>CM039722.1:3561885-3773444 GCA_022539455.1 Dendrobium nobile | reverse complement strand
TTAATTTTAGGTTCCAAAACAGGTAATTCCATATATTATATGTTAATATTTATATATGAATTGGTTCATCTAATATGAACAGTTACCGTCTCACCAAGCTCTTTTATAATTATCCTCTCACCAAGCCACACTCCTTTCCTAGCATTCTCCCCCATAAATTTACAATCTAAACTTAACTTAAAACACTAAACCAACCCAATACTAGATATATTGAAGTTGGATTCTAGTCTAAATTTAATATATCATTAATCATCAAAAATTTATAAGAATCTCCAAAATTATTCTAAAGACACTCCTCTTCCATTTATAAGTGTTTTCAAGTCTTGGAGTTCCCACCATTTGAAGCCCTAAGAGTCTAAAATCTAATTGTCAAAATTCAACAATATTTTTAGTTCCATCATATATCACTTTCACTTTGCACGAAACCTAAACATCACTTAATTACAATCCATACCAAGGATTAAAAATCATTCCTAAGGAATTTTGCAAGACACAAAAGTTGTAAAAGTAACTCATTAATGCTTTAAATCTACTAATCGACCAAACTTTAAAGTTTTAGAGTTTACGTTGGCGAGGAGTGTTGTAAAATTCACAACCAAAAGGATTGAATACCAACAAAGCTGTTGATATTATCAACCTCATGACCTATTTTAGAGATTTTGATGATAACAAATATATGCTTGGATGCTCTAATTTATGTGCTAAGTATTTCAGATGTAATGATGTGCATAGTAATTATTTATGTAATTTACATTGCATAAGTTAAGTTCAATCAAATGTGAATATTAAGATGGATCAAGATGGACAACTTGAAGGACTTTATATTATCGTTGGAGTATGTTAGTGGCCCATTAATATTTACTTGCATGATTTGATTTGTCTTATTATAATATCTATTAATTATATATTAATCTTGATATAGAAATCTATAAGATTTTATTACTAAATAAATTTTATAACCTTCATTGATTGCATAATTATTATCAAATATGAAAAGTTGTATAATTAAGGAATTAAAGGTAATAAGCTTATATGGTAAAATATTTATTATTTAAATTGACTTGTTTCACAAAAATTTAATTATGTATGATTAATTCTATATAAATTATGTCATATTATTATATTATATTCAATATATCCTTAAATATATTTTACTAAATATGATATTATTTTGATAGAAACATGATATAATGTTTATTGCATTAGATTGTTTAGATTTTATAGATAGATATTGATAGGTTATATGACTCATTTAGATTTTATTTTAAATTATAATTAATTTCCAAATATTATCAGATTTAAATATAATATGTTGGTAGTCATTTTTGCCCTATTTTGGATGTATATAAAGACTTTTTGACCTTCCCTTGTTGCTAGCCATTTTATATATAGCCATTTGAATCTGATATATATTTAATATAATTGAATTTTTGATTAAATACAATATTATTAGTTGATAAATTAATATTAATTTAATAATTTTATTCAAATTTGGCTTTACTGACCCTTTTCCTTTATATACCTATCTTCTTTTTCATGTAAGGGTAGCTCAAAAAGAAAAATCTCCAGCAATTTTTATTCCAAGTCCTCTTTTCATTTGCGAGATTGAAATCTTGGTTGGAAAGCTTCAATATACAAAATCGAATAACTTCTATTGGAGTTCTTGAGTTTGCTTTACTTCACTAAATCTTTACTTGTTGTTCTTTAGCTTTCACCATATATTTCTTTCTTGAAAATATTTATTTTTTGATGAAATACTTGTTGGAAATTTTATATTAAAATTTTTTATATTACATCTTTTAAATCCAAAAATTTTAGCAAAGCAATTATTTTTATTTTCTGTAAGGTGGCATAAATTTACATCTATAATCTAATTCATTTTATTTGATTTGAAGTATTAAAGTTTAAATCAGCAAAAATAATTTTTTATTTTAAATATTTTTCTTATTTTAAATAAAATATTAATCTATCTTAAAGTGAGCAAATTTAATATTTCATTTGCAAGTAGTGAGGTGATTAAAATTAATTTGTAAGATCACCTTAAATATTATGGATATTTTATTACAAGATAATTTGAGCTTATATTATTTACATCAAATTGTATTTTCATTTTCTTGATATGAGCCATTTAGCTTAGTGAAGTTTTAACCGTAATTAGATTGAGTTGTACTCACCCGTGTAGGAGAGTACTTAGGTTGTAAAGAACTTCTTTGGTTTAAAAAAGTGAGGTTTGCAAAGCAAGCCTAAGATTAGTGAATTCTAGCCCGAAAGTTGGATAGCGTGGACGTAGGTCGGATTGGAATCTAGGCCGAACCACATAAAAATATTGTGCCTCTTATTTTCATTTCTTGCACTATTTTTCTTTGTCTTTTTCATAAAAACTATGTGATTTATTTTTCTTTTCAATATTGATTTAAAATCATTTTAATTTTCTTGTTTTAATAAAAATTTTAAAAATCCCAATTCACCCCCCTCTTGGGGTGCCATAGTCATCTAACAATTTGTATCAGAGCCTTGGCTCTTTTTATTTTGGCTTAACATCCTAGAGTAGATCCACTTATAAACTATGGCACCAGATTTTTCTAAGGGTTTACTTGCCGAAGGACAATCCACTCATCGTCCTCCATTGTTAGATAATGATCCTTTTGATTATTAGAAAAATAAAATTAGTACATTCTTAAGAGGCAAGACTCTCGTATATGGCACATGCTTACACATCAATATCATACACCCACTAAAAAAATTAATGGAATTAAAATTGAAAAACCTTTTGATGAATGAACTGCATTAGAGAGGGAATTAGATGAGTTAAATACTATGACATATAATACTTTGCATTGTGCACTTCTTCTAGATGATTACATAAAAATTTACATATTAAATTTAGTAAAAGAAAATTGGGATAAATTAATTATAACTTATGAAGGTATTAGTGAGGTTAGAGATGCTCACATAATAGACTTGTTCATGAATATGAATTATTTCATATATCTTCTTCTGAATCTATTTCTAATATGTATACAAGATTTATAAAAATAATTAATACATTACATTCTCTTGGAAGAATATATAAGAACCAAGACTTAGTCTATAAGATTCTTAGATGCCTCCCCAAAGAATGGGATGCTAAAGTAACTACAATTAGTGAGGCTAAAGATTTATCTACTTATCCACTTGATCAACTTTTGGGTTCTTTGATAGCACATGAACAAATTATAGCTCAAAGGGATAAATATAATAGCCCTTCCAAGAAAGAGAAAGAGAGAGGTAAAACTATTGCCTTACAAGTTGATGATAATGATGAACCTAGTTCGTCAAGCTCTAATGAAGATAGAGATGAAGTGGACATGCTTTCAAGAACACTTGGAAGCTTACTAAGGAATAAAAATCAAAGGTATTAAAAATCAAAAAAATTTTAAATTTCAAACTAAGAAATTTCCTGCAGGAGAAGGGATTATTTGTTACCATTGCAAGAAACCTGGACATATAAGAGGAGATTGTCCATATCTTATTGATTCAAAGAAGAAAGTGATGGATGTAGAGAGAAAGAGTGATAAGAAAGAAAAGAAGCATTTGAAGAAGAAGAAGAAGGCTCTATGGGCTAACCCAGATTCAGATTAATCAAGTTCATCAGATGAAGAGGTGAACATTTGCCTTTTTGTAGGAGGAGAGTCAGATTGTGATTCTCAAGAGGTATGTAATGATATTTCTTATGAAGAATTAAATAATGATTTTAATGAATTATTTATTGAATAAAAAAATAAAAATATGTAATGCTTTAGAAAAAGAGCATAAAAATTCATATATGCATTTTCATGATATAAAAAATGAATGTGATGATTTGAAAAATAAAAATAGTTCTTTATTAGATCGTTCTTTACCTATTTGTAAGCTTGAAAGAGAAAATATTCTATTAAAAGCAAGACTAGATTTATGCTTGAAATCACATGTTTATTATAAATCTCCATTAAGTACAACATCAAACAAATATTCTTCTTATATATCACATAGAAATCATGCAAAGCCATATGCAAATACTAATATTTGGTGTAATTATTATGGTAGAAAAGGATATATCTCATTTGATTGCAATGCTCGTAGATCACAAAATGCTAAACAATCATCTTTTGTATGGGTTCTAAAAAATACAAGCACTTCAACTACCATACATAATAGATATCAAACTACTCATTTGGAATGTGGGCCAAAAATATTTGGGTTCCAAAAGTTAACATTTGATTTTCTTTTATAGGAATGCCTTCAAAGTAAAATTAATGAAGGCACGTGGTACTTGGACATATGGGTGTCAATTTCGGGTCACGGGTCGGGTTCGGTTCGAACCCGGAACTCACCCGGGTTCAAACAGGTCGAACCCGGAACTGACCTGGGATCAAACGGGTCGACCCTAACCCAACCCGGGTAGACAAACGGGTTAAAACTCTGAACCCGGACCCAACCCGACGGGTTGTCGGGTTGACCCGACCCGACACGGTTACCCGAAACGGGCGTGCGAGGGGACGCGCTGGCAAGCGCGAGCTGTCGTGCGGACGGCGGGCGAGCGGGCAGTGCGGTGCGAGGCAGCATCGCAGGCAGCGCGCGGGCGTCGGGCAAGCAGGCAGCACGAGCGATGGGCAGCCTCGCGGGCAGCGCGCGGCAGCGTCGCGGGTAGTAAGTGGCAGCGTCGCGGGCAGCGCGCGGCAGCATCGCGGGCAGTGAGTGGCAACGTCGCGCGGCAGAGTTGCGGGAAGCGTGCAGCAGTGTCGTGGGCAGGCGGGGCAGTGCGGGTTAGGTGATTTTAAACAGGTTTGCGGGTTGACCCGGCAACCCGTCGGGTCAACCCGAACTCGACCCGTTTTTCAAACGGGTCGATTTCTAGAACCCGAACCCGACCCATTTTGAAATCGGGTCGGGTCTAACCCGGATTTTTCGGGTCGGGTCCGGGTTAGGGTTTTGTGTCGTGTCAAATATTGACACCCCTAATTGGATAGTGGATGTTCAAGACATATGATAAGTGATAAAGCAAAATTTTCTACATTAGAATCAAGTGATGGAGGTTATGTCACATGTGGAGATAATGCAAAAGGAAAGATTAATGGTATTATATCCATATGTAAGAACTCTATTATTTTAAAAAAATATATTATTTATTTCTTGTTTAAAACATAAATTAATATTAATTAGTCAATTATGCGATAAAGATTTAAATGTTTCTTTTTATGCTTCACATTACATTATTTTAAATAAAGAAACCATTTTGCTTATAAGAAATAGAAATAAAAATATTTATTTAATTGATTTAGATAATACAGATGATGTTAATTTGAATTTACTTTTCATGAAATCTACAAATGATGATGCTTGATTATGGCATAGAAGGCTATGTCATGCTAATATCCACACTTTAAATAAAATTTATAAACTTGATTTAGTAGTTGGTTTACCAAAAATTAATTTTCATTTTAATTCTCTATGTGATGTATGCATTCATGGTAAACATATGAAAAGTTCATTCAAGAGTAAAATATAGTTTCTATGAGTAGACCTTTTGAATTATTGCACATGGACTTATTTGGGCCAATTAATACAACTAATTTAGGTGGTAAAAATTATGAATTTATTATTATAGATGATTATTCAAGATACACTTGGGTATTATTCTTAGCTAATAAAAATAATGCATTTGATGATTTTAGAAATTTTGCTAAGTATGTTCAAAGAAAACAAGGTTATTTGATTCATAGAATTCAAACGGATCACGGTGGAGAATTTGAAAATAAATTATTTGAAAATTATTGTGATGAAAATAGAATTAGACATAATTTTTCAGCTCCTAAGACTCCTCAACATAATGGTGTAGTTGAAAGAAAGAATCGTACTTTGGAAGAATTAGCAAGATCAATGTTAGATGAATATAAACTTCCAAATTATTTTTAGATAGAAGCAATAAAGATTGCATGTTATGTTACAAATAGAGTTTATTTAAGACCCCTTATGAAATATTTTTTGAAAAAAAATCTAAGATTAGTCATTTATATGTTTTTGGATGTAACTGTTTTATTTTAAATAATGATAAGGATCCTTTAGGTAAATTTGATTGTAAGTCTGATGATGGTATATTCTTAGGATATTTAATTTTTGGAAAATATTTTAGAGTTTTTAATTAGAGAAAATTAATTGTTGAAGAATCCATTCATGTAATTTTTTGATGAAAATCCTATAGATTTAATAAGAAATGATTTGAATGATGATGATATTGAAAATATAAAGAAAATAAATTTGGAAGAAAAGGAGGATGATTCATTGCCTAATAAATAGATAGATAATAGAAATCATCCAAAAGAATTAATAATTGATGATCCTTCACAAGGTGTTAAGACTAGGAGAAACCTTAGAGATGAGGTAGAACATTTTGCATTCCTATCAGAAATTGAACCTAAAAATATAGATGAAGCTTTACAAGATAATTTTAGGATAATTTCTATGGAAGAGGAACTTAACCAATTTATAAGAAATGATGTTTGGGAATTAGTTACAAGACCTCATGATCAAAATATAATTGGAATTAAATGGGTTTTTAAAAATAAGCTAGTGACTCAGGAAGTATTATTAGAAATAAAGCTAGATTAGTTGCACAAGGGTACACACAAATAGAAGGAATTAACTTTAAAGAATCTTTTGCACCGTAGTAAGATTAGAAGCCATTAGATTACTCTTTGCCTTTGCTTATTTTAACGACTTCAAAATTTTTCAAATGGATGTTAAAAGTGCATTTTTGAATGGATATACGGATCAAGATGTTTTTGTAGAACAACCACAAAGATTTTAAAGCAATAATTTTCCTAATCATGTATATATATTAAAGAAAGCTTTATATGGTTTAAAATAGGCTCCACGTGCTTGGTATGATAGGTTAAGTAATTTTTTAATTGAACATAATTTTAGAAAAGGTAAGGTAGATAAAACTCTTTTTATCAAAGTTTTTGGAAATGATTTGATTATTATACAAATTTATGTTGATGATAGATTATTTGGAAGTACAAATAAAAATATATGTCATGAGTTTTTCTCATTAATGTTAAAAGAATTCGAAATGAATATGATGGGACAACTCACCTTTTTATTAGGACTTCAAGTAAAATAACTAGAGTCTGGCACATTAATATGTCAAACCAAATACATAAATGAATAATTAGAAAAGTTTGATATGAAGAGATTCAAATTGATTAAAACTCCTGTAAGCCCATCAACTAGACTTGATTTAGATGAATCAGGAAAACTAATTGATCAAAAACTTTATAGGAGTATGATAGGTTGACTTTTATATCTTACTACTGGTCAACCTGATATTATATTTGTTGTATGTTTATGTGCAAGATTTCAAGCTAATCCTAAGGAATCACACTTAATAGCAGTTAAGTGAATATTTCACTATTTGATTGGAACTCATAAGTTAGGCTTATAGTATCCCAAAATTTAGTATCATGTAGTTTAGCTGCATATTCTGATGCAAACTATGATGATTATAAGGTTGATAGAAAAAGTACATCTGCACCTTATTAATTCTTAGGATCGTCGCTTATTTATTGGTTTTCTAAAAAATAAAATTCAGTTGTTTTATCCACTACTGAATTAGAGTAAAAAGCCGCAGGTAGTTGTATTACTCAAGTTTTATGGCTAAAGCAACAAGTAGAAGATTTTGGAATCAAGCTTAAAAATATTCCCATTAATTATGATAATACAAGTGCTATAAGTTTAACAAAAAATCCTATACAACATTCACGAACTAAACATATTGATATTAGACACCATTTTATTAGTGATCATGTTAATAAAGGTGTTGTGAATATATATTTTGTAAACACGAATATATATGAAGATTTTCTTACCTTCCCATGTGGCTAGCCATTTCATAGCCGTTTGAATATCATATATATTTAATATAATTAAATTTTTAATCAAATATAATATTATTAGTTGATAAATTAATATTAGTTTAATAGTTTTATTCAAATTTGACTTTACTTTCCCTTTCCCTTTATATAACTCTCTTCTTCTTCATGTAAGGGTTGCTAAAAAAAATCTCTAGAAATTCATCCATTCTTCCTTTCTTCTATACATGCTAAATATTGAGAGGAAAAATTTTAATTTTTATTCCAAGTGCTCTTTTCATCTATGAGATCGAAATCTTGGTTGGAAAGCTTCAATACACAAAACCGAATAACATCTATTGGAGTTCTTGAGTTTGCTTTCCTTCACTAAATCTTTACTTGTTGTTCTTTAGCTTTATCCATATTTATTTCTTTCTTGAAAATATTTATTTTTTGATGAAATACTTGTTAGAAATTTTATATTAAAGTTTTATATATTACATCTTTTAAATCCAAAAAGTTTAGCAAAGCAAGTATTTTTATTTTCTGTAAGGTGGCATAAATTTACATCTATAATCTAATTCATTTTATTTGATTTGAAGTATTAAAGTTTAAATCAGCAAAAATAAATTTTTATTTAAAATATTTTTCTTATTTTAAACAAAATATAAATCTATCTTAAAGTGAGCAAATTTAATATTTCATTTGCAAGTAGTGAGGTGATTAAAATTAATTTGTAAGATCGCCTCAAATATTATGGATATTTTATTGCAAGATAATTTGAGCTTGTATTATTTACATCAAATTATATTTTCATTTTCTTGATATGAGCCATTTAGCTTAGTGAAATTTTAATTGTAATTAGATTGAGTTGTACTCGCCCGTGTAGGAGAGTACTTAGGTTGTAAAGAACTTCTTTGATTTAAAGAAGTGAGGTTTGCAAAACAAACTTGGGATTAGTGAATTCTACCCTGAGAGTTGGCTAGCGTGGACGTAGGTCGGAAATGAATCTGGGCCGAACCACGTAAAAAAATTGTGCCTCTTATTTTCATTTCTTAATCTAGTTTTCTTTGTCTTTTTAATAAAAGCTTCTTGTAATTTTATTTTCTTTTGAAAATTTTAAATATTTTTTTATGTTAATTAAATTTTCTATTACAATGACTTGATGCAAATTACATTTTTAAGCCAATTCTATAAACCAACTACCATTTAAACTTATCTCGCATTTTTAATTATTTAGAAAAATTATATTATAAAGAAAGTTATCAACTTAAAAAATTATCCTTTATTGAGGTTCTAGTCGATAGTAAACCTATAAATTTTAAACAGAAGTCCTCTTGAAAATTATTGTAAGAAATATTATGTTAATATTTTTACTGATCATTACATTAGAGTGAAAGCTTTAAGTTTTTTAAATCATCATTTTAAGCCTATCTTTATGTTTTTACAACATGCAGTTATTTCATATTTTAATAATTAAAAAAAAAACTTTCATATTGCCTCGATAGTATATCCACATTACATAAAATAATGTCACATAAGTCTACTAGCGTGGATTAAGTGAAAATTTTGTTTAGAAGGGTTGAGAAGGTTGCTTTTTAAAAAAATCTAGGGACCTTAAAATTGTTACAAGAGATTATTTTTAGCATATCTATCCACATACAAACTCTAGAGAGTAGTTTACCTATCGTACCACCTCACCAAAACCTAGCTACAACAGTTCATATTAGAGAAAATCATATAGAAAATCATAGGAATTATTATCCACATAGGAAGATTCATTTATGAACGATAATATGAATCTCGAGGCAACAAAGAAGGTCAAGGTATAAGCCCCAACTTTTGATGGTGTGCATGAGCTTATAGATAGGGCTCTTGACTAGCTTACGCAAATGGATGACTATCAAATATTCATATTTTCTAAGATGATATTAATAGTTCATGCTAAAATTTATTAGAATAATACATTATCAAAAGATGAAAGACTATGCATAGCCTTCCTAACCTATATAAAGAAGAAAGAAATGTTGAGGGTTCAATATGACCCTAGAAACATATAAAATAAAATGCTTGAGAAGATGATATTGGAAAGGTAGGGGAACAAGTATCTATTATACTTCATAAAAATATTTGATGACTTTATGAATACGATGAATCACCTCGATTAAGATTGTCAACTAGCCAATAAATTATTAACTAGTCTTACGACTAAAAATGATGTAGAGCTTCAAGATCCTCAAACCCTTAAAGATGCTTTTCCTAATGTTTTATTCCATAAAAAAACATAAGATATCATCACACACCCTACCAACATTCATTTTTCAAACACAAGGGTCCATTGCTTGACTTATCCCTTCATGTTTTGTGTCTCACGTAAGAAGATCACCAATGAACCCGCTTTATAAACAAGCAAATGGAGGTTTTGTTTTTTTAAATTCCACCATGAAGGGCACATGAAAAAATCTTATTGACATATCATCAAAAAATTATATTGATCGGGCATGAATCTCGAGGCAAAAACTAAGTTGAAAACTTTAAAATTAAATTGGAGACCATTTGAACTCCAATTTTAGCAAACTTATATTCAAACTGAACTTCTTGGAAATACAAACCAAATGACACCAAATTAAACTCAATTCGAGCCCAAATGAGTCCAAATCAAAGACCCAAAACACATTTGGATGGTTCAATCCATAATTTGGATTACCAAACAGTTTCCAAATATGGCGTGCTTATAATTTAATCGAGTGGCTCAATGAGACGAATCCAACGAGCCCAAGATCTCCAAATTTTGATATCATTTGGAACGAACCATAATTAGGGGTGTCATATTTTGACCCGACACGGACCTGACCCAAAAAATTCCAGGTTCGGGTCGACCCAGCTAGCAAACGGGTCGGGTTCGAGTTCGGATGTTTGACCCATTTGAAAAAATGGGTCGGTTTTGGGTTTACCTGGCAACCCAAAATCAACCCAAAGTTGACCCGGGTCCGATCGAGTCCGTTAGCCTAGTCTAGCCGGCTTCTCGCTTCTGCATTTCTGCCCTAACCTGCTTACGGCAATCCAGCACGAGCCTCAACAGCCCCCAGCCCCTAGGCGTGGCCTCATCACCTCTACCCGCAGTTTGCCAGTCCCCATGCGGCTATGCGGGCACGCGTGCCCCTGCAGTCTGCGAGTCCATTTCGTGTTGGGTTGTGTCAACCCGGCAACCCAGCAGGTCGGGTCCGGGTTGCAATTTCTGACCCGTTTGCAAAAATGGTTCGAGTCGTGTCAGATAGCATCTAGTCAATTTCAGGTTCGACCCGAACCCGACCCGTTGACTCGAATTGACACCCCTATCCATAATCAATGGATTCAACATCATCCTTCCATTCAAATCACTCCAAATTTACCCCTGATCTTCCTTCTATTTACTGACCATGCCACTCTCATATACTATAAATAAACCCCTCATTTCTCATAAAGGGGGAACCCTAAAAGGGAGGGGGGGAGAAGGAGCCCAAGCATGAAGAGAAGGAAGTAACTCCAGCTCGACCACCACCAAACTTTCATCTGGCAGCCAATCGATGCTGGAGTTATGCCCGATTGCCAACTAACACACAAATAAAGCAAGGAAATAAAAAGAAAAGGAAAAGAATGAAGCGACTCATCTTTGACCACCGCCGGACTTTCACCCGGCAGCCGACTGAAACCAGAGTTCATCGACTATCATTTGATTTCTACCCGATGCTAGATTTATATCCGTTGCTGAACTTCTGATATTTGCCGAACATCCACCTAGCATCCTACTGACGCTGGAGTTCTGACTGAATGTCATCTGACGTTGAAAGTTCTACCTGATTCCCAACTTATGTCGGACTTCTACCCTACGTCGGACCTCCACTCGTCACCGAATTTCTACCCAATGCTGAACTTCTGCCTAACGTCGGACCTCAGCTCGTCATCAGATTTCTACCCGATGCTGGCCTTCAGCTCGTCATCAGACTTTAGTCAGGTTTTTATTTGATGCTAGACTTCTGTCCATCAACAAACTTCTACCCAATATCTGAAGTTCTTGTTGCCAAATTCCTACTTGACACTGGACTTCCACCCATCATCGAATTCCTATGTAATGTTGGACTTTCTCCCGTAGCCGGATTCCTGCCCGACGTCGGACTTCTGCCCGTCACTGGAATTTCGTCTGACTTCTACCTGATGCTAGACTTTTACCCGTTGTTGACCTCATTTTTGTATGAGGTCACTGAAGCCCTTGCAAACTCCAGATCAATCCTAGATCCTAGGATCCACTCCAGACCTTAAGATTCTTTCCTAGATTCAGACCCCAGGATCCACTCTAGACCTTAGGATTCTTCCTAATCAGCCTAGTCCTAGGATTCTCCTAGATCCAGACTTTAGGTTCTATTCTAGAGCTTAGGATCCTTCTAGACTTAGGACCTTAGGGTCTATTCAGATCCTAGGATTCTTTCATATTCTAGACCCTAAGGCCTATCTAGATCCCATAACCCTTCTAGATCCTAGATCTTAGAATCCCTCTAGATTCTAGGACCAGTGGATTCAAATCAAATCATACTTTTGATCAATTCAAATCCCAGATCAATTCAAGCTTCAATCCATTCAAACCTCACTCAGTCCAATTGAGAATTCAAACTTCAATCTAGACCTTGATCCTACCTTTGATCTAAGCTTTGGCCCCATCCAATCACTAATAATCCACATGATTGTAAATGTTTGGATATTTCAATATTAATCATTCAAACTTGAAATCCATTCGCCTCTACAGGCGAGGCTACTCAAAATTGATGGTCCACCCATCGAGGGTGGAGGAGCTATCTCATACCACTCATCCTTCTAAGGAGATTGTATGCACCATTCTCCTGAATACTCTATAATCACCTCTCTACAAGTGGTAATGGCTAAGATAGTAGAGGATATTCATAACAATAGGTTTGTCAAGTGCCCCAAACTTATGAAGGCTAGTGTATATGCCAAGAAGATATCCATGTATTATTCCCTTAACAAAAACCATGGATATAACATTGAAGAGTGATTCCTCCTCCACATAATTGTTGAAGATCTCATTAATGACAAAAAGCTAATAGAGTTTACTCATCACTCTATATTAGTGCCCTAGGAAGGATCCATGGAAATGAGGCCATGGTTTTAGGAATGTACCCATCACTACTCTTTCTAATCACATCATCAAAGTGGTACCTACCATCATGGGAGGAGAATGAGATGAGATTTCCATGATGAGGACCCCAAAACACCCTAAATTAGCAATGTTAACTCTACAACCTCCTCATAGTCACCGATGATCAATATCACCCGCTCATTATAAAGTATAATCCCTCTAATAGAAAACCTTATAATGATGTAATGGTCATTATCACTTTTGTTGCCAACAAATAGATTGATAGTAAATTATTTTACATTTTATCAATGGGGAGTTCTATCAATATCATTTTTAAATTAGGAAAATTAATTTTTTTTCCTTTTCAAGGCCTCTCTATTGTTTCTTCAAAGAGTGCATGAATATAAATGATTAACTCACCCTTCCATTCAACTAGAGTGAAGATGACCAAAGTCCAAAGCAATGTTGAACTTCATCAACATGGATGCTCTAGCTATGTACACCACCATCTTTGGGATACCTCTAATGAATATTTTCTTGGTAGTATCTTTAACCTAACACATGGTGGTCAAATTCCTAACTAATGACTATGAACTTATAATGAGATGTACCTTATGTAAGCCCATGCATACTACTTAAAGAAGATGAGAAAAGTGATGAAGTTTCTAGAAGTACTATAATTAGATTTTGAAAGTGGACCAAGGCGGCAGACTATAGAAGTAGTGGAGAAGGTCACAATTATAGAGTGTCAGTCTGAGAAAAAGTTAAGAATAAGAACCTCATTCAACTTAGAGTACCAAGGCGAGCTAATTTAAGCCTTAGAGATGACCTCAAAGTCTTTATATTGAAATCCACTAAGATGGCATGTCACAACCCAACCTAATAGGATCCACAAATATATTAGTCATATCAAGTTTACATATGTCAAGATACCCGAAGATCTAGGTTTTGGGAACTTTTTAGTGTTCTTCAAATAAATTATAAAGACCATAAAACTTCTAATTAACTTTAGTAAATAGAATAAAATAAACTAATCCATAATTTATTTTCCATTTCCTTTCATTTCATAATAAATGTACATATAAAATTTAAGCTATAATAGATGGCTAAATAAACAAAAATAGAGAAATCACATAACTAGCTATGATTAGTTAAAATCAATAAAAATGCATATATAGTATTAAATAGATTAGATCCAAACCTTAATAACTCAACGGGCTCTTTCCTTTTCCCTGACCTAAAACAAAGGCATAATAGGCATGACCCAATAGAGCTCAATAGGTCATACCCACCAATCTAAATTTCCAAATAAATTAATTATTATGATTTAAAAAATTTAAAAGCAGTTCAATAGAAGTTTTCATACTGACCATGATATTAACTACGATAACTAAAATAAAATAGGTTATGCTCTCAATGTAAATAAATACTTTAAATAATTAAATAAGTAATTCATATACAAGAAAAGAAAGCAACCTATTTCCCTCCAACCATTATATCTTCATCATACATATATTATAATTCAGGCCCTTATTACTTCCTATGTTAGCATATTAGAAAATATTGGTAGTTATGACTCTCAGCGCCTAACACATATTAAGTATTAAAAATTCAATTCCCTTTATTCTCCCTACGCATTTAATACCAGAATAAAACTTCTACCACACATCAAATCTCCTCAATATTTAATATTTCAAATAAATAAGCACATGTATAGCATAGCTTTTTTTAAAATATGAAATATAAACAAACCAATTTAAGAATTTCACAGAAGCTTTATCTATAAGACACATAACAAACTTCTGAGCAAAATTTCATAGTTTTAAAATGTCATTGGATTATAAGGGATTATTCAGATTATTTTTTTTAATCTTTCTTATGCTACAACCTTATTTTTTGGTATTAAAATTATTTAAAAGTTAAATAAAGGTACACACTTTTTTTATTATTGGGTGTAAACTTTCTAGAAAAAATAAAAATGTCCAGATTGACTAGCTCTATGACAAATAAAATGTTACATTATAAAAGTTTTGTGGGTACAAAGTTATTCACATTTTCCCATTTTTTATATTTTTTGAAATTCGAGATAGGTGGAGTGTAACCTACCTCTATACAATCAACTGCGAGTACTGGTTGACAGTAGAAAATGGATTAAAGTTGGCCAAACCTTATTTCTCTCTCTCTCTCTCTCTCTCTCTCTCTCTCTCTCTCTCTCTCTCTCTCTCCCTCTCTCTCTCCCTCCCTCCCTCCCTCTAAATAGCTCCGTTAAAGAAAGGAAAGGATTTTAATAAAAAAATGAAATGGTGGAATTGGATATTTTTATAAAAAAAAATCTATCATGGTGCCGATATTGCTCACCACAGTGCTCCCTAAAGGAAGACACTACACTTAGTGCTGAATTATTTTTAGCTAAATTATAAAGAGCAAGATGTCATGGCGCCACCAACCTTAGTGTCATAACTTCATTGGTTAAAAATTCTAAATTTCTAAATCATGCATAGAGACCCCTAAGCCCACTTTAAAATATATTAAGAGATTCAGACATATGCAAAACATTCCCATATTCATTCATGGGGTATTAAATACAAAAATTTAGAAAGTTACCTTTATTATATCAGGTCAAAATAGGTAGATTGTGCACAGATCCAATAAGTATTATAATTCTCCTCTTTTCAAAAAAATTTCATCCTCAATTATTCAAAACTCAAATCATCATAATATATCATGATATATTTATCTTAGATTCACTCTCCCAAGTAGATTTTCTTTTAAGTTATATTCTTTTACTATACTTTAATCACTTGGATTTATTTATTCCTTAATCTTTTAACATCATGTACTAGAATCCTATGTAGTTCCTTGTTATAAATAAGATTATGACTAATCTTAACTTTATTTGTAGACATTTGATTTTTAGAATAAGATGCCCACTTCCTTAGCAAGGACACATAAAATATATAATAAACATCAAACATATGTTCTAGCAATTATAACTTGTAGGATGATTTTCTAACCCTTTAAGTCATTTCAAATGGTCCAACATATCTTGGACTCAATTTTTCTTCTTTTTTAAACCTATTGATGCCTTTCATTGGTTAAATTTCCACATAGGAAAAATCTCCAACTTAACATATTACTGCTTGGTGCTTGGCATCGTAGTACTATTTCTGTCTAGCATGCACATCTTTTTAGCTATCCCTGATTAGACTAATATTTTTGGTGGTATCATCGCTTAAGGTAGGCTCAATCAGATTCCTCTCACCCAACTCTATGCATAATATAGGGGTTTAATAATTCCCACCATATAGAGCTTTACATGGGCCATACCTATAATTAAATAAAAATTATTATTATAGACCATTTTAATCAAAGGTACATGATCCTCCCTACTACCACAAAAGTCTAGAGCATATTATCTCAAAAGATCTTCTAATGGTAGATGCTCGTCTCAGACTATCCATCAGCTTGTGGATGAAAAGATGTATTGAAATGAAGTTTCATGCTAAAACCTTACAGAGTATCTTTCCACGGTCTAGAAGTAAACCTTCCATATCTATAAGAAATTATCACTATTAGTGTCTCATGCAATTAGATGATCTCTAAAACATATAATAGAGACATCTAATCTACTGAATCAAACTATTAGATCATAGTGAAATTTATAGACTTTTTTAGACAATCTACTACTACCTACATGATATCGTGTCCTTTCCTCAATATAAAGAATCCCAAACCAAATTCCATCGTCACTTCTTTCCATTTACATTATGATATATATAATAGTTGTAAAAATTCTCCAAATCTTCACCAACTAACATGCTTCATATATAACAATAAAATTTTCCATAGCTTTTTAATATATGCCACCAGAGCAAGGCTTTTCAATCAATGTACATCTTATTTTACCCTAGATGAATGATATAAAATGAGTAATGGGCTTAATGTAGAATATAACATCTTATATTTCCAAAATAAGGAACCCGTGATCTTTCTTCGTAGAGGATAATACAAGAATCAGACAATCGTAGCTTAGTCACTTAAATGGGTTGATATGATGATTTAGTTTTAGGCACTCTGGATCTTACTTCTAGCTTTCCTTCATCCTTTTTCTTGTAGAGATGGTTGAATAGTCATATGAGCTAGAATTTTAAAATTTCTCTCAACAGAGGTAATCACCTCCATATCTAATTTTTCTATTTCCTGTATAAAAAATCATAAGGAGTTAATAGAAACTTGATATCCAAAAAGACTTACTTCTCAGGATATTTGCCACTACATTGGCCTTATTAGGATAATACCGAATAGAAAAATCATAATCTTTAATCATCTTAAGACACCTTACTCTTAGGTTCATATATTTTTTAGTAAATATATACTTATGACTTTAGTTATTATTGAAAATCTCACATACGAATTTATCTAAAGAAGGTCTCCAAATCTTTAATGAAAAAAATAACCACAGTAAGTTCCAACTCATGCATCAAAAAATGTATTTCATGTAGCTTCAATTACCTAAAGAAATATGTTGTAACTTTTTATGCTTCATCAGAACATATTCTAGTCCTTTTTGTGAAGCATGACTGAACACACGAAATCCCTTCAGACCTAATGGAATAGTCAAAAGTGTAGATATCAAACAATTCTTCAACTCTTAAAAGTTCATCTCATAATTAGTTATTCATAGTCAAGCTACAAACTTCATTGTCAATCTCATCAGAGGTACAAAAATATGAGAAATTCCTTTTACAAATTTTCTATAATAACTGAAAGTGCTCTGATGGCACTAGAAAGTTCGTTAGGGATGTTAAGCCCTTATGAACTGGCCCAAGGCTAATAAAGAGAGAGGTGAATTGGAAAAGAAGAATCTTTAAATCAAAACACAAACCAAAACCAATATCACCACAATAAAAACCAAATACAGAAATTAAATGCGGAAGCAATAATAAGAAAAGAACACACTGGATTTATAGTGGTTCGGTCAAACCTTGACCTACGTCCACTCCTTGGAGGCACCCTCCAAGTGTTGCACTAAAACAAGTGTCTCTCCTTTAGTCCCCACAGCTAGGCGGAGAAGCCCTTACAAAATCACTTCCACCTTCCCCGGTGCGGCGGAGTCGCCGGGTCCTTTGACACTAAAGAGATCTTCTTCTTTGGTGAACTTACCTCGAGACAAGCCTTGAATCTGATCGTACTAAGGTACGAGTTCGCCGGAGCAACCATGTGGAATCCCCTCCACAGTCCCTTGAGTTCCCCCCCTCACAGGATCTTCTCCCTCTCAAACTCCACCCTTTCCTCTCTCCCTTTCAAGCTCTCTCTTCAAGTTTCCCCACAAGAACGAAGCTACAATAGCTGTCAAAGACACTTACAAAGTGCCTTGTCATAGCTTAAATAGAAGAGTTAAAAATGAGCTCATTAATGCGAGTTGCCGACATTATCGTCCAGGATGATAGGTATATCGTTCTGGCCGATCAGTATAAATTCAGCTCATCAGCCCGGGATGATTTGGGACGATCAGAAGAAAATTGGTTACATCATCCTGGCCGATGTTATGATCCTCCAGGCCGATTAGTTTAAAACCGATTTCAGTCATCCTGATCATCGCCCTGAATTTGAGCTGTATGATGTAGATCGTACAGGACATCATCCCGGCCGATCAGGCGATCATCCCAGGCGATGTGATCGTATCAATCAACCATTAATGCTTTCAAAAGATACCAGATCAATTTAGGCATAATTGAGTTAGATCGGCCTGGATGATACGAATATCGTCCTAGCCGATTTCCTAAAACAAAGAATTCCTAAACTGATTATGGCGGTTGATTCTTTCTGAATTGAGACTATCGTCCTGGCCGATACAGGTATCATCCAGGCCAATCCGCTAATGACGACTGCCTTAATGAGGATGCCCTAATTAGGATTTTTGATTTTGGACATATCGTCTAGAATGATATAAATATCGTCCTGGTCGATATTATCAAAAATAGAAATCTTATATGGAACAACAGGAAATCTTTCAAGTTACAAATCAATAGATCCCACACCAAATACAAAAGACTCAAGAAAGGAAAAAGATTACAAACTGACTCAGATCTAGTCTACCCAATCTTGAGCTGATTCCAAATTGCAGTCCGATCGTATGAACCTGAAATGTTAGTACATAAGGCAGTCGTAGAGAAATAAGAATGTTTGCTATCATCAAAATCATAAACCATTGATCTGCAATAATCTCCCCCTTTTTGTTGATGGCAAACAATTCAATTTGAATTTTCAAAAAAAAAAAAAACAATTTCTCCTAATCTCCCGCTCACTAGAATAAACACTGAAAAAAATAGGGGAGATAAAAAATATTTTTATTATTTTTAATTTTTTGAAAAGAAAAAAATGATACAAATTCAACATTACATTCTCCCCCTTTGACATTATTAAAAAGAGAGGAGGCACAAAAACAAAATGAACAAAGGAAAAAAAAAATATTCCCTGATCTAGTGAAAAACAAATATTCTTAAAATGAGAAAGTTGCCTCTTGGTTTTAATGAAAAACTTAGTAGAATTGGATTGACAACGCATAGTCCAAAAAAGGTTAGAAATTCATAATTTGATAATCCCAACTTAAGTTATTTAAAAAAGCTCAAAAACTTTTTAATTCAATATCTAAATCAAGGAATAAATTAGAGAAAGAAATTAAAAACCCCTTCCATAAAATATATCTAATAGAAGATCAATACATGAATTGTTAAATCATGAATCAAGATTTTCAAACTCAAGTATCGAAAGTATCAAGGGTTTTCTTAAGATTTAAGAAGTACAAGAATGGTAAGCATTAATTTTATGGGCTCATTTTATGCCTCTTGACAATTAGTTGGCGCACTACGCATCTTTTGATACACTTTGTGTACATTTTTAATTTGGTGTTTTTGCGCCTCTATTATTTTTGGCATCATTGGCCAATTTTTTGAATATGCTCCCTTTCTTAAATCTTAAAAATAAAGGAAAACCTATCTTAGTGACAAAGTGAATTTCTTGATTAAGAAAATTATGAGTTAGATTCAACAACTTGCAAAAGATTCTTATGCGATAAATAAAACGTAGGGAGATAAAAAATTTTGTTTCAAAAACCAATTTAAAAGATGAAAAAGATTTTAAATCAAAAGTAAAATAACCTCTTTTAGGAAACAGAGATTGAGAGTAAAAAATATGAGTTTCCTCCCTTTGACTGTTTTAGAGAAGTCAAACACAACTTACCAAAAGATTTCAAGAAAAAATAGGAAGTAGATTTTTCATTTTTAGAAAAGTGAATGTGTGTGTTGATCAGAGAAAAACTTTCACGAAAATAAAAATTTCAAAGAAAAAACAACTAAACAAAAAAAATAAAAATAAAAACACAACACAAAAACATGAAAGGCTTTAACCATTATCTCTCTCCTGGTCTGATGCTTCAGAAACCAGATCTGCCCATGAGATTTTTTGCATTTCATTATTTTCCCAGTTTAAATTTTGCTTTGCCTTGCCCTTTTCTTTTGTAGGAAGAATTCTTAAATTAGGGCACTGATTTTTCATATGTCCAGGCTTCCTGTATCGAAAGCAAATAACGTTAGAAGAAATATGGACATCCCTACCACTTCTACATTTTTTCCACTTTTGCTTATGCTTTGGTGAGCTTTGTGATTTGCTTGACAAGTCATTGCATTTGTCACCAACTAAGCAATCTTTTTCCGTATCTTCAGTTTTTAGAACAATCGTTTCACCTGCATCCAAAGTCTTTGACCCAAATCTTGCTCGTAGGCAATGAGTGAGCCAATCAAATTATCAATAGAATAATCTTTCAAATCTTTTGATTCATAAATAGCTACAACTTTGGCATCAAATTTTTCAAGTAAACAACAAAAAATTTTATTGACTTTTTCAAAATTTGAAAACTCTTTTCCTAAGACATGCAATGATGTTACAATTTGAATGAACCTAGTGTACATGTCTAAGATCGTCTCGTAAGGTTTCATGAAAAATAGTTCAAAATC
This sequence comes from Dendrobium nobile, assembly GCA_022539455.1. Taxonomy (NCBI): domain Eukaryota; kingdom Viridiplantae; phylum Streptophyta; class Magnoliopsida; order Asparagales; family Orchidaceae; genus Dendrobium; species Dendrobium nobile. Next base: position 3,752,430 of record CM039722.1, on the reverse strand, counting down.
ATGCATTAACAAATTCAACTTGGATTGCTTAATTTCATTCGTGCCTTCATATATGGTATGTAGTTTATCCCAAACTTCCTTACCTGTAGTGCAAGTGGATATTAACATGAAATCATCAGAATTTAAAGCACAGAAAAAATAATTTAAAGATTTTGCATTCAATTGAGCATTCAGTTGTTCTTCCTTATTCCATTGATTAAAAGGGATATCAGTTTTAACTCCATTAACAATATGTGATGGTGATGAATAACCAGTTAAAATAATATGCCACATGTGAAAATCAATCGATTGCAAGAAAATAGACATGCCAGTTTTCCAAAAATTGAAAGACATATTTTCAAATAAAAGAGGTCTGGTGATTGAATAACCTTCCGCAACATTACGATTAGCCATGGATTGAAATTCGAAAGTTTTTAAAACTTATTTTTTGAAAATGGCTCTGATACCACTTGAAAGTGCTCTGATGGCACTAGAAAGTTCGTTAGGGATGTTAAGCCCTTATGAACTGGCCCAAGGCTAATAAAGAGAGAGGTGAATTAGAAAAGAAGAATCTTTTAATCAAAACACAAACTAAAACCAATATCACCACAATAAAAACCAAATGTAGAAATTAAATGCGGAAGCAATAATAAGAAAAGAACACACTGGATTTATAGTGGTTTGGTCAAAACTTGACCTACGTCCACTCCTTGGAGGCACCCTCCAAGTGTTGCACTAAAATAAGTGTCTCTCCTTTAGCCCCCACAACTAGGCGGAGAAGCCCTTATAAAATCACTTCCACCTTCCTCGGTGCGACGGGCTCGCCGGGCCCTTTGACACCAAAGAGATCTTCTTCTTTGGTGAACTTACCTCGAGACAAGCCTTGAATCCGATGGTACTAAGGTGCGAGTTCACCGAAGCAACCGTGTGGAATCCCCTCCATACTCCCTTGAGTCCCCCCCCCTCATAGGATCTTCTCCCTCTCAAACTCCACCCTTTCCTCTCTCCCTTTCAAGCTCTCTTCAAGTTTCCCCCACAAGAATGAAGCTACAATGACTGCCAAAGACATTTACAAAGTGCCTTGTCATAGCTTAAATAGAAGAGCTAAAAATGAGCTCATTAATGAAAGTTGCCAACATTATCGTCCAGGACCTATCGTCCTAGCCGATCAGTACAAATTCAGCTCATCAGCCCGGGACGATTTGGGACGATCAAAAGAAAATTGGTTACAACGTCTTGGCCGATGTCACGATCGTCCAGGCCGATTAGTTTAAAACCGATTTCAATCATCCTGATCATCGCCCTAAATTTGAGATGTCCGATGTAGATCGTCCAAGACATCGTCCTGGCTGATCAGGCGATTGTCCCGGACGATGTTATCGTATCAATCAACCATTAATGCTTTCCAAAGATACCAGATCAATTTAGGCATAATTGAGTTAGATCGGCCCGGACGATATAAATATCGTCCTGGCCAATTTCCTAAAATAAAGAATTCTTAAATTGATTATGGCAGTTGATTCTTTCTGAATTGAGACTATCGTCCTGGCCGATATAGGTATTGTCCAGGCCGATCCACTAATGATGGTTGCCTTAATGAGGATGCCCTACCCTAATTAGGGTTTTTGATTTTGGACATATCGTTCAAGATGATATAAATATCGTCCCGGCCGATATTACCAAAAATAGAAATCTTATATGGAACAATAGGAAATCTTCCAAGTTACAAATCAACAGATCCCACACCAAATATAACAAACTCAAGAAAGGAAAAAGATTACAAACTGACTCAAACCTAGTCTACCCAATCTTGAGCTGATTCCAAATTGCAATCCGATCGTGTGAAGCTGAAACGTTAGTACATAAGGCAGTCGTAAAGAAATAAGAATGTTTGCTATCATCAAAATCATAAACCATTGATCCGCAACAATAACAAACCATGCCTAGAAAACTACATACCTTAGATACGGTAGTAGGTCTCATCCAATTAATAACATAATAAACCTTTTGGGGATCTATAGAGATACCTACACTACTCACCGCATGCCTTAAATGAGATACTCTTCATCAAGAATTCACACTTAAAATTTTTTACAAATAAATGATGTTTCCTTAGTGTGTCTAAAATAATCCTCTGATGTGCTGCATAACCCTCTTCAAAAGTTCAGTAAACTTAAATATCATCTATAAAGGCAATCATAAACTGATCGAGATATTCCCTGAATACCCTTTTCATCATGTGCATAAAAATTGTTGGTGTATTAATTACTCTAGAAGGCATAACAAAGGACTTGTAATGATCATATTTTATACTAAATATTATTTGTATACATTTATCTCTCTCACCTTCACTTAATAGTATCCTTAACTCAGAACAATCTTTTAAAATACAAATGCTCTAATAGTCTGATTAAATAAATAATCAATCCTAGGATATGAATATTTATTCTTGATTTTGACCTAGTTTAGTTAATTGTAATTGATAGACATACTCATCATGCAATTATTTTTATCTTTCTAAATAGAACACATGCTCTCCATATAGATACACTATGATGGACAAAGCCTTTATCAACTAGATATTGAAGCTGTACCTTCAATTATTGAAGCTCCCTATGTTCCATATTATATGGAGCCTTGGATATCAGAGAAGTACATGGAAATACATCATTATTAAACTTAATCTCCCTATCTGGTTGTGGACTCACTCACTAACTCCTCAGGAAAATATCATGAAATTCTCATACCATTGGATATCAAATAAAGATCCAGAGTCTCCATATGGCTTAATCAAACCAAATCCTAAAACCTCTTCTAATAAACTCTAAATCTCATTTGGAGTGGGTTAGACCCAAACCAAAGCCCTGGTTAAGTTTGGTTGACCAAGAAAACCTACTTTGGCCAAAGAAACCATGCACCCTCCAAACATACATTTCATGCAAGGAGACCGTACCAAGCCTTAAGACCTCTTAATTCCAATAACTTTCAATATTATTTAGAATAGGTTCGAACCTACCCCAACCTTTGTCAAACCTAGTTGACCAATTCAACCTAGGTTAAGAAAACCAACCCCAAACCAAATCAAACTCAAATTCTTTGATTCAAGCATGCCCAAACTAAATTACACCATTGAGACTGTCTATTGTGTCCCTAGAAATAATCCCTAGGTGTCCAAACCCTTGGGTCCACTTTGGCTAGCCACAAGGTTTGCTCTAAGTGGCCAAAATGAGTTTTTCATGAACTATCTTCTAACCAAAACAAAATGGGTCCAGCCAATGGTTGCATTAGGTGCCCAATGACATATTGCATCTAACTTGACCAGCCCAGCCTTCAGGTTATCTTAGGTCAAAATATTTGGTTGACTCAATATCACTAAAAAAACCAAAATGAACTAAATTACACATTTGGGCTACCCCAAGCCCAATTGGCTCCAATATTACACTTAAGAACCTTCCAAACCCCAGCTAGCTTAACCTCCTCCCATGTGGTTATTGAGGCTAGCTAAAATTTAAGAAATAGTGTACCCACTTAAAAGGTTCAACTCTAATGAACTAGCCATGTAACCCATGTGTTGAGACTCTCTAAAAAATTCTCCGGCACCTTACTGGCCTATCCTCAACCAACGTTGCAGCTACATATGATTGAAGGTGACTAGAATTTTGTCCAAATACCCTTGAAATCACTTTATAAATACTTTGAAGTTTTCTTCATAAGGGCTACTTCCTTTGATTCAAAAGTCATATAGTGTTCTCTAGGATCTATTCCCCAGCTCCTCAACCCTTACAATTATGTTCTTCGATGAGTTTGAGCGATCTTCAATGACGTTTCTTTGGATAAAATTGAACTTCATCTCTGATCCACCTTCCGTGCTTCTATTATAAGGAGAAAATTCTCTGGAACATGTCAAATACAACCCAATATAGTTTTTGGCTGAATTGAGCTCTCCCTAAGGTATTCCTTCAATCCTGATTCATCTTTCCCTCATGCCTGCCCAAGTGTGAAGAGAATGTTTAATCCAATGGGATCTAACTGTTGGATTGAACCTTCTTGATCAAATGAATATTCTCAATAATTTTATCTGATCAAGAAGGTTCAAACCAATGATTGATTAGCTAATAAGATTACACCATGCAAAAATTATGGATTACTGTGTAAAGGGATTTAAAATTTTTCCAAAAATTTTAAGAATCTTCAAATGTTTATATCTCTTCACACACTTGCCCAAATTAGATGTTATTAGGCTCATTGGATTTGTCTTGAAGAGATCTACAAAAGTCGTATGGTTTTGAACTTTAATTCCTAACAAATTAAGAGTAATTTCAAGAGTATCCTCTCAGGTGCTCTTAGAATTACTCATTAAATACATTTTACCATGGTTCATGGGGATGTTTCCTAACAAATTAAGAGTAATTTATAGGGATGCTTCATGGGGATGTTTTACACATCTCCAAAAATTTTCATATAAATTTAAAACCATTGAAGGCTTCAGTAGATTAACCTAAGTAGGCTTCAATTGATTGGCCTAAGTTCATAGGTCAAGAAATGACCTAGAAATTAAAATTGATATGCTTGAAATTTAAATGGGAATTAAGGGTTGGTTTTCTGTGGAGTGTTAATTCAAGTGCTAAGGGTTAGATGCATATTTATTTCATTTGCCTCCATGTTTACTTTGCCTAAAATTAATTTCCAAATGCATAGTTTATATTTACTTTAGAAATTAATTGAAACATTTGGAAGGCTTCAATGTCCTTCAAACTTTTTTGAATTAGACTTTTGGTTTTGGTAAACCAATGGTTTAAATTTTAAAAAGATTGAAGGTCATTTGGACTGTAAATTAGGAAATCTAAAATTATCTTACACGAATGTCTTAGGATTTCACTAATTCATAATAAATCCAAATTAAACAATAAAAAATCAAAATAAGTTTCATTCAATCACAAATTAAAAGTCCTTTCATGGAAAAGTAAAGGTCCCATCAAATTCTTGAAAAATTAAAATTAATTAAGGAATCAAGAAAAATTAATAATTTATTGAAAATTAAACTATATTCTTAAGTAATTAAAAACAAGTAGTGATTCCTTGAAGTCATTAGGGACATTTGAGAAAGATTTCAAGAGGTTTGGAGTTGATTTGGATAATAAAAAAAAATCCCTTAATTAATCAATTAAATAAATATTATTAATTGGTGGACCTTATTAAAATCTTTACTAAATAAATAAAAATTAGAAAAATACAAAATCTGTGGCATTGAACTCCAAATTAAATTTAGTATTTATTAAAGATTAGAAACATTCATGATCTTAAATAAAATTTAAAGTAAAATATTTAGTTAAAATTAATTAATAATTATTATTAAATAATAAAGAAAAAACATTTAATCAAAAAATATTGTAAAAAACTAACTTAATGAACAAAAAATCAAAACAATATTAATAACCAAAACTAAAATAAAAATAAGGGTCTAGCATCTATAAACCCAAGTAAATAGGGTTATTGGTTCGAAGGGGGGGTGAAACAGACCTCGTGGCTCTAGTGTAAATAATATTATCACTTAATCTAAAATAATCAATAATAAACCATTAATAAAATAAAACTTAAGTGCATTGGATTTATAAAGCTTAAGCATTAAAATAGTTAATCAAAAGTAAGGACTTTATATAACTACTCGTTAATGAACTTCAACACTTAAAATCAACCTTAAAATGATATTCAATACATTAAAGCATTAAAACTTGAATTCAAATTAAATATCTTTTTCCTAAAATAAATTAAAAGTAAAATATGGTAGAAAACCCTAGATAATAACAAACTTAGAACATATCCAAAGCACATAATCTATATCACATACTGTAGATTATTTGTTAGGAAACCCATCTCTAGCTCTAGGATAGGCTATTATTCTTTTATATTCTTCTAAAATATTGAATTATTTTTGTATTAGTTTGTGGATGGCATGTTATTTATTATGGTTGTATAAGATATACTATGTGATGCTGATGTTTTGATACATTATGTGTCATTTGTGATGGGCATTTATATTTCTCTAAGTTAGGGGCAATCTAGATGTTTATTGCTGATCAATGTTTTCTTCTGGTGGTCATTCTTATGTAGGGTTGTTATTAAAAGGATGCTAAAATATAATTAAGATTTAAACTAATCAAATTTTTGTAGGTGCTTTCATTGCTTAGCCCCCTTAATTATTAAAGCATGGCCAGGCTTATAGGTTGCTAAAAAATGAGCAAATACTTTTGTGATGTGATATAATATGATTTGAAATTCTTATATAAAATACTTTACTAACTTGTAGGGAGTATAGAGTCATATTTTTTCAAAAAAAATTTAGTTTAATAAAGAGAGTTGTGAAAGTTTAAAATAAGACATTTTCTCTAAAATAAGAATTAGGGAACCAAAGGGGAAATAACTTTTTTCAATAGAAAGTTCTTTTCTTTTGGAAGTCCTATTAGAGGATGAAATATGAAGCTTAAAGAAAAAAAAAACTTGAACAAACATGAAGCCTTAAAAGAAGAAGAGAATATTGAAAATACCTTATTTTAAAAGACTTGCATAATTTCATATGGGTAGAATCTAGGTTAATTTTGATGGAACCAAACCACCTTTACTTTTTGTAGACCCTAGGTTGTATTAAGTATCACTTACCACATGAACTTTGGACATTATACTTTACTTTATAGTTGACTGATTGATTGATTATACTTAAAAATTACTTGCTTTTCATAGGTTTTTTTTTCTTACATGTGTATGTGCCTGGATAGTTTGCTAGGTTCTTAGGAAATAAAAACTATTTATGTTCATTACTAAATAAAAATTTTAAGATAACATGAAAAGATAACTAGACTATAAAGTAAGATAGAGTTGGTTTGAGGTCATATGAATTATATTCATCCTTATTTTTAAAAAAAATGCAAATAGCAATGATTTTTATTACCCACCAATTACTTACAAGAAGATTCCTCCTTCAACAAATATAAAAAAGAAGGAGGAACTTTATCCCTAGAAAAATCATCCCAAAAGAAGGATGAAAAATGGGCATAGTTAGCACAAAAATGAGCTAACTTATTACAATTTCTATTAGCAAAAGAAAAATAAAAATGCTTAAAATTTAGAAGAAAATCTAAATCCTTTGGTTTTATAAATTCTTCATCAATCAACGTTTTTTTAAAGGCATTTTGAAAGACCTTGATGACATTACAATTGTCACCCTTAATCACAATACCTTTAGCTTCAAGCATCCAATCTTGGATGTAATCTCTAAAAGCAAGAATGGCTAATAGCTCCATTTGTGCACAATCCTAATGAAGACATTGAATACCAAAATCAGCAATTCCACGTCCTTTGCAGTCCCTGAAAATACCTCAAATGTCGGTGCTATTATTATGGAAAACTGAAGCATCAATATTTACCTTGATCCAACCCGGAGGAGGAGGATGCTAAGATGATTGAGACAGCTTAAAAAGCTGATTAGAATCCTAGTTTTCACGGATTAAACCAGAATCAAATGATGAAACAGTTTGGATAATAAATCTTGAAGCAATGGCAGAATAGCTATCGTCTACTCCTCCATGAACTAGCTTATTTCTACTATTCCAACAGTAGAAAATCACGGAACAAAGCAGATTTCCCAAAAAAGGATTAGAAGAAGTCAATTTAAATAATAACTGATAACATTCTGTTAAGGAATCAAACTCTGGTATATTAAAATGCCAATCAACAAGCAATTTTAATACCCTCTTGATTAAAAAACATTTGGAAGTCACATGTTCTGAATCTTCCAATTCCCAACATCCTCTCGGACATCCTCCATGTTCAGCAAGCCTTCTATAAGACATATGCAAATGTTGGAATGCTATTCTTGCTTAATCTCCACCAAAACATGTCAATCTTCAGTTTTAACTTCAGTTTCTTTCTCCATTTAGAATTATCATCTTCACTGAATTCTTCAAATTTCTTTTCATAAGCAATAGCTGCTATTGATTTACCAGTTAACTTCTTAATACATTCCAGCTTGTCTTCATTGTGATTAGTATGAGTAGGAATTGAGATGATCAGTTGAATAAGGAATTCTCCAAAACAGAGCTTCAATTTCTCAAGATCCCAATTTCCTTCTGTAATAAAATCTGAGACTTGACTAAAATCTGGACCTATAATAGTTACAAAAGTTGGCCATTTATCTAATGTTTTATCCATAATCCACATATCTTTGAAAGTGTCAACATATTCTCCATTAGAAATCGACCATCTCATTACAGGAAATAAGAATTCAGCACCATTCTGGATGATTTTCCAAGTTGAAGAGCAGCTACTACTACTAGCACCATCCCATAATACATTTCCATACTTTGCTCTTAATACTTTATTGAGAAGAATATTGGGTTTTGTAATAAAATTCAATGCATGTTTAGATCTCAAAGGTCCCAATTTCTCTACAAAAGATTGTAAACCATAGCCTCCTTTATTTTTTGGTTTACACAAAGATCTGCAAGAAACAAAATGCATTCCATAACTTCCATCTCTTTTATTCCAGAGAAAATCTCTACACATTTTCTCTACTTCATATAACATCCCCAAAGGGATCAAAGAATGACTGGAAAGAAAGGTCGGTAAAGAAAGAACTGAAGCATTAATCAAAGAAACTTTACCTGCAAGAGAAATGAATTTTGTACCCCAAATGTTCATCTTGGCCGCTATTTTGACAATGATTTTGCTAAAATCTGATTTGACTAGTCTTCTAAGAGCAATCTTTACTCCCAAATATTCCATTTCTTTCACCATCTTCATGTTGATCACCTTGAGAAGTGATCTGCATTCTCTTTTCTTCACAGTTTTACTAAATAAAACTACAGATTTAAGCAAGTTAACTTTTTGTCCTGTCCAACTATAATAATTCTTCATGATATTACCCACTTTATTCATATATTTCTTATTAGCTCTAGAGAAAATCATGATGTCATCAGCATACATTAAGTGAGAAATAATAGGGCCATTAGGATTGACTTTAATACCAATTCTTTTTCCAATGTTTCCAAATTCTTCCGTCAATAATTGAGAACACATGATAAAAAGGTATGGAGACAAAGGGCATCCTTGTCTAAATCCACATTTGGCCTCAATCCATCTAGATCTTTCACCATTAATCAAAATAGAAAATTTTGGAGTAATAACACATTCCAAAATTAGTTTAGAAAAGGGCTTAGGAAAACCAAACCAATCCATCACTTTTTCCAAAGTTGCCCAACACATATTGTCGTAGGCTTGTTCCATATCTACTGTGATAACAACCAAACTTTTTTTAGCTTTAGAATGTCTAAATTTATTAAACAATTCTTGAGCTAGAAGAATTTGGTCTGAAATAGACCTTCCCTTGATAAAAGCATTTTGTTCAATTGAGATGATTTTCGGGAATAAGAAACACATCCTATTTAAGATCATCTTGGCCACTAATTTATAGATAGCATTACACAAGCTAATCGGATGATAATTAGCAGGATGCATAGGAGAAAGAGAACATTGGTTTCCTTCCATGTAGGACAAAGAGAACCCGTAATAAAGATTTCCTTAATAGCAGCCCAAACATCTTGTTTAATGATTGACCAATTGGATTTTAAAAAAGAATATGTGATGCCATCAATACCTGGTGAAATATTGGATCCCAAATTTGAAATGATGTCCTCCAACTCTTTCAAACTAAATTCTTTACATAGAATTTCACAATCTTCCTCATCCAATTTTTTTGTAGAAGCCGTCCATCCACTTAAACAGTAGTTTCTAGCCTTCCATTTGCAGCTGAAGAAATTAATAAAAACCTCTTCAATGTCTTGCTTGTCTTTGCAAATGAATCCTTCCTCATTTTTCACACAATTTATTATGTTAGCATTCCTCCTTGCTGATGCATAAGCATGAAAGAATTTGGAATTAGAGTCTCCATCTTTTAACCATTGAATTTTTGCTCTTTGCTTCCCCCACATACTTAACCTGCCCAATGTGTTGTTAAATTATGCAACTTTATCTTTTAAACTACAAAGCTTCATCTCTGTTAAACCTCCCATATTGATTTCTTCCTCTTGTAACTCTAGAATTTCTTTTTTCAGCTTCTCTTTGGTTTCTAACAGATTTTTATGTTTTTCTCTACTCCAAAAGAGTAAGGATCTCAAAGTCCTTTTAAATTTAGTATTTAAAATATCTATCACCGAACCTTTTGTATGCTTATTCCATGAAGCTCGAACCACTGAATGAGAAGCTTTATATGTTAACCAAGTGTCTTCAAACATAAATCTTCTTCTATTTGTTGCTTTGTTAGCCAAGATATTGATAGAGATAGGACAATGGTCCGATGCTATCCTTGCTAGATGCTTAACCACTACCGTTTGGATAAGATTTAGAGCAGCACAATTAATAAGGCAACGATCTAGCCTTTCCAAAATCATTCCTCCTCCATTTTTATTATTGCACCAAGTGTATTTAGGACCCAAGTGGCCAACTTTATGAAGATCTTCTCTATTCATAAAAGAAATCATATATTGTGAACCTTGAGAGTGTACAAACTTCCTTCCTCCTCTTTTATCACTTTGGGAAGTTATGCAATTAAAATCTCCCCCTATAATCCATGGAAAATTGCCATCATAATGATTTTCCAGATTACTCCAAAGCATTTTTCTTTTACTGTTTTCTCTGCTGCCATAAACTGTGCCAATCATCCATGTTTGATGGTTTTTGATTTTAAGCCTTCCTATCACAACCTGTTCATTAGCTTCAATAACTTCAAAAGTTGCCAAGTCTTGCCTCCAACAAACTAGTATACCACCTGAAAGTCATATAGCCGGATACAGAAATGACTCCCACATATCACCAACAAACTTTTTAACTTCCAGAGGATCCATAGAAGAGACTTTAGTTTCCATAAGACCCACAAACAATGCATCATTATCCTTCACAATTTCTTTCAAATACCTGGAGGCCACCACCTTTCTAACCCCCCTACAATTCCAAAATATAAGGGAACTCATTTCTTCTTTGAAGTGGGATTAGACCCACCACAAATATTTTTGGCATCCCCCTTTCTTGTTTTAGACTTCAAAGAATTATTTCCCAAAGATTTTAATCCTTTTTGCAGTTTGAATTTTACTTCACCATAAACTGACTTCTCCACCAATTCCTTCTGATCAAAATTTCCATCAGATTCCATCTATTTTTCCTTTCTTTCAACCAGAGGATTATCCTCCAAAGGATCAGTCTTATCTTCATCATTAATAGTATGAAGAATAGAAAATTTATTACTGCTATTAAGATCAACAACAACTTTATCTGCAGCCGATTTCCCTGTTATGAAAACAGAAGAGGATAACTTCTTTTGAACAGAAATTTCTTCAGTTGCTTCTACATCTACAGAAGGATTATTAATTTCCAACTGTTCTCTTCTTAGTTCCTGAATCTTGCCATCTGAATCCTGATAGGGAATACTTGAGTTTGCAGATAATCCCATAGGATATACCTGAGTTCGCAAGCATCCCTTCCCCTTTATGTTGAAGACCTGTGATAAATCTGAAATGTTAATCTCCCCTTCTTCAAGCTGATGATCAGAGAACAATATTTTCTTTGGTGAATCCTGAGTTGATTCTTTACCAATATCAGCTTCTATTCCAGAATGATCTTTAACAACTGCTTCCACTGTACAACTAATTTTTTCAACAATCTAGAATAATTTGGATTGATCCACTTATTGCTCTTAATAGGAATCCTCTTCTTCTTTTTGTTGTTAACCAAAATCCAAGGACCATAAGCAGGTTCTTTATGGATTAATTTTTCTCTCCCTGAATATTTAGTTTTAGTAGCTACAATTGTAATCTCCACCTCTTTATGGATATCTTTCAAAGGCACACATTCCTTCTCCACATGTCCTATCTTCCCATAAACAAAGCAAAAGTTAGATATCTTTTCATACTCCACCGATGCTATCAACCCAAACACCTAGAGGAAGAGGTTTATCAAGTTGGATTCTCACACATACTCTAGCAAATTCTCTTCTTCCCCATTGAAACATATTTCCATCTAGCATGATTGGTGTTCCAATTCTTGAAGCAATGAAAGCTATATTCTTCTCATCCCAACATTGTAAAGGAAGGTGTTGCATTCTAATCCAAATTGGAGAAGAAAGCCTATCTGTTGAAGAAGAATTAAATTTGGGAGACCACTTTTCCATTCCTACTATGTTTTCGTTTACAAACCACGGTCCTCCAGAGTGAACAGCTTCTACCATTTCTTCTGAAGAGAATGAGCAAAGAAACCATCCTCTTCCTAGTGTAGTAAAATGGAATTGGCCAAACTGTTTCCACTGTTTTCTTAGCTCCCATGCTACCATATGGGATGGTAAATCCTTCCCAAAAACTTTAATAACCAAGGATTTAGACAACTTTCTGGAATTCAACTCCTCCAAATCCACATTGAGCTTCACAGCCTTTCCATCCTCCGATAATAGCACATCATTTTCATTGAAATCCAATTAAATATATGACTTTTTACTCCAAGGATTCTTAGAAACTGAATTAACCAAGTTAGGTAATTCTTCAGTCATCTTAACTCCATCTGATGGATTAGCTTTTTTTAAAACAGAATGAACATTGTTATTAACCAAAATTTGTGAATCTTTATTTATCGCGCTGCGATAGAGTCTAGGGATTGCATTAGAATTCATAAATCGGTTAACAAAAATCTTCATTCCAGATGTCAACGCAGCATTATCAGATGGAATTATAGATTGTTTCATACTTTTAGAAGTAATCATATCCACCAAGTCAGCTACAGACTTTCCTTTTCCTTCCACATGCTTGACCACCTTAGGCGATGGTTCTGAAGCTTCTTTGATCACCAATGCTCCTTGACGTTTCATCAAAGGCATATTACCTATCTGAATAGAATTTAAGAACTCCATTCCATCTCCATTTTCCTTGACCAATGGAGACTTTGACAAACGAGATTGCTGTAAGATCTCAACTTTTGCATTCTAATCATGCCGGAGGTTAATCGAAACCTTCGATGGCATCTTATCCTTCGATGAAACTCTGTGATCATCCTTCAGATAATCACCGACGAAGTGCTGGCAATCGTCCGCCACCATCAGTGTTTTGACCGTTACCGCAAAACAGAAATTTGAAATTCTATTTCTCTCTCTAAAATCCCGGATGTTCTCTCTCTAAAATCCCAAACCGAAGTAATGAAAAATAACTTATTATAGAAAAATCTATATTCATCCTTTTTCCTTATTATGTACCTCCCCACCAATGGGTATAAGTAGAACACCCAAACTATAATGTTGTAGTTCTAACTTAGGGGAATTCGACTCTTTTGGATAAAATCTATTTTTGAAGTTTTTAAAAAGTTGATTTATTGATTATTGCATAAGAGTCAACTAGCATGTAATGCAATAAAAATAATTTAAAAATAATAAATTTTAATTATATTTAGCATTATAATCATAATCATGCTTCATAAGTCAAGGGAAATTAATGAATTTCTTCAAGACGTTAGCCCTACATTTCAAAAACCTAAATAATAATAGCCTACCCATCATTCATAAGACCTGATTTCATGGTTTTTAATGCAATTAGCTTATTTTACTAGCATCCTACTCTAGGCATAATATAAGTAAAAAACATTCATTTCATTGAAATAAATTTGGGCTACTTCTCTATAGTGTACAACTTAAATCAAGGTTCTAAGGCAGGCCTCAAATCATAAGTTCTCACCCTCCAAGAATATAATCCCAACTATTTAATAAAATATAAGTCAAACAAAAAAATTCCTTCCTAAAAAATTAAATCATAATATAAGATAGACCAGAGTACTATGTTGCAACTTGAGCTCATAAGTTTTTTTTTTCTTATGATAACAAACATTGTGGCTCACATCTTTGTGTTTCCTAGTATTTGCATTTTATATTTGTTTGTGTGTACTAATATTTTAGGAACACCATGTACCATCCAATGATAATAAAGGGCTCAATATTAGGTAGAATAGATTACACTGTAAAGATTTTGTAATATTCACTGATGTATTTTTTTTTATTTTTGGAGTCAAGTCCTGTAAAGGTGTTTGCTAGCTTGGTGACCATTAACACACATACTCAAGGGAGTAAGATGGAGAAAAAATTAGTTGTTCAAATTTTTGAACTAATCATACTATACGATTTATATCATACTATATGATAAACTCATCAAAATGATTAATTTTCATATTAATGTAATTTGAAATGATTGTATTGTATGATTCACATCGTATATAACGATCCATAGAAATCATTAAAATAACTGCAAACCATAATTTAGGTATTATTTTCTAATTCAAATTTTGTTCTAATCATACAGTATAATCTTTATCATAATGTATGATTGGTAATAATTATGACTTAATTGATCCCAAGATTAGGAGCTTAATTATGGTAAAATTATTTAATCAGATCATACATGATGGTTAGAAATGATCGTACTGGACGATCTGATGACTGCATGGTTCGATACTTAATTGCCACCTATCATATAGGATGATTTGCTATGTGTTTGTATGAATCATACTAGATGATGTTCTTAATCATACAGGATGATCAATGTAAATAATTGAATTGATTGTACAGGGTACTACTATTCATACTAGCTGAATGGGCTATTTTGAACTAATCATACAAAATGATCCTAAGATCATACTGGATGATCAGTACCATTAGAGTTAAGTATTTAGGGTTTTTCAAAGCCCTCTATCTAAGCTTTCTCAAAAGACTCAGGATAACTCTTTTGCATTAATTGATCCATTTTTCTTCTGGAGAAAATATGAAGAGAGAGCCTTGAAAGGGAGAGAGAAAAGGGTGGTGTTTTAGAGGAAGAAGGTCTTTGTGGGTTTCAAGGGAGTGTGGAGGGGGTTTCACATGGTTTCTCTAGCAAGCTTGCACTTTAGTACCATCATTGTCAAGGTTTTTCATGAGGGAAGTTTTGGGAGGAAGAAGATCTCTTTGTTGTAAAAGGACCCGACTACTCTGCCACACTAGAGAATGTGGAAGTGATTCAATATTCTCTACCTTCACCAAGAGGGTGAAAAAGGATTCTAGGTTCTCTGCCTTCACCAATAGGGAGAAAAGGATTCTTGGTTCTCTACCTTCACTAGGAGGGTGAAAAAGGATTCCAGGTCCTTTATCATATCGGGTTGGTGGAAGAGATTTGAAAGGGATTCTATGCCTAGCTATGTGGGCTAATGAAGAGTCACTAAAGGTTTAGTACAATACCTGGAATGAAGGTTTCTGGGTAGTAGATGTAGGTCAGGTTGGATCAAACCACTATAAATTCTAATTTGTTTGTTCTTATTATTTTCCACACTTTAATTTTTTTTTATTTACTATGTGAGTGAAAACTCTAATAGTTTTATTATGAAAATTAATTCACTTTAGCATCAAGTTATAAAAATATTTTCTTTTTGTTAAAGAAATCTTAAATTACCAATTCACCACCCTCTTGGTTAGCCTCGGGTTGTTTCCTTTGAGGTCTAACAACCCTCCCAAACTTTTATAATATGCTATTCATATTGTTGTATTTAATTATTCAAATAATTTTTTTAAAAAACATATTTCTATCTTTGAATCCATTATAGAATATGATGTTCATTTCTCAAGATGATATAGTATTTTAATGCCATAACCAATAAAAACATAGAAGCACTTTGAATCTATGTGGCAATTTATTTTTTTCCAAAGATTTTTTCGATGACTCTACGGGGGAAGGTTCCTCTCTCCATCTTTAGTAGTGGAAAATATTTCTACATATGAGTATGATTATGTTCATCAAAAGTTGATACTACCTTACTTCTGCTGGTTGCCTTTCACGTTTATTCCTTGGGTAAGTGTGATTAACATCTAAAAATAATAAGAGAGGTAAATTAGAGGGGTTTCTAATAAGAATGAGGCAAGCTAAGTTATTGGTAATATACAAGAAAGAGGGAAATGCCAATTCCTTAAGAAACTCTATTAAGCCTTATTGATTTTAAAAACCTCATATTAGATGAAAATCCAATATGTAAGGTCATGAAATTTAAAGAGCCTCAAAACTAAATTAAAATTTCAATAAAAAATCAAAATTCCTTCAAAAAGAAATCTTCCAAACTCAATAGTATAAGTTGTAGTTACATTCTATTATAAATTGATCACTACAATGATAAATTCAAACATACATTCAAATCAATTTAAAAATTTTTCTAGAAATAATTATTTTAAAAAGACTGATTGAAGGGTGTCTTTTAATCATAGGAAATGACTGGCAAACTGGTCCTCTCATTTGACAAGAATGTCCCCATCAAGTGACTATGGAAACAAGATTAGGTTTGGAATGGGAATTTAGAATATTGTGTTGATAGTAAACAAAAATAGGATAGTTGAGCTAAATACTAATGCCCAAATGGTTAAGCCCTTGGAAGAGATTGCCTTAGGGTCAAGGTCTTACTCCCTTATCCCCAAAAAGAGCATTGTCATTACCCATGTACCCACTACACCTCTATCAAGGGAGGATAATAAACTAAAATACATAATTACTTATTAGTTTGAAATTCCTATGATGTTTGAAGTTGGCTCAATGTATGCCATTGCTTTCATGAGTAAGATTTAAAATAGGAACTATAACAGGATAATTTGGAGAAAAATTGTTAAGGTAAGGATGGTTGTTGAAGTAGAAACATTAGTGCAAGTTGTACATGAGGCCAAGAAGGAGCTACCTAATCCTCATACATCTCCTCACCTTGGTGGAAACTACTTCCACCCCATTTCAATTGCTCAAGGTAGGGGGCGTAGAGGGATATTAATAGGATAGTGCAATCTCCATCATGCCGTTTAAACTACTTTTTAAAGAAAAATGATGATGAAAAAATGATGTAATAGAATAAGATCTGAGAAAGATCATTCATACCCAAATGGGAGAAACTAAGGAAGAATCTTTGAACCACATGAAGGGAATAATATCCCTACATTTGGCTATGGAAATCCATAATGTAGAAAATTTGAGATGAAAGGATTGAATCATCATTTCCTTAGAATTAGTAAGAATTTTACTAAGTAGTTAGTTACATTTGTATTAATGGATTGATATCTCTGGGTTCCCAGATAGCCATTAGCTAAAACTAAGGAGATAGTTTTAAAAGATTCTATTGGGAGTCATCATCAGGTGTCAAACCACTATTATATCCAATAAAATATTTTAACCTATTTACCATTTAAGCTGGTGCAATTGGTAAGGGTTAATCTATATCTATGAAAAGAGATTTAACTCTCATCAAAAGGAATCTTGTTAAGAGAGTTGCTATGTGCATGTTTTATACTCTTGCAACTTGTATAGTTTTGATGATTTCAAATATTATTATTTTATGTGTAGTTATCTCTTAACACTTATTGGAAGAATTATTGTTTTGCTTTTGGGTGTACTAACATTTCAGGAAAATCAAACTCCAGACTACGAAAACTTTAAATCAAATTCAGCATGAGATACTTTGTGTATTTAAAGCATGTATTTTTCTTTGAATTAAGTTTGAGAGGGAGTGATTGTAATTGAGTGAATAAACACACACATTTAAGGAGATCATGAAAAATTTGCACTGATCATATGGGACGAACATAGTTCGTATGAGACGATCAGGTCAGTTATCTCCTCATAAGAGCAATGGAACTAACAGGAATTAAAGAAAATTTTTCTTAGTCCTGATCGTCCAGGACAAAGTGTATTCGTCCCAGGATGAAATGTTCTCTGGAAAATTTTTGTCTAGACGAAGTATATTCGTTCCAAGATGAGTTTCTCTCTGGAGTATTTTCATCTAGGACGAAGTGTATTCGTCCCGGGACTAGTTGCTCTGTGGAAAAAATTTGTTTGGACGAAACCATATTCGTCCCAGGACGAAGTGAACCGACTCTGAAATTTTAGCGACGTTCTGTAGTTTTTGGAAACTGACCTATGGAATAACCGTTCATACCGGATGAATCTAGTTCGTACGTAATGATGTGTGTGTACGAACTCATTTCGTACCCATATACATTAGGTTCATTTCCAACACATTTAAGTAAAATTGTCCACAACGATCCATAATCGTACGGGACGATCCAATGCGTATTGACTTGAATATTTGCAGTTTTTTGACGGTTTTTATGTCTTTCCTATAAATAGTCCAATCTAAACTGCCACTTAATCTTTTGGCCTACTGATCTTCTTGCCTATTGAAAGAAGAGATAAGGAGAGAGTGTAAGAGAGTGTTCGAAGGAGGATTCTTAGTACTGGAGTGTGAAGGCTTCACTTGTTGTTCAAAGGTAAGAATCTTTACTTTTGATTTGTGTTTATTTCACTCTTTTCTTTCTTCCTTCTAGATTTCTTGTGAAGAAGATCTGTCAAGGAGATCCTGTTCTCTGTCGACACTTGGAGAGTGTGAATAGATGAAGGGTTCTCTGCCCACACTAGGAGAGTGTGAACAGCCAAAGGGTTCTCTGCCCACACTAGGAGAGTGTGAAAGGACGAAGGGTTCTCTGCCCACACTAGGAGAGTGTGAAAGGATGAATGGTTCTCTACCCACACTAGGAGAGTGTGAAAGGATGAAGGGTTCTCTGCTAACACTAGGAAGAGTGTAAAAGGACGACGGTTATCTGCCGCATTGGGTAGTGGTGGAAGAGAGTTTTGAAAAGGCTTCTCCACCTTGCTGTGGGAGCAAAAGGAGAGTCACTAGTGGTATTAGTACAATACTCAGAGGGTGCCTCTGAGGAGTGGATGTAGGTCTGGTTTTGACAGAACCACTATAAATCTCTTGTCTTTATTTTTGCCGGTGCTTTTTATTTTTATGTTTTTACTTTTAAAACTGTGGTTGAAAAATGTTTTCTAGAAAATTTCACTAAAGTTTTATTTTCATTTCCTAAATTAAAAAGTGGGTTAATTTTTTTTTTAATTACCAATTCACCCCCGCCCCCCTCTTGGTTAGCCATGGGACAAAAGCTTAGGTTTAACAACCCAATTCATAGTTAACGAGTTTAAACAAGTGGTATCAGAGATTTGTTTCAAAACCATAAGTTTGGACTACTTTTTTATTAGCGTAGATGACTACATTTGGAAACCGAAATACACCCGAGGGTTACTCTATAACTAGACCTCCACTGTTCGACAATATACCTTTTGATTTTTTGAAAACACGCATGTCTACATTTTTACAATCACTTGATTATCGTATGTGGATCTTACTTCAGGAAGGGTATACAAAACCAACTAGACTTGTTGATTGAATTAGAGTTGAAACACCTTTTACAGACTAGACAGTAGAAGAACATGACTTAGCACAACTAAATGCCAAATGTTTGAATAGTTTCTTTTGTGCTTTAAAATCAGAAGACTACATGTGGGTTTCCACTTGCAAAAGTGGGAATGACATATATGATAGACTTTGTATAACTTATGAGAGGACTAATGAGGTTAAGCAATCAAGACTTAATATCTTGTTACATGATTATGAATTATTTCGCATGAAACCAAATGAATCTATTTCTGATATGTACACAAGATTCATACAAATAGTTACCTCTTTGCATGTATTGGGTAGGGAACTAATGAATGTTGAAATGGTTAATAAGATTCTTCGTTGTTTGCCTACTGCTTATGATGCTAAAATTACTGCAATTACAGAGTCTAAAGATCTAAACATTTACTCTATTAACAATCTTCTTGGTTCGCTAATTGCTTACGAACAAAGCGTTAGCCAAAGAAAGATTAATGCAGGTGAACCATGAAGGGAGAAAAATATAGCACTAAATGTGGAAGAGTTTGAGAGTGAACACTCACAACTTGAGGATGAAGATGACATCTCATTAATGAATAGACAATTCAGAAGCTTTCTGAAGAGGAAGTAGAAGAGATGCCAGCATTGGAATAGAGGTAAATTTAATAGAAATGTCAAGATTTCAAATGATGTGATTTGCTACGAGTGCAAAAAACCTGGTCATATCAAGACTGAATGCCCAAAACCCAAAGGCACTCCTAGCAAGGAGAAGGTAAAGGAGAAATCAATTGTAAAGAAGGGCAAGAAGAAGTTTCAAAGAGCTTTCTGGGTGGACTCAGCTTCAGATTCATTAGAGACTGAGAAGGAAGAGGAAGTCACTAAACTGTGCTTAATGGCCGATAGTCTTGATCAGTCAGATCAAGAAGAGGTATGTGACTTAACCTATAATGAACTTTTTGAAGTTTCTAAACACATGCATGATGCATATAGAAAAATGAAGAAAATGCATGCTAGTCTAAGTTTAGAGTTTGAAGAATTATAAAAGAAACATGAAATCCTTAGGAAAGATCATGCTTTAATTGATGACAACCATATGAAATTACTTGATGAGATTGATGACTTGAATAAAAAACATGAAAATTTAAAATCATCCAATACTGAACTTGAAAAAGATTTTAAAAATTTTAAGGATGAATCGGAGAGCAAGATTTATAGATCAAAATTATTCAAATCGAATTTTAGAAGATATGAATTCATTTTACAGATTAATGATAAAAGCACTCGAGGATAATAGGATACCCCCTAAACTTGAATATTTTACTAATCCTATTCTGTATCCTAAATTTATGTAATCCTTGAATAGACAAATGAATGGTAGAAGACTTAGGAATCCATATCCAAAAGTCAAATGTAATAATTATGGATTATTTGGACATATAACTCACACCTGTACTTTGAAGATGAAAACTTATTTGGTGTGGAGATCTAAGATGTATAAACCTAGACATATCATACATGCATCTGATTATAAATTGCCAAAAGGAGAACCCAAACTTGTTTGAGCTCCCAAGTCTAACGTTTGATAATTTTGAAGGGTCGCTCTCACACAAGACCTCGTGAGAGTATATGATACCTGGACAGCGGATGTTCAAAGTATATGACTGGATATACTGCACAATTCATATCGCTGAAAGCTAGGAGTGGAGGCAAGGTTACACTTGGAGATAACACCACAAGGAAGGTGGTTGGATCATATATGATTGGAAATCTTAATAAATTTTACATTGAGAATGTGTTATTAGTAGAAGGCTTAAAGCATAACCTGTTAAGTATAAGCCAGCTATGTGATAAAGGGTATTGTGTGAAATTTTTTCCTACTAGCTGCATATTTAGCCTAAATGGTAAAGATGTTTTGAATGGAAAAAGGGTAAATAATATTTATATGCTAGACTTGAATTATATTCCATCTCCTACTTTTTTTTTTAAACTGTATATGATGAGTCATGGCTTTGGCATAGGAGACTTTTTCATTCTAGCATGAAAAACCTTAGGAGGATTACCCAAAAGAACTTAGAGAGAGGTATACCAAAACTAGACTTTACTAAGGACCACCTTTGTGATGCATGTCAATTAGGAAAGCAAGTGAAGTCCTCTTTTCAGTCTAATAAGGATCTTAGAACTAGTAAACCATTGGAGATTTTGCATATGGATCTTTTTGGACCAGTTAGAATTGTGAGTCTAGGAGGAAAGGTATATGGATTTGTAATTGTGGATGATTACTCAAGATTCATATGGGTTAGATTTTTATTTATTAAGAGTGAATCATTTGAGGAATTTAGAAATTTTTCGACTTAGATTCAAAGAAAACTTGGGTGTGAAATTATTTCTATACAAAGTGATCATGGAGAAGAATTTGAAAATGAGAAATTTGAGGATTTTTGTAAGGAGAAAGGAATTGATCACAACTTTTCTACACCTAGAACCCCTCAGCAGAAAGGAAAAATAGAACATTAATAGAAGCCGCCCGAGCAATGTTGGCAGAATACTCACTTCCTAAATATTTTTGGGCTGAGGCGGTTAGCACTGCATGTTATGTTTTGAATAGGGTGATTGTGAGATCTAAATTAAATAAAGCATCCTATGAGTTGCTAAAAGGTAGAACACCTAATTTGTCTCATTTGCATGATTTTGGGTGCAAGGTGTTCATTCATAATAATGAAAAATCTGCCTTAGGAAAATTTGATCCAAAATCAGATGAAAAAATTTTTGTTGGATACTCAAGTGTTGGAAAATCTTATAGAGTATTCAACATAAGAACTTTGATAATTGAGGAGACCACATATGTTGTATTTGATGAATCTAGAATTTTGGAAGAGCCAAATGTTCTAGAAGATGAGATTGAGATTAACTCCCAAAAGATTGATAAAATGAATTTGTAAGAAAATTTATAAGAAAACGTGAAAGAAAATTTGGAGATAGAAAACCCTTTGCCTAGATATTTGAGATTTTCTAAAACCACCCAAGGGAACTCATTATAGGTGAACCTAGTGAGGGTGTAAGGACTAGGCATGAATTAAATAAAGAAGTCAATCATTCAGCCTTCATTTCAACTATAGAACCCATAAATATTAATCAAGCACTTTTGGATGAATTTTGGATTTTGGCCATGCAAGAAGAGTTGAATCAATTTTTAAGAAATAAAGTTTGGGAATTAACTATAAGGCCAAAGGATCAAAGTGTAGTTGGAACTAAGTGGGTATTCAAAAATAAAATGAATAACTCGGGAGTAGTCATTAGAAATAAGGCTCGATTAGTTGCTAAGGGGTATAATCAGATTGAAGGGATTAATTTTGAGGAGACTTTTGCCCCTGTAGGTAGACTTGAAGCAATTATGGCTTTGTTAGCTTTTGCCTATTTTAGATGATTCAAATTGTATCAAATGTATGTAAAAAGTGTATTTTTAAATAGGGTAATTTAAGAAGATGTTTTTGTAGAATAACCACCAGGTTTTGAAAATTTTAAATATCCAAATCATGTTTTCAAGTTGAAAAAGATATTATATGGATTGAAACAGGCACCTAGGGCTTGGTATGAGAGGTTAAGCACTTTCTTACTTGAAAGATCTTTTGAGAAAGGAAGTGTGGATACAACTCTCTTTTTGAAGAAATGTGGAAAGAATATACTCATTATTCAAATTTATGTTGATGATATCATTTTTGGATCTTCAAATAAAAATCTTTGTGATAATTTTTCTAAAATAATGAGTAGTGAATTTGAGATGAGTCTAATGGGAGATTTAAGTTACTTTCTAGGATTTAGCATTAAGCAAATTAAGGAAGGTACATTTCTTAGTTAGTCAAAGTTTATTAAGGACATCCTCAAAAAGTTTGAAATGGACAATGCTAAACCTGTTAGTACACTAATGAGTTCCTCAGTTCAGTTGGATAAGGATCCTATGGGAAAATCTGTTGATAAAAAAAATTTAGAGGGATAATTGGATCTTTACTTTACTCGACTGCTAGCTGACCTGATATCATGTTTAGTGTTTGCTTGTGTACTAGATTTCAATCAGATCCAAAAAAATCACATTTGACAGCAGCAAAAAGGATTTTAAGATATCTGTTAGGAACTCGGAACTTAGAAATTTGATATCCTAAGTTTAGCTCTTCATTTGAAATAATTGGTTATTCAGATTCTGACTTTGCAGGTTCTAGGATGGATAGAAAGAGCACTTCTGAAACATGTCAATTTATTGGAAATTATCTAGTCTCTTGGTCCAGTAGTAAACAAAAATCAGTAGCCCTATCTATTGTAGAAGCTGAATATATTGCATTAGGAAGTTGTGTGGCACAAGTACTTTGGTTGAAACAACAGTTGATTGATTTAGGATTAACTATAGGCACTATTCCAATTTATTGTGATAACACTAGTGCTATTTGTATTTCTAAAAATCCTATTCAAAATTCAAGAACCAAACATATAGACATAAGGCATCATTTCATAAGAAATCATGTATCCAAAGAAGAAATTGAACTCACTCATGTTTCTACTGAAAATCAACTTGCAGACATTTTTATAAAACCATTAGCCTTTGATACTTTCAGTGCATTAAGAATAAGGCTTGGTGTGATTGATTTGAATGCTTAATTAAAAATATTTTTGCAATATTGATGTTTGTTTTTCTAAGTTAATATTTTTGTGTTTTTATGTGTTTGTGAACTTGTATGTGTGATTTTCTTGATTTAATATTTATGTTCTTCATTTTTCAGTGAGTTTTTTAGTGTGTTTGTGGTTTAGTTTTAATTGAATGCATGATTTAAAATTTTTGAGTGTCCATCGTCCGGGACAATTTTTTTGTACAGGACAATTTGTGTAGTGTATCTTTCGGATTTTGAACCGTTTGCGTGCAATTTTCAATTTTTTTATTATCACTTCGTCTATACGATCATCACGATCATCTGGGACGAAATGTTTTTCAAATGATGGGACAAAATGAACAAAGTAGTTGAATGGATTAGGTAGTTTTTAATACGAACTTCGTACGTACGAACCTTTTGTTTGTCCGGACAAACACATGTCGGTTTGATGGAGGGGACGGTTTCAACTGCCATTAAAATGATCATAAGTTCTGATCGTCCTAGGACGAACACGTGTTCGTCTGTACGATCAGTCTGGTCAAAAGTCTGTACAAAAGGATGCTTTGTAGGTTGTGTTGATTATGAAAAGCCATTTCATTTTGACGCATTGGTTCGTCCATACAAATTTTTTTCGTACGGGACAAATAAAAAAATTCATACGGGAAGAAATTTTTTCATCTGGTACGAATGTGTTGTTTTTAATAAATAGAAGGGCTTTTGAACTCAACTGTCACACTCTAAACTTCTCTTTCAATCTCTTTCATACTTTAGATCTTTTTCAAATGGCAAGTTCAAGTAAGGGACAAAAGGTTGTGGCTAGGAAACCACATAGAAATACTCAGTAAACTTCCTTTCCAAAGCAAATGAGGAATATTTTTTTAGGTTAGCCTCAGAGAAGATCACACCCTCCAGAATCCTAATCCATGAAGAACTTACCTTTCAGGTAATGAACTTATTTGCTTCAACATAATTTGGTTGTATCATTACCCTCATCTATCTCTACAATAAAGAAACCTTTCACAACTTTCTCGCCAATATGTCCCTTAATTCTGACCATTCTATAATCCGTTCCTTTGTCTTTAAACAAAAAGTTTAAATCACCAAGGCTGACTTAGGAGCCTTTTTGAATTTAAGGACAGAGGGAGCTAGAGCCGATCACTTGATCAACACTCATGATTATGAATGGTATGAAATTAATAATGTGATTAGAGGAAATAATTTGAATGAATATGTGGCTAGAGTATCCGATCTCGTTTGAAATGCACGTATCATCCAGCATGTTCTTAGAACTTCTATAATTCCTAAAGGTGGTGATAGAATCAATATAACCCCTCTTCTTTCTATGGTGACATTCTTGATCATGTCTAAAGAACTTATAGATGAAGCCCAACTTATCCTTGAATATCTTTATGGGCTGTTTGAAATTGGTCATGTAAAGCATAGAGAAAGAAAAACATCGCCTTAGGACATCTAGTTGCCTACATTCTGGACAAGAAATACAATTTGGTTCATCCTGATCAAAAGTTTGAAGAACCGCTCTACTACAACGACGGATCATTTAGAGCAATCTTCAAAGAAGAACCAAGTAAAGCATATGTCATCAGTGATACAAAGGAAGAACCAGAAGCTGCACCTGCACCCGCCAATGAACCAAATTATCAAGATTTGGTTCAAAGATTTAATCGCCTAAAGACTCATTTTGATCAACGTTTTGATCAAATTGAGACTCATCTTCA
Organism: Dendrobium nobile; assembly: GCA_022539455.1. Lineage (NCBI taxonomy): Eukaryota > Viridiplantae > Streptophyta > Magnoliopsida > Asparagales > Orchidaceae > Dendrobium > Dendrobium nobile. The sequence continues at coordinate 3,726,797 of CM039722.1, read as the reverse complement.
GCAGCAGACCGCACAGTGTCAGCATGACATGAGTTTTAAGAGGGATCAGATGAGTGATATCAGTACCAATGTGCTTATGATGAGTACTTACTTTAACATCTTTGGTGCTGCACCTCCTCCTCCTCCACCAGATCAGGGTCTCAGTGATAGTTATAATTAAATTTTATGTATTTTCTGTAGTTTGTGTGTTAGTTGTTATTCTAAGTAAGTTTGTTATATTTTCTTTTTTTTAGATGTTTTGTTTTTGTATTGATATCCTGAGCTTAGATTATAATATCTTCATAGTGATATCAATATATGTTCTTATGTTTTGGATTTAATGGTATTGAAATGTGTGTTAGCCTTTATGACAATCAATAGATTTTTGATCTTAATAGTGCTATACTTTGAAATGCAAGTCAAAATTAAATTCATTAGAAAATTTAATTCTTTCTAAATTTATGTTCTGCTTATAACTTGATATAATTAAGATTGTCAATTTCATGCCTCTTATGTAGACTACATTAATTATAATATTATTATTGCAACTTTGATGCTTTCTTATTTTATATTTTACTTATCAATAAGTATTTATGCACTTAGAAAAATTTGAAATTTTTTATTATTTATTTTGGAAAGATCAAAATTACTCTTGAAAAATTATACAAATATACAAAAATTAAAAGGAATGCGCAATGGTTCGCAAGTAGAAAGAGAGGCACAAAATAAGCCCATAAGTAAAAAGATGCACAAAAATGTGCCAATAATTTGAAAAAGATTCGCAAAGCGTCACATGTGGTAATTATTTCTTTCCATTATCTTTTAATCTCTTAATTCAAATTGATCTACTGTACATTTATATTCTGTATTAAAATTTGAAATATACAAATTTTCTATTCATCCTTTTTGCAATGATTTTCTCTATCTTAGTATCTAAATTGACTCATGTTTTTGATAAATATTTTTTTATCAATGTTATATCTTTTCTTAAATTCTATGAATTACTATGATTTGCCTAATATTTTAATTTTATTTGTATTACTTATTTCAATCACTTTCAAGATTGAATTATTAAATGATTTTTATATGTCTGCTTACATTTTAAGTCTTTATCTTCTTTACTTTTTGTTGTTGTCAAAAAGGGAGAGAGATTTTTTGTATCATGGGTTTGTTTGATTCGTATTGTATGTGTGTGTCTGTTTTTGTTTTGTGTTTTGTGTTTTGTGTATGTTGTATATGTTGTGTGTTTGTTTTAATTTTGTTTGTTGTATATTTCTAAAAATGCCTCTTTATTTACACGTGTTCATCAATTCAGGGTGAGTTTAGGAGATTCTTAGAATTTGAAATTATACAAACAATAACTATTTTGCCATCATCAAAATGGGGGAGATTGTTAAGAGAGTTGCTATGTGCATGTTTTATACTCTTACAACTTGTATAGTTTTGATGATTTCAAATATTATTGTTTTATGTGTAGTTATCTTTTAACACTTTTTGAAAGAATTGTTTTTTTGCTCTTGTGTGAACTAACATTTCAGGAAATTCAAACTCCAGACTATGAAAACTTCAAATCAAATTCAGCATGACATACTTTGTGTATTTAAAGCGTGTATTTTTCTTTGAATTAAGTTTGAGAGGGAGTGATTGTAATTAAGTGAATAAACACACACATTTAAGGAGATCTTGAAAAATTTGTACTAATCATACGGGATGAACATAGTTCGTACGGGACGATCAGGTCAGTTATCTCCTCGTAAGAGGAATGGAATGAACAGAAATTAAAGAAAATTTTCTAAGTCCTAATTGTCTAGGACGAAGTGTATTCATCCCAGGACGAAATGTTCTTTGGAAAATTTTCGTCCAGACGAAGTGTATTCATTCCAGGATGAGATTCTCTCTGGAGTATTTTTGTCCAGGACAAAGTGTATTCGTCCCGGGATGAGTTGCTCTCAGGAAAAATTTTGTTCGGACGAACCCATAATCGTCCCAAGACGAAGTGAACCGACTCTGAAATTTTAGTGACGTTTTACAATTTTTGGGAACCGACCGATGGAATAACCGTTCATACCGGACGAATCTAATTCGTATGGGATGATGTGTGTGTACGAAGTCATTTCGTTCTCATATACATTAGGTTCGTTTCCAACACATTTAAGTAAAATCGTCCAGGATAATACACGATTGTACGGGATGATCCAATGCGTACTGACTTGAATATTTGCAATTTTTGGATGGTTTTTTGTGTCTTTCCTAGAAATAGTCCAATCTAAACTGCCACTTAATCTTTTTGCCTACTGATCTTCATGCCTATTGAAAGAAGAGACAAGGAGGGAGTGTAAGAGAGTGTTCAAAGGAGGATTCTTACTACTGGAGAGTGAAGGCTTCACTTGGTGTTCAAAGGTAAGAATCTTTACTTTTGATTTGTGTTTATTTCACTCTTTTCTTTCTTTTTTCTAGATTTCTTATGAAGAAGATCAGTCAAGGAGATCCATTTCTCTATCGACACTTGGAGAGTGTGAACAGACGAAGGGTTCCCTGCCCATACTAGGAGAGTGTGAACAGCCGAAGGGTTCTCCGCCCATATTAGGAGAGTGTGAAAGGACGAAGGGTTCTCTGCCCACACTAGGAGAGTGTGAAAGGATAAAGGATTCTCTGCCCACACTAGGAGAGTGTGAAAGGATGAAGGTTTCTCTACCAACACTAGGAAGAGTGTAAAAGGAAGACGGTTCTCTGCCGCATTGGGTAGTGGTCGAAGAGAGTTTTGTAAAGGCTTCTCCTCCTTGCTATTGGAGCAAAAGGAGAGTCCCTAGTGGTATTAGTGCAATACTCGGAGGGTGCCTCCGGGGAGTGGATGTAGGTCTGGTTTTGACCGAACCACTATAAATCTCGTGTCTTTATTTTTCCGCTGCTTTTTATTTTTGTGTTTTTACTTTTAAAACTGTGGTTGAAAAACGTTTTCTAGAAAAATTCACTAAAGTTTTATTTTTGTTTCCTAAATCAAAAAGAGGGTTATTTTTTTTTTTAATAACCAATTCACCCCCCCTCTTGGTTAGCCGTGGGACTTAAGCTTAGGTTTAACAACCTAATTCATAGTGAACGAGTTTCAACAAATCTATCCATTCCAAATTCTGCAGAATCAAAATTGAACAATCACTAGCAATAAGGCCCCTTCCTTGGGTTATAATCCATTTATTATGTTAGATGGTGCTATGATACATTCTTGAAACATTGTTCCATTTGTAAAAGAGGAAGTGCAATGAAAAGCTATGGGTGTCACCCTTGTGACTACTTCACCAGAGGTAATCAAAGGGGAAGAAAGAATTAAAATAAAGAAAGAAGATAAAGACCCAATGGCCGATTTGTATGTTGATGAGATCTTTGAAGAATTCAACAAAGACATTTAAAAAGTTAAAATTAAAAGAATAAAAGAAAAAATTGGACATGAAAATACTTGAGATGATAATGGGCATAAGGAATTTCTCCCCATTAATCCTAAGGTAGTTGAGAGAAAGCCCAAAAATGATGTTGTTCAAGAAATAAAGGATATTTTGAAAAAGAAGAAGGAAGAAATTTTTGTTACTTTTGATCTTGAGGAAGATTATCTCTTAATAGACTATGATGAGAAAGATACTCTATGCACCAATATCTTTATGGTAGTTACTAGAGCATCCTTGTTAAAGACTGGTAATCCTATTAGATAACAAGAAGAAGAGGTGGAAGTGCTAGTTGGCAGGTAGTCATCCCCAAATCTATTAATAAAATTAAGAAAAAAGGATGAGCACATTAATAGGCTGGAAAGGAGGATAAAGGACAAGATGATAAAGATGGCAAAAATGCAAAGTCAAATATTAAAAATACATCTAGTTCAAAAAAATTATCCTCAACCAACATTTCATGTTTAAGATAAATAAACATTAGATGGAAAAGAAATGGTGTAGAGTAAAAGTATAGAGCCATGTCACAGTGAAAAGGATATCAAGTAACTGATTGAGATTCAGGAAAGGGATGTCATAACACTATCGCAAGGGACTTTATCTATTTCAAAGGGTAGTGCCTAAACATAAAATTCTATTTAGTTCTATTTTCAAAGGGGTTTATGGCACCTTCCTTCAAGATCTTGAGTGATACATAAAATAAAAGGAAACATTTGGCCCACTTGCATGCTAGTTATTGTAATGTTGCAGGTACTGACACTCTTCTATTCAAATAATTTAAGAATAGCATTTCTAGCATAGTATTTGAGTGGTATACTGATTTGTCCAATGTGTAAGTAAAAACCTTTAGTGAACTAGAAAATTTTTTTTGAAAAAGTTTGTTAGGACATAACATCACATCAATGTGGAGGAATCTAGTGGTTGAAAAGAAAATTCTAGGTGAGTCTCTAGTGGATTATATTTTTAGATGGAGGAAACTATAAATGAAGTGTAATCCATAGTTACAAAATATATCATGATGTAGAGATTCTATTAAAGGATATTCATGGACTAATTACATTCCTTCTGAAAAGAATTATAATCATGACATTTGAGAAGATACTGAATAAGGAAAATAGCTTACATGAAGAAGCTTATTATTTTATATTCCTGAAAGATTCATCTAGAGAAAAAAGGTAGTAAAACCTCAGAAAGTGTTTGAAAGGAAGTCAGCATCTGTGTCACCAAATGCTAAGGGTAAGTAGCTAATGAAAAATCAGTTAGAAAAAAATTCCTCGAGAAATTCAAGTAACTTCTTACCCTACTAGAGATTCTTACTTGAGAATTTTAAGGATAATATGAAAAAAATTTAATCCTTCAAAAGAGAGTCCGCAAGGAAAACTTTCAAAAATCTTCTTAGGAAAATGGACTTTAAGTTGCCAAAGGCCAAGAAGATAGAAGAGAAAAATAAGAGGGATGACCTTAAATTTTTCACTTACCATTGCATGATAGGCCACATAATTGAAGACTATTTTACTTTCAAAGATTGGCTGGAAAGAAACATCAAGCAAGGAAACACGATCATTCTAAAAGAATACCTTATTGATCAAAACTGGGGTTCTATCAAGGTCATCTCTAGTAAAACTTCAAACACTTATCTTTCCTTACTTAAATATGGTTGGAATATTACTATATCTCGTGTATTTAAAAACCTATTAACAAATCTTTTAATTTCTTAATAGTTAGCGATGAGAGCCTTGTGCCTGATCTTGGAGGTTGAGCTACAAGCATCGAAGAAGGGTGTTAAGATTATTTCCACTTAAGTAGTTTTAGGAACTACAATAAATAAAAAAAATAAAATAAAAAGTGTGATGTAAATCTTGAGAGGAAATACATAGTTAAGAAGTAATGTATTCCTGTGGCTGATGGTGGCTTGAAATCTCTATCCTCAATGACTTTATATGACTTTTACTTTGTTCCACCAAGAACAAAGGGTGATAAAGAATTTAAATGTCCATCTTCTTACATCTTGATGGTTAGTGTTGAAAAGAAAAGAGAGGTATAGAGTAGTAATAGTCATGATGATAATCATAATCTTGAAGTGTTCAATAAAAATACCTTGAAATCTAGTCCTCTAATCACAATATTCAATGAGGATGATGAACCAGGGGTATTGTCAGATAATTATGCCCATAAAATTATCTTTCAAAAGAGTCCTATAATGATATATTTTTTTATTCAGATACCTCATCAAAAAATAACACAACATCACCTAAGGGTGTTTTCGACCTAATAATAGTTTGGCATCCTAAAGAAGTCATGGAAGTATAACTTCATAGTGGCAAGGTCTTACCATCTAAGATGATAGCTAATGAGAATGAAAAACAAGTTATTTGTAAGAATAAAATGCACTCCTAAAATCAATAATCAAATCCTTCCTCCAGTGTACTAGGTCTTGAGTCTTATATTCCTAAGGTTGATTATAATGTCTTAGCTCATCTTAGATAGTTGCCTGCTAGGATAAGAATTTATGATGCCTTATTCTTTCTAAGGAAATGAGGGAGTCTCTATTAAAGTACTTATTGTTCCTAAGATTTTTTTATTTAATTTAGATTCAACCTCACAAGATAAATCTTTATTCTTCAAATAAGTTCCTTGAGTAATCTTTTCTGATGAGGATCTACTTTAATAATTACTAATCATAATTGCCCATTATATATTTTTATCAAATGTGGGAAACATCAAGTTGTCTAAAGTCCTTGTTCATTTGGGGGAATCGATCAATATCATAAATATAAAGGCTTACATATCTTAGAGTAGGCATGCATAGACTTAGCATTGATAAGATGATCCTATGTGGGCTTAATGAAAAGGTTGAGAAGGATTTAGGTTTAATTACCTTGCTGCAAGAAATTGGAGACTAAAAACTAGAAGCAAATTTTCATATAATTGATTCAAAAATGTCCTTTAATGCACTCTTTGGTAGACCCTTAACTCATGAATATAGAATGGTCCCATCTACCCTACACCAATGCATCAACTACTAATGCAATGGCATTGAACATGTGATTAAGGGTGATTTCCAACCTTTCTTTATTCATAAAAGGAGATTTACAATGATGTTACATACTATACACCCAAAAGATCTGACATATGTTCAAAAAGAGAAAATATAACTAAGGAGGAGAAATAAAGTATAGAAAATTAATAGAAAGGAAATTAAAATAAAGAAAAATAAAAAGAAAGAAAGAAAATAAAAATAAAGAGATAAAGAAAGAAAATATGTGGAGAGTGAGTAAGATGTTGAAAACTAATCTTTAGGGATCAATACACTTATCCTCAAAAATGTGGGAGGATATCCCAAGGAGCACGTGGCCAAGGCCATGCTTTATTTGAAAGATTAACGACACCAATATACATTAAATTGGAGTCAAGTTTAGATGATGATTAAAATATGCAATGTGCAAGAAATCCTTTCGACTACAACAAAATAAATCTTCCTTCAAAATTTAACCACTTTGGACGAAGATAACAATCCAAATGAAGACATTCCTAAAATTCAAAATGATGAATCTAAGTTAACTATGTATTAAAGGCTGGACAAAAGAATCAAAACCTTAGCACTAACCCCACAGTCAATTGATGTAGAGTTAGTAGTTAAGAACTCTCATAGTCTTACTAATAAAGTATGAAAAGTCCATAAGTTCTTTTCTTGTCCATTTACCTTAAGAGTGTAACAAAATGTGAATTTTTTTTTTTTGAGAAAAGCAAATAGCTTGCATTAAAAAAAAATGAAACAATTACAAACTAGAATCCGATTCCTCCTTTAACAATTGCATAAATGAAGGAGGAATCTTATTAGAAGAAAAATCATCCCAAAAAAAGTTAATCAAAAGAGCATAATTAGCACATAAATTGGTCAACTTATTAAAATCTCTATTTACCCAATTAAAAACTACATAATTAAATTCCTTTAAGAAATGAAGCTCTTCCTTCCAATTGCCGCCCAAATCTTATAAAATATGATGATGTTCTAGTTATCTCCTTCAATAATTATTCGTTTATAAGTACCCAACCAATCTTTTTGATTTCTTTAATGATATTTACTGCCAAAAGTTCTAGATACGAGACATTCCAATGAATGCAAGTATGTCCATAAGCCAAAAGAAACCTTCCGTTGCTATCTCAGATTACACCTCCAACCTCTGCTTTCTATACACATTAATTTTCATCCAATTGGGAGGGGGAGGGTACCAACGATCCAACAGACTATTTGACAGATTAGTACCCTAGAATCTCAATTTAACGTTTTCAATCATAAAAGAGATTGAAGTATAGCTTATTGAATTAATTGCAATCATTAAGGCACTATCATCTTTACCTCCATAAAGAAATTTATTTCTACCATGCCAAGAGAAGTAAACTGAATTACAGTATATTTTAATAATTAAAGTATGTTTACTAGCATATTTGACCATCGAATTCTAGCATTCATGAAATGAATCAAAAGTTGGGAAACCAAACCCTCATTTATTGAGCCGATTTACCACCTCCAACAGCTTCAAACACTTGACCATGACATGATCCAGATCTTCTTTTTCATTGCATCCTCTCTGACATCCAAATTCCTCTTGGATTCTTCTATTATAAAGAAAATGGAATGTAGGTAATGCATTATTGAAGATGCACCACCAAAAAACTTCCACCTGAGGTCTATGTTTAATACTTTTGAAACATTTCCAATACAAGCAATCTAAATTTTCTTGTATGGAAGCCTTGTAAGCTAGAGCTAAGATGGAACAACCAAGATTTTGATAGATTAGTTCCATATAATCTTCTCCTTCTAGATTAATTGGAACATTACAAATTAAACAGATAAGGTCATCCCCAAAGAGTAATTTTAACTTGTTAATGTTCCAATTACCATAAACCATAAGATTATAACCTGTAAAGTTTTCGATTTCCAGAATAGCCATAAAAGTAGGCCCTTTATTCAACCTTTTGTCCAAGATCCAAATGTCATTATAGAATTCAATTGAGCATCCATTTCCAACCTTCCATCTAATCATTTTTTTTAAAGTAGAGAGAGAATGTCTGAGGAAACAAAGAGGGAGGAACGAGATTTTTGAAATTTCGTTCTTCATGGGTTTAGTGGAATTCGGATGGCGGCGGATTCTCGCCGGCATCCCATGGACGGAAGTTTTCAGATTGATCGCCGAACAAGTTCTAAGCCTCCATCTACGGCGACCAAATCTTATTCGTCTTCTCCACCAGCTTTTTGTGATGGAAAGGTTAATCTGAAGCATCTGAACAGATCTAAAGTAAGAGGCACGAGCTTGGTCATTAATGAAGGTGGATTTGTTGCTAAGAAGGAACTAGAAGTTATGGGAAAAGGCAAGGATGTATGGAAGAGAAAGTCAAGAAAATCAAATTTGGTGCAGATTTGTTGATCAATGATAGATTTGAAGCATCTCAGTCAAATATGCTACCTATTGAGAAAATCGTTCCTTTTGATGGAGATTATGTTAAGGAGCAAGCAATTAATGATGTACAAAGCACTAAAGAATTATCATCTCCATCTAAAGAAATGATTGGGATTCAAGAAGAAGTTTCAAAAGCTGAAGGTTCTACTCATGTATCTGAGAAGCAGAATGCAGTCCTGTTTGGCGATCTCCTTAAAGTAAGAGAGGTAGAATCAGCTGAAAATAACAGTGGTATGGAAGCTGGTCTGATTTCTGAACGAACCACTGATGCTAATCAGTCAAATGTTTGGAGGAAGAGAGAACACATTCTGATTTCAGAACTGGAATTGGGAGAATTCATAGAAAAAGATGGAATGACAGTGAAGTTACATGAAAAGAATGAAATGGAGAATGCCAAGAGACTTAATAAGTCTTTGGTAATTAAAATATTTGGAGTAGAAGCTCCATTGTCAGTCATTAGCTCAGAGCTTAGGAGGCAATGGGAACAATATGATAAGTTTCATCTTACCATGCTCAGCATGGGATGGTTCCTCTGTTCATTTCAAGAACCTCAGAATTTGGAATCTGTCCTTACTAACGGATCGTGGTTTGTTAATGGTAAAATAATTGGGATGGACAAATGGTCCAAAAGCTTCTCTCCAACATCTTTAAAAGGCTTAACTTCATTTATTTGGATAAGACTTCCAAATCTTCCTTTGCACAGTTGGGATAACATAAATATATGTAGAATCGCTTCTATGGTTGGAAAACCAATCTTGTTGGATGGAAATATGTTCCAATGGGGAAGAAGAGAAATCGGAAGGGTATGTGTCCGAATCAGACTATATATGAAGCTCCTAGTCGGTGTATGGGTGGAAGGAATTTTTGGTAAATTCTTCCAAAAAATAGAATATGAATGCATTCCAAGCTTTTGTTTCAAATGTGGATTAATTGGACATGGTCAGGATGTCTGCAAAGAAGTGCAAGCTACTTCGAAAACCCAAGAGAAGAATGATGATGTTGCTGTCTCAGTTGCAGCAATTGATATACAAGATAAGGAAGACGATGGAGATAGAAATGGAGATACAAAATACAGACCATGGCTTGTTATAAACTGTGGAAGGAAGAAAACTGCTAGTTTTTAAAAAAAAAGATATTCAAAGGCCTTTGATGAGGAAGGTGTGGAAAAAATCAGAAGAAAAAAGTAATTCTGTTACGGAAGAAAGTATAAAAGAGAAACTGGATATGGTTACAACAGAAGAACCTTGTAACATGGTTAACTGTGCAATCTCTGGCACCAATCCTTTGGCCGAGTCTCCCAAAGCAGCAGACATAAGAAATAACATTTCTATTCCAAATACTAAGAACAAATTCAATGTTCTTGGTGAATTAATTGAAGATGGGGAAATAATTCAAGAAATTGATATCAGTTCTCCAGCAAAGGAGGTACCTCAGTATGAGAAAATAGAAGATAATCTGAGCAAGGGGGATGTTATTACAGAGATCAACATAGGAGAGGATTCCAACTTTGTTAAGAAGAAGAAATCTAAGCATTTAAAAGATCTTGGGCCAATTAGAAACAACACAAGAAGTAGAAGAACAGAGCTAGAAGCGAAAGGCACTGTGGGGACTTCCCCCACAAGTCTTCAACCATGAATTCTTTGGCTTTCTGGAATAGTAGTGGAGCAAGGAAAAAAGAAGCTTCTTTATACATAAAGGAGTTTGTTAAATTGTATAATGTAGTGTATTTGGGATTATTGGAAACAAAAATTTCCTCTTTCAACATTGAAGAAGCAAAAATGTTGTTGGGAGATGGTTGGAAGTATGTATTGGTGCCTTCGGTTGGACTCTCAGGAGGAATTACTGCCTTGTGGAATTCTGACTTCGCTGATTTTTCATTGCTTGGTTCTACTTCTCAATGTATCATAGGAGATTTATCCATTTATGGCAAAGATAAATGGAGAGTGGCTTCAATATATGGAAGTAAAGACTTGCTCAAAGAAGGGAGCTTTGGGAATTATTGGAAATGTACTCTTTGGAGTATCTAAAGATGATAGGAGGAGACTTTAATTATCTCACTTCTATAGAAGACAAAAGAGGCGGGAGAAACTTTCATTTTTCTCAAGGTGCAAAAGAGATGGAGGCTTTCATCACCAATAATGACTATCATGAGATAGGTTTCATTGGCCCTTGCTCGGTTCAGTTGGCGCAACAACAAAATCGAAGGAGCTCGGATACTGGAAAGGCTTGACAGGTGCTTCCTTAACTCTATGGCTATGAAGCCTTCCTCTCACTTAGTTTTGAGACACATTGCTAGAATCTCTTCAAATCATAGTCCTATTATTCTACATATCAATTCCCCTGTTATTTCATTAAGAAGAAGTTTGTAATTTGAGGATATATGGGCATCCTACCCGGCTTCTCTAAATGTGGTTAAAAAGGAATGGAGAAAGAACTACTTGGGTAGTCCTTCTCAAGTTCTGAATTCCAAATTCAAAAGATCCTTAAACTCCCTTTTTTATTGGAGTAAAGCTAAATTGAAGAATCTAAATTTACTCAAAGATTGTCTTTTGGAAGACATTTTAAAACTTCAGATTTCTGAATCTGATAAAAGATGGCTTACTGATGAGGAGTGATGGTTGTTAAAAGCCAAGATAAATGAATTAAATCTCACGTTAGCTCATCAGAATGGTTGGTGGAAACAAAGAGCCAAAACAAACTGGTTATCTGATGGCGACTGTAACACTAGATTCTATCATTCTTTTGCAAGTGCTAGAAGGAGTTCAAACAGAATTATCAAAATTAAAAATGAATTTGGCTCGGTTGTGGAAGATTCTAATTAGATAGAAGAGGCAATATAGAAATTCTTTAAATCAAAATGTAAACAGAGGCAATGTATTATTGAAGGTTGGCCGAAACCTGGGACTATATTGAAGAATGAAGATAAAAATCTGCTTTCCAAAGATTTTTCATTGGAAGAAATTGAATTCATCATCAACCAATTGGGAGAGAATATTGCACCTGGTTGCGATGGAATCACTTATTCATTCATCAAAAGTTACTGGAAAATCATTCAAGGTGATTTTATGAAAGCTATAAACCAATTCCTGTGTCATGGAGAGATGGACAAGGATTGGAAGGATACGTTGATTGTTCACATTCCAAAAGTTTCAAATCCTATGTTGCCATCCAACTTTAGGCCCATAAGTTTGTGTAATTCTGTTTATAAGGTGGCTGTAAAAATAATCTTGAACAGAATGAATCAGCTGATTCCTCCTCTTATTTCGGATGAACAAGCTGCCTTTATTAAAGGTAAATCTATAGTTGATCTTATAATGATAGCTCAAGAATTGTTTCACAAGCTCAAATTTTCCAAGGCAGCCAAAGGGATGGTGTCATACAAAGTAGACATGGAGTAAGCATATGACTCAATGAGTTGGGTTACACTTATGAAAGTTTTGGATTATTTTGAATTCCCACCCAAGTTCTCAAAGTTGATAATGGAATGCGTTTTGAATCCAAGATTTTCTATCATCATAAATGGAAAGTTATCAGAATGGATAAAAGCTAATAGTGGATGTCGTCAGGGATGCCCATTGTCTCCGTTGTTGTTCATTCTTTGCTCTCAGCTATTATCAAATGCTTTTGCACAATCTTCAGTTGGAATTACTACAAGCATGAATGGTATTTGTATTTACCATCTAATTTATGCACATGACATCCTCATCTTCTCAGAAGCCTCCAAAAAAGCTACTTGTGAAGTCAAGAGCATTCTTTCAAATTACAGCAAATGGACCGGCCAATCCATTAATACAGAAAAATCTGCAATGATTTTTGGAAACAATGTGAACAGGAGAAGGAAGAAAAATATCTCAAGAACGGGATTTAAACAAGTTAAGGAGATTTTCAATTTGGGTATAAAATTAGCCTTGAGAAGATTGGTAGCAAGTGACTACTATTTTATCATTGAGAAGACGCTTAAAAGGCTTAACATTTGGGGAATGTTTGAATAGTTGCTATTTGAATGAGTTATATTTATGCAACTTATGTAGTTTTGATGATTCCAAACATTATTGTTCAAATGTATAGTTATCTCCTAACAATTTCAGAAGATTTGCACTTGCTCTTGTGTGTACTAACATTTCAGGAAAATCAGACTCCAGACTACGAAAACTTCAAATCAAATTCAACATGAGATATTTTGTTTAATTGATGTTTGTCTTTTCTTTGAATTAATTTTGAAAGGGAGTGATTGTAATTGAGTGAATAAAATCTCACACACACAAATAAGGAGATCTTGAAATTCTATACTGATCGTACAGGACGATATTTATCGTACTGGACGATCTGTCAGTTATCTCCTATAGAGCACTTGGAACGAATAGGAACTTGCTTTGAAAAATTTTCTAAGTCCTATTCGTCCAGGACGAAATTTATTATCGTCCCGGACGATGGGTTCTCTGTAAAATTTTCGTCCAGACGAATTTTACCATCGTACGAGGCGACCAGTCCTCTGGAAAATTTTCGTCCAGACGAAAATAAATATCGTACAGGACGATCAGCTCTCTGGAAATTTTTCGTCCAGACGAAAGCAAATTATCGTCCGCGGCGATGGGTTCTCTGGAAAATTTTTGTCCAGACGAAATAAATAATCGTCCAGGACGATCGGCTCTCTGGAAAATTTTCGTCCAGACGATCACATTTTCGTTCAAACGATAAACCGACTTAGAACAGTTTTCAGCAGTTTCTAGAACCGACCTTGTAATAACCGTTCGTACTGGACGAACCAAGTTCGTACAGGACAATCAGCTGTACGAAGTCAGTTCGTACACATATACAAATTGGGTCGTTTCAGATCGTTTAAGTAAAATCGTCCAGGACGATCCTGGATCGTACAGGACGATCCACTGCGTACAGAATTGAAAATTTGCAGTTTTTGGGCGGTTTCTCTTGTCTTTTATATAAATAGTCCAAATTAGACTGCCACCCAATCTTTTTGTCATTTGATCTTCGTGCCTCTTGAGAGAATAGCCAAGGAGAGAGTGGAAGAGAGCATTCAAAGGAGGATTCCTACCACTGGAGCGAGAAGGCTTCACTTGGATTGCTAAGGTAAGAGTCTCTACTTGTGAAATTGGATTTCTTCACTCTTTTCTTTCTTCCTTCTAGATTCTTGTGAGAAGATCATTCAAGAAGGTCCGGTTCTCTGCCGACACTTGGAGAGTGTGAACAGACGAGGGTTCTCTGCCGACACTTGGAGAGTGTGAACAGACGAGGGTTCTCTGCCCACACTAGGGGAGTGTGAAAGGAAGAAGGTTCTCTGCCTACACTTGGAGAGTGTGAACAGCCGTAGGGTTCTCTGCCCACACTAGGAGAGTGTGAAAGGACGACGGTTCTCTGCCGCACCGGGTAGTGGTGAAAAGAGTGTTTTGTACAGGTTTCTCCGCCTTGCTGTGGGTGCTAAAGGAGAGTCACTTTGTGGTATTAGTGCAATACTCAGAGGGTGCCTCTGAGGAGTGGATGTAGGTCTGGTTATAGACCGAACCACTATAAATCTGGTGTCATTTACTTTATAGCTTTTACGTTTCCGCACTTTAAATTTCAGTTTTAACAACTCTGTGGTTGAAAAACATTTTTCTACTAACTTTAAAAGAAAATTTTATTTCGATTCAACTTTATTATTAAGAGGGTTTAAAATTTTAAAAACTACCAATTCACCCCCCTCTTGGTAGCCTTGGGACATTTACTTAGGCTTAACAACCTAATTACTGGACTCAACAAGTGGTATCAGAGCAAAGTTTCAAAATCATAAGTTTGAACTACTTTTTGATTAACGTAGATGGCTACATTTGGAAACCGAAACACACCTGAGGGTTACTCTATCACTAGACCTCCACTGTTTGACAATATTCCTTTTGATTTTTGGAAAACACGCATGTCTACTTTCTTACAGTCACTTGATTATCGCATGTGGATGCTAGTCCAAGAAGGTTACACAAAACCAACTAGATTAGTTGATGGAATTAGGGTAGATACACCCTATGCAGATTGGACTATAGAAGAACGTGACTTAGCACAATTAAATGCGAAATGTTTAAATAGTTTCTTTTGTGCTTTAAAATCTGAAGACTACATGCGAGTTTCCACTTGTAAAAGCGGAAAAGACATATGGGATAGACTTTGTATCACTTATGAAGGGACAAATGAGGTTAAGCAATCAAGACTCAATATCTTGTTACATGACTACGAATTATTTCGCATGAAACCTAATGAATCTATATCTGACATGTACACAAGATTCACTCTAATTGTCACCTCTTTGCATGCACTTGGTAGGGAATTAACTAATGCTGAAATGGTTAATAAGATTCTTCGTTGTTTACCTACTGCATACGATGCTAAAATTACTGCAATTACAGAGTCAAAAGATCTGAACATTTATTCTATTGACAATCTTCTTGGTTCACTCATTGCTTACGAGCAAGGAGTAAGTCA
Organism: Dendrobium nobile; assembly: GCA_022539455.1. NCBI lineage: Eukaryota > Viridiplantae > Streptophyta > Magnoliopsida > Asparagales > Orchidaceae > Dendrobium > Dendrobium nobile. Next base: position 3,711,451 of record CM039722.1, on the reverse strand, counting down.
AAGAAAGATTGATGCAGGTGAACCAAGAAAGGACAAGAATCTTGCATTAAATGTGGAAGAGTCAGAAAGTGAACACTCACAACCTGAGGATGAAGACGATATAGCACTGATGACTAGACAATTCAGAAGCTTTTTAAAGAGGAAGCAGAAGAGACGCCAGCAATGGAATAGAGGTAAGTATAACAAAAATGGCAGGGTTTCTAATGAAGTGATTTGTTATGAATGCAGGAAACCAGGTCATATAAAAACTGATTGTCCAAAACTTAAAGCCACTCCTAGCAAGGAGAAGGTAGAGGAGAAACCAATGGTAAAGAAGGGCAAGAAGAAGTTTCAAAAGGCTTTTTGGGCGGACTCAGCTTCAGACTCATCTGAGACTGAAAACGAAGAAGAAGTCACCAACCTTTGCTTGATGGCAGATAAAGCTGAACAATCAGATCAAGAAGAGGTATGTGATTTAACCTATGATGAACTGTTTGAAGTTTCTGAACACATGCATGATGCATATAGGAAAACTAAAAAGATGCATTCTAGTTTAGTTTTAGAATTGGAAGAGCTTAATAAGGAACACGAAATCCTTAGGAAAGATCATGCTTTAATTGATAGCAACCACATGAAACTACTTGATGAATATGATGACTTGAATAAAAATTTTGAAAATTTAAAATCATCCTATGCTGAACTTGAAAAAGAATTTAAGAAATTTAAGGATGAATCTGAGCACAAGACATATAGAATCAATTATACAAATCGAATCTTGGAGGAAATGAATTCATTTTACAAACTTACTATAAGAGCTCTCGAGGATAATAGGAACCCCCCTAAACATGAAGATTTTACAAATCCTAAATATTATCCTAAATTCATGAAATCCCTTAGAAGACAATCATATGAAAGAAAACATAGGAATATTTTTCCTAATGTTAAATGTAACAATTGTGGATTTTTGGGACATATATCTCACACCTGCACTTTAAAGATGAAACCTAATTTGGTGTGGAGAACTAAGATGCATAAACCTAGACATATCACACATGCATCTGATTATAAATTTCATAAAGGTGAACCCAAACTAGTTTGGGTTCCCAGGTCTAACATTTGAGAATTTTGCAGAATACTCTCACACAAGACCTCGTGAGAGTATATGGTACCTGGACAGCGGATGTTCTAAGCACATGACTGGAGATACTGCTCAATTCATAACGCTGGAAGCCAGGAGTGGAGGCAAGGTTACACTTGGAGATAATACCACAAAGAAGGTGGTTGGATCAGGTATGATTGGAAATTTGAAAAACTTTTTCATAGATAATGTTTTATTAGTTGAAGGCTTAAAACATAATTTGCTTAGCATAAGTCAGCTATGTGATAAGGGCTATAATGTAAAATTTTTACCTACTAGCTGCATAATTAGCCTAAATGGGAAAATTGTTTTAAATGGAAAAAGGGTGAACAATGTCTACATGCTAGATTTAAATTGTATTCAATCTCCTACTGCTTTTTGTTTGAAAACTGTTTCTGATGAATCATGGCTTTGGCATAGGAGACTTTGTCATTCTAGTATGAAAAATCTTAGAAGAATTACCCAAAAGAATTTGGTTAGAGGAATACCTAAACTAGACTTTACTAAGGACCACTTATGTGATGCATGTCAATTAGGAAAACAAGTGAAGTCCTCTTTTAAGTCCAATAAAGATCTTAGGACCAGTAAACCTTTAGAAATTCTTCACATGGATCTTTTTGGACCTGTAAGCACGGTTAGTCTAGGAGGAAAGGTATATGGATTTGTAATAGTAGATGATTTTTCAAGATTCACCTGGGTTAAATTTCTTTTTCATAAGAGTGAATCATTTGAGGAATTCAGAAATTTTTCAACTTGGATACAAAGAAAACTAGGATGTGAAATAATTTCTATACAAAGTGATCATGGAGGAGAATTTGAAAATGAAAGATTTGAAGATTTCTGTAAAGAAAAGGGGATTGATCACAATTTTTCTGCACCTAGAACTCCTCAAAAAAATGGAGTAGTTGAAAGAAAGAACAGAACATTAATAGAAGCCGCCCGAGCAATGTTAGCAGAATACTCTCTTCCTAGATATTTTTGGGCTGAGGCGGTTAGCACTGCATGCTATGTTCTGAATAGGGAAAATGTGAGATCAAATTTGAATAAAACACCCTATGAATTGGTAAAAGGTAGAACACCAAATTTGTCTCATTTACATGTATTTGGTTGCAAGGTGTTCATACATAATAATGGAAAATCTGCCTTAGGAAAATTTGATCCAAAATCAGATGAAGGAATTTTTGTTGGATATTCAAGTGTTGGAAAATCTTATAGAGTATTCAACAAAAGAACTTTAGTCATTGAAGAAACCACACATGTTGTTTTTGATGAAAATGGAAACATGGAAGAGCCAAAAGTTGTTGAAGAAGAAATTGAAGAAAACTCCCAAAAGATTGATAGATTAAATTTGGAAGAAAATGTGGAAGAAAATATAGAAAGAGAAGACCCATTGCCTAGAGATTTGAGATTTTCTAAAAATCACCCAAAGGAATTAATTATAGGTGAACCAAGTGAGGGTGTTAGAACTAGGCGTGGATTAAACAAGGAAGTCAATCATTCAGCCTTTATTTCAACTATTGAACCCACTAACATTGATCAAGCACTTTCAGATGAATTTTGGATATTGGCCATGCAAGAAGAGTTAAATCAATTTGTAAGAAATAAAGTTTGGGAACTAACTAGAAGGCCAAAAGATCAAAGTGTTGTTGGAACCAAGTGGGTGTTCAAAAATAAAATGAATGACTCAGGAGTAGTCATTAGAAATAAGGCTAGATTAGTAGCTAAGGGGTATAATCAAATTGAAGGAATTGATTTTGAGGAAACTTTTGCCCCTGTAGCTAGACTTGAAGCAATTAGGGTTTTACTAGCCTTTGCCTGTTTTAAAGGTTTTAAATTGTTTCAAATGGATGTTAAAAGTGCCTTTTTAAATGGAGTAATTGAAGAAGATGTTTTTGTAGAACAACCTCCAGGTTTTGAAAATTCTAAATTTCCAAATCATGTTTTCAAATTAAAAAAGGCATTATATGGATTGAAACAGGCACCTAGGGCTTGGTATGAGAGGTTAAGCACCTTCCTACTTGAAAGATCTTTTGAAAAAGGAAGTGTGGATACAACTCTCTTTTTAAGAAAAATTGGAAAGGATATACTTATTGTTCAAATTTATGTGGATGACATCATCTTTGGATCTTCAAATAAACATCTTTGTGATGATTTTTCTAAAACAATGAGTAATGAATTCGAAATGAGTCTAATGGGAGATTTAAATTACTTTCTAGGATTTTAGCATTAAGCAACTTGAGGAAGGTACTTTTCTTAGTCAAAACAAATATATTAAGGACATCCTCAAAAAATATGAAATGGACAATGCTAAACCTGTTAGTACACCAATGAGTTCTTCAGTTCAGTTGGATAAGGACCTTAAGGGAAAATCTGTTGATCAAAAGAAATTTAGAGGGATAATTGGATCTTTACTTTACTTGACTGCTAGCCGACCAGATATTATGTTTAGTGTTTGCCTATGTGCTAGATTTCAATCAGATCCAAAAGAATCACATTTGACAGCAGTAAAAAGGATTTTAAGATATCTACTAGGAACTCAAAACTTAGGAATTTGGTATCCTAAGTTTAGCTCTTCATTTGAAATTATTGGTTACTCAGATTCTGACTTTGCAGGCTGTAGAGTGGATAGGAAAAGCACTTCTGGAACATGTCAATTCATTGGAAATTCATTAGTTTCATGGTCTAGTAGAAAACAAAATTCAGTGGCACTATCTACTGCAGAAGCAGAATACATTGCATTAGGAAGTTGTGTGGCACAAGTACTTTGGTTAAAACAACAGTTGATTGACTTAGGATTAACTATAGGCACTATTCCAATTTATTGTGACAATACTAGTGCTATTTGTATTTCAAAAAATCCTATTCAACATTCTAGAACCAAACACATCGATATAAGGCATCATTTCATAAGGGATCATGTATCCAAAGGAGAAATTGAACTCATACATGTTTCAACTGAAAATCAACTTGCAGACATTTTTACAAAACCTTTAGCCTTTGATACCTTCAGTACTTTAAGAACAAGGCTTGGTGTTATTGATTTGAATGCTTAACTAAAATGTCTTTGCAACATTGATACTTGTTGTGTTTTGTTTTTGTAATTTTGTGAATTTTGTGTTTTTAATGAATTGTTTTTGGATTTATGATTTTGTTTTATGTTTTCTGTGTTTCTGATTGTTTTTGTTGATTTTGTTAATTTAAAAATTTAAAAAATCAAAATTAATTTTTTGGAGGAAATCGTCCAGGACGAAATATTTTCGTACGGGCGATGTGTAAAGGAACAGTTTGCGAAAATTTAAACTTTTTTTTGAGCAGTTTTTTATTGGATCGTCTGTACGATCTGTGATCGTCCAGGACGAATTTTTTTTCTCTCAAACGTCGGGACGATTGAATGCAGCGGTTGAGTGGATAAGACAGTTTTTAATACGAACTTCGTCTGTACGAAATTTTCGTTCGTCCAGACGAACATGTGTCGATTCATTGTAGGGGACGGTTTTCAAGAGTCATTAAAACGAAATACTTTACGATCGTCTGTACGAAATTTTTTCGTCTGTACGATTGGTCAAGTCAAAAAGCCTGTACGAAGGGACGCATCGTAAGTTGTGTTTGAATACGAAAAGCCGTTACATTTTGGACGAATTGGATCGTCTGTACGAACTTACTTCGTCCAGACGAACTATTATGTTTCGTCCAGGACGAACATTTTCGTCCAGGACGAAAGTATCGTTTTCCTTTAAATATGAAGGCTTTTCAAACTTGACAATCACACTTTCAAATTTCTTTTTCAATCCCTTTCAACATCAAATCAACAATGGCCTCCTCTAGCAAAAGACAAAAGGTTTTGGTGAAGAAACCAAACAGGAATGCCCCAGACAACTTTCTTTCCAAGGCAAATGAGGAATCTTTTCCTCGTTTTGCCTCCGCAAAAATCACTCCCGTCTCGCATTCTTATCCAAACAGAGTTGAAATTTTGGGTATTGCACCTCTTCGCCTCAACCCAATTTCAGTTCATTCTTTCTCTCGTCCACTTCTACAATAAACAAACCTACCATTACTTTCTAGCCAACATGAGTTTCAATTCTGACCACTCTATCATTAGTTCTTTTGTTTTTAAGAAAAAAGTTGAGATCACCAAGCACGATCTTGGTGCATTTTTAAACTTAAGAACTGAGGGATATAGAGCCCACACCCTAATGTCAGAAACCTCCTTCAAATGGTTTCAAATCACTAGGAAATTAGAGAAAAATGCGATTGACAATCATGTTGCTAGAGTCTCAGGTATGACCCAAGATGCCCGAATCATCCAGCATATCCTTAGATCCTCAATTATTCCTAAAGCTGGTGATAGGATTAACATTACTCCTCTCCTTTCTTGTCTAACTTTTTTAATCATGTCAAGACATCCTATTGATGAAGCCCAACTCATCATAGATCATATCTATGGGCTTTCAGAAATAGGATATGCTGATCAGAAGAGGAAGAAGAACATTTCATTAGGGCACTTAATTACTATATTTTTGAGAAGAAGTACAATATAGTGCATCCTGATGAGGAATATGAAGAGCCAGTTTACTATAACGATGCATCATTCAGACTGCTCTTCAAGGAGAAAAAAGAAAAAGGAAAGCACATGACAGTGCTTCAGAAGAAGAAGAAGAAGAAGGAGTGCAAGCTTCTGCTTCTCAATCAGATTACCAGAATCTGATTGAGAGATTTGATAGACTAGAGACTCACATTGATCAAAGGTTTGATCAATTTGATGCTCAACTTACTCAGCAGCAACATGACATTGGTAACATTAAAGATGAAGTTCATGAAATTAATACCAATGTAATGTTGATGGCCTCCTACTTCAACCTCTTTGGCGGCATACCTCCTCCTCCTCCAGAACAGTAGAAGTTTTTTTTTTATGTGTGTCTGTTGTATTTTTTGTTTTGTTGTTTTGTTTTTATCTTATATGTGTTATTGTGATTGTTTTTATGTTTTTAAGTTCAATTTTTATGTAATTTTTTCTTTTCAATGAAAGTTTGTTTTTTTTAGATTTGTTTTGAAATGTGGCTAATATTTATGAATTTCATTAGTATTTTTTTAATCTACATAGTGCTTAAATTCGATTGTAATTTGAGATTATCTATATTAGAAAATCTAGACTTTCTAAATTTATAATTTGTTTATAACTTGTTGTACTTAGAACTTTTAAATTCATGTCTATTCATTTAGACTACATAAAAGTTAATATTGTTATTGCAATTTTGATGTTTTCTTAGTTTGTATTTCTATGCTCAAATGATATTTATGCACCTAGAAAAATTTGAAATTTTAGATTATAGATTTTGGAAAGAATTGGTCAAATTACTCTTGAACAGTGTACAAATGTACAAAAATCAAAAGGAATTCACAAAAATTTGCAAAATGGAAAAGAGGCACAAAATAAGCCCAACCAATGAGAAAATGCACAAAAATGTGCTACAAAACTTTGAAAAGATGTGCAAAGCACCACATGAGGTAATTCTCTTCTTTCCAAATTCGTTCAATCTCTTAATTAAGTTGATCTAATGTTCATTCATATTCTCTGGAACTTTGAAATATAGAATTTTTTTTACATCTGACTTGTAATGATTTTCAATAATCAAAATGTCTAAATTGAATCATGTCTTTGAAAAATTCTTCTTACTTACAATGTTATATCATTTCATAAATTTTATGAATTTCTATGATTGACCTAATATCTTAGTTTAAAATTGCATACCCTATGTCAATCACCATTTAGATTAAATTTTAACAATGAATTTCTTATAATTATTTACATTTCTTGTCTTTTTCTTCTTCACTTTTTGTTGCTGTCAAAAAGGGGGAGAAATTATTATGTTTGTGTATGTTTGTGTTTTCTCTTTTTATGTTTGTGTTTTTCTCTTTTTAGTTGTTCTGTTTTAGTTGTTTTGTTTGCAAGTTTTGTGTTAAAATTTTTGAAAAAAAACAAAAATATTGTTCGTTAAATATTGTTCTTTAATGCTCCTTATTTTAATGTACTCATAAATTCAGGGGAGTTTAGGAGATAAAAGATGTGTTTTTAACTTGAAACCATACTAATAATATTGTTTTGCCATCATCAAAAAGGGGGAGATTGTTTGAATAGTTGCTATTTGAATGAGTTATATTTATGCAACTTATGTAGTTTTGATGATTCCAAACATTATTGTTCAAATGTATAGTTATCTCCTAACAATTTCAGAAGATTTGCACTTGCTCTTGTGTGTACTAACATTTCAGGAAAATCAGACTCCAGACTACGAAACTTCAAATCAAATTCAACATGAGATATTTTGTTTAATTGATGTTTGTCTTTTCTTTGAATTAATTTTGAAAGGGGAGTGATTTGTAATTGAGTGAATAAAATCTCACACACACAAATAAGGAGATCTTGAAATTCTATACTGATCGTACAGGACGATATTTATCGTACTGGACGATCTGTCAGTTATCTCCTATAGAGCACTTGGAACGAATAGGAACTTGCTTTGAAAAATTTTCTAAGTCCTATTCGTCCAGGACGAAATTTTATTATCGTCCGGACGATGGGTTCTCTGTAAAATTTTCGTCCAGACGAATTTTACCATCGTACGAGGCGACCAAGTCCTCTGGAAAATTTTCGTCCCAGACGAAAATAAATATCGTACAGGACGATCAGCTCTCTGGAAATTTTTTCGTCCAGACGAAAGCAAATTATGTCCGCGGCGATGGGTTTCTCTGGAAAATTTTCGTCCAGACGAAATAAATAATCGTCCAGGACGATCGGCTCTCTGGAAAATTTTCGTCCAGACGATCACATTTTCGTTCAAACGATTAAACCGACTTAGAACAGTTTTCAGCAGTTTCTAGAACCGACCTTGTAATAACCGTTCGTACTGGACGAACCAAGTTCGTACAGGACAATCAGCTGTACGAAGTCAGTTCGTACACATATACAAATTGGGTCGTTTCAGAGTTTTAAGTAAAATCGTCCAGGACGATCCAGGATCGTACAGGACGATCCACTGCGTACAGAATTGAAAATTTGCAGTTTTTGGGCGGTTTCTCCTTGTCTTTTATATAAATAGTCCAAATTAGACTGCCACCCAATCTTTTTGTCATTTGATCTTCGTGCCTCTTGAGAGAATAGTCAAGGAGAGAGTGGAAGAGAGCATTCAAAGGAGGATTCCTACCACTGGAGCGAGAAGGCTTCACTTGGATTGCTAAGGTAAGAGTCTCTACTTGTGAAATTGGATTTCTTCACTCTTTTTCTTTCTTCCTTCTAGATTCTTGTGAGAAGATCATTCAAGAAGGTCCGGTTCTCTGCCGACACTTGGAGAGTGTGAACAGACGAGGGTTCTCTGCCTACACTTGGAGAGTGTGAACAGACGAGGGTTCTCTGCCCACACTAGGAGAGTGAAAGAAAGAAGAGAAGGTCTCTCTGCCTACACTTGGAGAGTGTGAACAGCCGTAGGGTTCTCTGCCCACACTAGGAGAGTGTGAAAGGACGACGGTTCTCTGCCGCACCGGGTAGTGGTGAAAAGAGTGTTTTGTACAGGCTTCTCCGCCTTGCTGTGGGTGCTAAAGGAGAGTCACTTTGTGGTATTAGTGCAATACTCAGAGGGTGCCTCTGAGGATGTGGATGTAGGTCTGGTTATAGACCGAACCACTATAAATCTGGTGTCATTTACTTTATAGCTTTTACGTTTCCGCACTTTAAATTTCAGTTTTAACAACTCTGTGGTTGAAAAACATTTTTTCTACTAACTTTAAAAGAAAATTTTATTTCGGTTCAACTTTGTATTAAGAGGGTTTAAAATTTTAAAAACTACCAATTCACCCCCCTCTTGGTAGCCTTGGGACATTTACTTAGGCTTAACAACCTAATTACTGGACTCAACAGGGAAATAAGGTGTTATCCTTGGCTGGAAAACTTACTTTGATCAAATCACTTATCCTAGCTCTTCCAAATTTCTACAACACTCATTCATTGGTACCTATCCGAATTTTGAAAGAGTTTGAAAAATTATGCAGGGGATTTATTTGGAATAAATCTGGTGGCAAGATGGGAATGCATTACATCAGCTGGGAGGATTTATGCAAACTCTAAAGCATTGGTGGTGGGGGCTTGTTCTCTTCTACTTCTAGAGTGGCTCCTCTTAGAGCTAGAATCATTTGGAGATATCTCTTTAATAGCAATTCTCTATTATAGAAATTTATGGCCCCAAAATACGGAATGAGAGCAGATAATGAAGATGTCAAGAAGAATTCCTCTTCTTCTTGGAAAATTATATGTGATGGAGGAAGAGTTCGTAATCCTTTACTTAAATGGAATATAGCTGATGGTTCAGCTGTTAATGTCTTCAAAGACAAATGGATTTTGGATAGAAGAATTGACAAATGTCCAACCTTTGTTGTTCCACAAGCTGATGGTGAAATCAAACTAAGCAAATTTATTGAAGAAAGGATATGGAAAGTTGCTGATTTGAAGCAGGTCTTTGGAACTGATATGGTTAATCTTATTCTAAAGATCAAAATCAACGAAGAACAAACTGTTGATGAGAGGGAGCTTTTATATCAAAATTTAGGAAAGACAATTAAAGGGATGATCATTGAATCCTTGTATCAACATCAAGAAGTTCTTAGGTGGAATGAATGGATTAAGAAGGAGAAAGTTAATCCAAGGGTGCAGGTTTTCTGTTAGAGGCTGTTCAAGAATGCTTTGCCTTCATATCAATTCCTTGCTCACAGGAAATTACAAGAAGATGATACATGTCCCAGATGTGCATCGGGTATAGAAAATATTGAACATATTCTTGTCAAATGCATAAAAGTAAGAGAGGTGATTTCATTACTGAATGTTTGGGGATTTCAAATGCCTGTGTTCGGAAGTTTTGAAGATTGTGGGAAATGGCTCGATACAACATCCAAGGTTAATGGTATGTTTATTAATCTTTATTATAATGTTGTGTACCTCTCTTGGAAAGCTATGAACAAATTGCTACATGATGGAATTGTTGAAAGTGCAAACTCCATAGCAGCTAATGCAATTAGCTTGTCATATTTCTCTAAATTGATTTTTAACTTATGTCTGGAAAATGAGGATTTTAACTAGTCATATTGGCTATCTAATACTTGGCATCCCCCTCCACCCGGATGGTTAAAGATCAATGTAGATGCTTCCCTTTGTTCTTCATATAGGCAGGCGTTGGTGGTGTTGTAAGAGACTACAAAGGAAGATTCTTATGGGCCTTTGGCAAATCTTACACTCATTGGGACATAAATCAATTGGAACTTCTTGCTATTAAATCATTGAAAGAGGTGATCCATGATTGGATGATCAAGTATAAAGGAGCAATCATAGAAAGTGACAACTCAAATGTTATTAAAGCTATCCACCGTGCTATGAACCAAGGATTCAAAGGTATGGAAGATTTGGAATTCTTAAAAGAATTTAATAATGTAATTTTCAAATGCATAATGAGGGAGGGGAATAAGCTAGCAGATTTGTGTGCTAGCTATGCTATTGTTAGTAATTTTATTTGGGAAGACTTATGCTTGGATAAGGTTCCTCCTTCATTTGTTAAGATCATGAAGGAGAAATATACTTTGTAGTTGTTTTTGTTTTCGGCTTTTTTTCCTTTATTAATGCAGCTTTTGATTTTCTCAAAAAAAAAAAAATCTAATCACTTTTTTCAGGGAATCCAAACCATTTGCAATAATTTTTCAAGAAGAACTCCTTTTCTATCAACAAACTCTCGACCAACAAAGCCATGTTTCACTCCAATCATTTTAAACAAAAATGATTCTTTATCTTGGATTAACTTCCAAGCTAACTTTTCTCTTAATGGCACAACCATATTAGATCAGGAATGAACACCCAGTCTGCCCCAAATTTCTAATTTGCATAATTTTCTCCAATTGACATATTGAAGACTAAGTTTTCCATCATTCTTGTTCCATATGAAACTCCTACATATTTTATACAATTCATTCAACACACCTTTTGGGAAAAGAGAAAGAATACAATAAAAGATCAGAATGGATGAGAAAATAGATTTTGTATGAGTAAACATTCTAGCTAGTGAAATGAACTTGGATCCCCAAACATAAACTATTATGATAGCCTTTTAAATGATGAAATGGAAGTCTGCCACTACTAATCTCCTTATTGCCACTTTAATCTCAAGATATTTGATTTCCTTAGCCACCATAAAGCCCATGATACATTCAATATACTTCTTCTTATTCTTCTTCTTAACATGTTTCCTAAATAAAATAGATGATTTCCCCATGTTAATTCTCTGCCTGGTCCAACCACAAAATTCATTTAGGATATTTTTTATTTCCATCTTTAATTTTTGCTACAGAGAATATTTGAACATCATATGCATAAAACAAATGAGAAATTCTGGGGCCATTTGAAATAATACTTACTCCCAAATAATGTTTTTTTTGTTTAAACACGTTAGAGAGCAACCGTGAGCAAAATAAACATATTAGGGGATAAGGGGCAACCTTATCAAAATCAACTTTATTGCTTTAATCCATGAGGATAGCCTTCCATTTATCAACAAAGAGAATTTAGGTTCTTGAACACTCTCCATAATCCAACTAGAGAAATCCATTCGAAACCCAACCAAAGCATTACTTAAAGTCTCCCAGCACATCATATGCTTGTTCCATGTCTATTTTAAATGAGACCAGCCCTTTTGACAATTTTGAAAATTTGAATTTATGAAAAACTTCCTGAGCGATAAGTGTGTGATCCATCAAAGACCTACCACTCAGAAAAACATCTTATTCCACTGATATTAATTTATGAATAGCTAATTTCATTTTGTTTAACATAATCTTAGCCACCAACTTATAGATAGTCCTGTAAAGACTAATAGGCCTGAAATGACCTGGAACTGTTGGATTGTCAACTTTAAGAATAAGCACTATTAAAGTTTCTTTCCACCCATTATTCATCTCTCCCGAATGGAAAAATAACTTAATAGCATTCCAGATATCATCTTTAATAAAGTACCAAAACATTTTGATAAAAGAGTAAGATATACCGTCATTTCCAGGAGAGATATTAGCCTCAGTTTTGAAAACCACCTCTTCCACCTCTTCCAGTGAACAATTAAGAGTAGGCCAACCGTTAACATTGTATCTCCTATCCCGCCATTTCTCTTTAAAGGAGTTTTAAAAAATGTTAGTAATTTGATCTTGGTCTTCCAACTCCATCTCGTCTACATTGAGAATTTTTACAATCTCATTTGCATACCTTCTAGTAGAAGCAAATGAATGGAAGAATTTAGAATTATTGTCCATATAAGACAACCAACTTATCTTAGCTCTCTGTTTCCACCAGGAGCTCAACCAAGTGAGAACAGAGTTCAATTCAGCAAACTTAGCTTTAAGACACCAACTGTCTTCATCCAAAAGCCAACCCATCTCAGCTTTCTTCAGTTGTAATTTCCATATTTCGTTTTTTAGTTCTTCTTTTTGAATCTCATATTTCTTATGCTTGGATTTTCTCCAAAAGTATAAAGCTTTCAATGTTCTCTTGAATTTTTTATTCAACAATTTAACCAAATCTCCTTTAGAACTCTTGCTCCAAGTTGATTTGATTATTTCCTTAGCTGTCGGATACGAAGCCCAAACTTCATCATACTTGATAATCCTCTCTGAATTGAATTTTTTCTCCAAGAAATTGAGTAAAATAGGACAATGGTCCGATGCCACTCTAGCAATGTGTTTCACCACCAAACAATTTGGAGAATTCAAAGCAACCTAATTTAAAAAAACATCTATCCAATCTTTCCAAGATCCATGCTCCACCAACTTTGTTGTTACACCAAGTAAATTTTTGCCCAATAAAGTTGATCTCAAGGAAATCATTATTAAGTAAGAATGTTTTCATCTCTTTTGAAGAAAGAGAAAATTGAAATCTCTTTCCACCTCTTTTATCTTCTTTTGATAATAAATAATTAAAATCCCCCCCCCCCCTACAACCCTAATAGCCATAGGGAGATTGTTAGTAGAGAACTCTTCCAGCTTATCCCAAAGAACCCTCCTATGAACAACCTCCTTGCTGCCATATACTGTAGCAATCCTCCACAACCCTTTTTTTTAACCATAAGATCTTTTATAACCACCTGTTGGGAGAAATCCACAATAGAAAAGGATGCAACCTTTATTTCCATGAAATAAGAATACCGTCTAAAGGAACTTGAAAGAAATCCCAATCCTCCTCAATAAGAGAATTGACCTCCAACCTACTAACATATGAAACCTGAATTTCTAAAAACCCCATAAAAAAAAAAACTCCATTATCTTTCACCACTTCTTTGAGATATAGAGATGCTTGTTTCTTTCTAGCTCCTCTACAATTCCAAAACATGATTGAAGCAATTAACAATTCAAAGGGGAAGAAATCCAAACCTTGTCTTTCCTATCTCCATCTTTCTTTTTGTTTCAAGAAACCAACTTTATAGGGCCCAGACTCCTAAGTTCCTTAGAAAGTTTATCTATTGAATTAGATGAACCCTCATCCAAATGTCCCCTTGCAATTTTTAGGTCTAAATACCGAGCAAAAGGAGAGAAGCAACTAACCACATTATTTGAGATACCAATATTAGTTTTGTCTACCTTCCCATCAACTGTAACCTCAGGAGTAATATTTTCCTCAGCATGTGGAATAATCTCACCATCTTCAAGTAAATCAGACAGCTCAGCAAACTTGTTACCTCCTTTTAATAAGGACACCTTATTATAAGGACAAACCACCTCCACCTCTATATTTGTTTCACCTTGATTAGGATCTATTTTTTTAATTGGATTACCCACATTGAGATCATTCCCTAGTTAGACATAGAATGGTTCCTCCTCAGCCATCTTCCCTTTATTCTTATTACCATTCAGCTTTGATTAAAATTCTTCTTCTTCCCATAATGAACATGAATCCAAGGACCGTAAGTAGAATCAATATCCTTTGAAGTGTCTCCAATTTTCCCATCATAACTAGAGATAGATGAATTACCTGATTTGAATCCAACCTTCTCACCATTCTCACAACTTTTGGAACCATTCTGATTGTTTCCAAAAATCACTTTAGAATAGCTATTTTTAGAGTGACCAATCCTACAACAATTGTAGCATAGATTAGGTACTTTTTCATATTCAAATTTTTGATAAAATCTTCCCGATCTTCCTTCAACATAGATGCCTAGTGGGAGTTTTTTTTCTAATTGAATATGAACACAAATCCTTTTGAATTCCCTTCTCCCCCATTGGAACATATTGTCATCTATTAAATAAGGCTTACCAACCTTATATGCAATCCTATAAACATTGATATCATCCCAGCATTGTAAAGGCAAACTCAGCATTCTAATCCATATAGGAGCAGTTAGCCCTTTAATGAATCAAGTGAAAACTAAGGCGACCACTTATCCACCCCTACGATTTGTCCCTTGACATACCAAAGTCTGTTTGACAAAACCAAGTCAGCCCCTCCTCATCATCAAACACACATAATATGTAGCCCTTACCAAGCCAAGTAAGGTTAAATTTCACCAGTTCCAACCATTGTCTCTTCATTTCAAAATTTATAACATAAGAAGGGATGTTGTCTCCAAATATTTTGACAACCAAAGCATTTTGTAATTTTTTGTGTTCTCCAATAAATTTTCCTCACACAATTTATAAGCTTTTCCATCCTCCTTTAAGCAGTTCCCTAGCTCCAAGTCAGAAACTCTTCTTTCGGATTTTTTATTACAAACATTAGTCAGAAAATTACTTGTTGGTTCATTAGACTTTGAAACATTAGCTCCACCGTTCAGTTGTTTGCAGATGTCCAGTTCACCAATCTCACATTGCCAAACCACATCCCGATCATCAGTCAAATTTTTACTCCATTCTTCTCCATATACAATTGATACATTAACATCATTAACTCTGAAGTTATTTGCAATAACAACATCTTCTCCAAGAACTTTTGATGTTTGAGTTCCTTAAAAACTTCTTTAGAATCCTTGTTTATATTGAATACAACATAAACAATTTTTTATTTGATTTCCATTGGTTCTACAAAACATCTTTCTGACATCTCAGGAATCTTTGAAAGATTGACACCATCATCAATAATTACCTTTTTCCTTTCCTAATATCAGAGATAACTTTCCTTATATTTAAGAATCCTCCTTCATTTATTATTAATGTTTTAACTTTGCTGGTATTCAGAAGAGCCTCATTGAAAGAAGCATCTTCCACTGAGGCAATCCCTCCAAACGCAGGCAGAGATGATTTGAAAAAACATTGAGGATGAGATGTAGGCATTCTGAAAGTTAAGCTATTATCAACCCTTGAAGCCTGGTCAGATGATGATCGACGATCAATCGCCATCATTGGAGAATCAAGAAATTGCACCTATATGAGATTTGAATCACCTATTTCTCTCTCTAGAAACCACAACATCTCTCTCTAGAATACACCCAACATAATGTGAAATTCGAGGAAGTTGATTTTAATAAATTAATGGAATTACTAGTTGATTTTTACCATCTATGTGTTAAAAATATGGTTTCTAAAGGTCTTACATAATGGCAATGGAATAAGGTTCAAGTAAGATACTATGATAACTTTGGTCTTATTAAAAATAAAAGAAACTCAAGAGATGATATTCACTTTGGTAATATTATATCATTCCATGATAATGAATATTATCATATGATAACTAATTAGCTAGAATCTGACAGGGTCCATATGGAAATAATCAATTATTTTGATAAGTTTTGCTTAAAAACATAAGATGATTCAAATGAGCTTCAAATTAGATATACACCTATTCAATTTTATGAGGAACTTAAATCTATAATAAATAAACTAAATGAAATTAACCTTAGAATAGAACATGACCCTCGCCCTACTTTTAATAGTTCATGATTAAGTTAGGATGAATCATACAACTTCATTAAATTACTTTCTAAGTTTAAGCAATACTTTACATGGTTATATGATGAAACACCAGGCTTATCTTCCAAGTTAGTAGTTCATAAACTTGGGATTTAACCTGATGCCAGCCCCATTAAATAAGCTCGATGCATGTGACTTGAAATTAAAAAACAAGTCAACCCTGAATTAAAGAAATAGGTTAAGGATGGTTTTATTTGAGAGAAATAATACCACTGGGTGGCTAGCATCATGGAAGTTAGAAAGGAGAATGGTCAAATACATATTCCAAAGATGAATTCCGATTTTCCAAACCCAAACAAATAGTTGACATTGCTCTGTGCATGTTATTTTCTCATTTATGGATGGTTTATTTGGAAAAAAACTAGATCATAGCTCTAGAGGATATAAGAAATAAGGCATTCCAAACACCTATAGGAATTTTCAGTTACAAGGTGATGCCCTTTGGTCTTTAAAATACAGGTGCAACCTACCAATGGGCTATGACTATGATCATTGATAAAATCAATCATAACTAAGTGGAGAGTTAGATTGATGATCTAAGCATTAAAAGAAATGTCAAAGAAGACCATATATATGATTTAAGAGTTTTCTTTCAATGATGAAGTTACTATGATCTAAAAAAGAATACCTTAAGGTGTGCTTTTAGCATCACCTTAGGGAAATTTTTATGCTTTCTAGTAAGGCACCATAGAACTGAAATTAATCTTGCAAAGATTAAGACCATCTTAGAAATGCATTCTCCAACGAACTTTACCCAATTAAGGTATCTTCAAGGTGGGTTAGCATATGTGAGGCAATTCACTTCAAATCTCTTAAGAAGATGCCAGCCTTTCTCTACATTGAACAAGAAGGATTCCAAATTCATTTAGGATGAAAAATGCTAGAACATATTTGAAAGTACGAAGAAATATCTAATTACTACTTTGATCTTGGTAGCCCAAATTCTGAAGAAGCCATTGTTCATGTACACTACATCTCTAGATGAGTCATTTGGTGCCTTGATGACTCAAGTTAATGAAGAAGGAAAGGAAAATGATCTCTATTATCTTAATTGCTAACTCATCCCAAGTGACTTAAGGCATTGTACAAATGAGAAGCATTACCTTAGAAAAGTGTTTGTAGAACATAAACTAATGTATTACATATTTTCTCTTTAGGAAAGTTTAATTTATAGAATGAATATGTTGAAATGACTTATGATCCGATATACATTGTCAAGACATTTAGTATGGTTGTTTATAATATTTATCCAATTTAACATCACTTTTATTCCCCAATGTGTTGTGAAAGAGCAAGCCATCACCGACTTCCTCGCAACACACCACTTTTGACAAATTCTCCTCTAAATGATGATTTAGCTAATGAGTAAATCATGCATGCAGTCAATGGAGCCACATCTTCTCAAAGAGGTGAGGCACCATGCACCAAGATATACTTATCCAAAAAAAGCTGGATCGGCATGGTTTTGATAACACTAGAAAAGGGAATGTTGTATTTTTCATATAATTTATTAGAGTCATTCAAAAATAATGATGCTAAATATGAAGCACTAATAACTATTTTGGAATTTATATACTAATGGAAATAAAAAAAATTAAAATATTTGGAGATTCTTAATTAGTTATCAATCAAATTTCTTGAACCTACACAATTTTGAACCCCAAACTCTTAAAATATTATTAAAACCTGAAACACCTTGAGAAGATTCCTATTATAACTTTGTAAGAAATTCCTCATGGAAGCAATTCTACAGTTGATGCCTTTGAAAATCTTGCAATGGAAATGGTAATCCTAGAAGAAGACTCCATTCCTATAAAAGTTCAATACCACTAAGTTTTGGCTCAAATAGATTTGGGGTACATTAATGAAAGCATTCTGATATTCTATCTGCTTTTACAATAGATGAGGAAGAAAGTGATTTAAGCCAGCCTTTTATAGATTACCTACGAGAAGATAAACTTTCACATGATAAATACTTTGCCAATCAAATTAAGAATAATGCTTTATCATATACGATTGTTAATAAAACTTTATAACATTAATCATTCGATTAGATGTGGCTGCATTGTTTAGATAAATCTGAAGTGCTAGCGATCATGAAAGAGGTGCATGCCATATTGTGTGGTGCTCACCAATCTGATCCCAAAGAGAAGTTGAAAATCAAAAGACTTGGATATTATTATCCTTCTATGATTAATTATTTGCATAAATGTTGCAAGACATTATCATCAGTGCCATGTTAATTGTGTGGTTTATATTAGCAGCCTAACATGTTGCATACCAAGATAGTATTGACCCTTTGAAGGTTGGGGCAAGAATATCATTGCCTTATTAAGCTTCCTTCTTCAAGGGGTTATCACTTTATTTTAGCTACGACTGATTATCTTTCAAAAAAGATGGAAGAAATTCTTATATTTGATATTTATTGGAAATAATTTACCATCTACTACCAATGGCCTTGATGAATGCCACTTGCAAGAACAACAAAATCTCAAATTATATAAAGAATGAATTGTTCAAGCATATGATAAATTGGTTCTCCCTAGAATCTTTCAATTCAGAGAATTGGTCTAAGTTATATGAATACCTTATTTAACTCATCAAAAGATTAGGGGAAAGTTTAAACCAACATGGGAGTGACCGTTCAATGTAGACACAATCTATCAAAGAGGTTCTTATACATTGGTTGGTTATAAAGGGAACTACCCAATGCTCCCTTCTAATGGGTAGTATCTCAAGAAATACTATGCTTGATGTAATCAATCCAAAATAAATAAAAATTATCTCAACTTTAAATTTGTTCAAATCTAATTCTCCAAATTCAAAAAATAATATTTAATAATCCATCATATTCAAATTACTATCTAAAATTAAAATATCTTAAATCCAAATCAATTTCAATTTCAATTCAAATACAAAATAAGAAATTTCCATGAAGAGTTCTTATGCATTAAAATCATCTTTATTAAGCATGCAAAACTAGTTGAAACCTTCAACTTTAGCCTAAAGATATATATATATATATATATATATATATATATATATATATATATATATATATATATATATATATATATATATATATATATATATATATATATATATATATATATATATATATATATTATATATATATATATATATATATATATATATAACCCAGTAGACAAACTATGATGTTTCTCGAGATCTTTGACTGAGGATATAAAAAATTAATCGATCAAAATAAAGTTATTTAGTATTTGAGGATATGTGTGAGTCCCTATGCTTCCTTTTCTTATGATTAGATGTGTCAGTATTAGAGAAGGCCTCTTTTGGCACCATCCTAACAACAAATCAAAAGAAATTTAGGATTTGCTAGTTTTCTCCAAAACTCTAAAAGGTTGGGCAGAGTATCCCCTTAGTTAAAGTAAGCTGGGTAAGTATATGCCCCCTAAGGCCTCTTTCTTATTCTTGCTATTAGAAATTTGAAGGAAATCTAGGGTTTGATAGACTTTGTCAAATTACTAGAGGTTTAGGCTGACTATCTCCTTAACTAGTTTCTCCTAGTTAGATTTGAATCCCTAATCTTTCTATCATTATTTTCATGAAAACCCCAAAAGAAACTTTGATTTTTTAGGAATAAGTGTGTCCCTGAGTTTCCTATTCTTGAGACTTAAACTAGATAGTGTTATATTTAATAAGCCTGATTGGCCCCATTATAGGTAAGTATCCTCTTTAATATCTTAATGTTTTGTGTGAGCCTCTATATTTCCTTTAGTTAGATCTTGAGGTAATTGAAAAAATAAAATAAATATTATCTCATAGGAATAGGTGTGAGTCCCTAAGCTTCTTATTTCTTTGGATTTTGACTAACAAGAATTGGATTTAAGTCTACTAGGCCCCTTCATATCTTAGGCACCTCTTTAGTATATAAAGATTGGGTAAGAGTCCATTTGCCTCCTTTCCTTAGATCTAGAGGTAAGTAAAAATTTTAAAAAATTTAGTCCTTTAGTAATAGGTATAAATTCTTGAGCTTCCTATCACCTTAGACCAAGATCCACTAGTGAAAAAATTAATAAAATATGGTCCTTTAGTAATAGGTATAACTCCATGAGCTTTTTATCTCCTTAGACTGAGATTTGCTAGTGTTAGATTTAAACATGTTAGACCCCTTCATAGCTTAGTCACCTTTAATACCTTAAGGTTAGGTGTGATTCTTTGTGTATCCTTTCCTTAGATTTAAAAGTGAAAATTCGAGATGCGCCAAGAGGGGGTGAATTGGTATTTTTTGAAATAAAGAACAAAGCCTAAATAGGAGTTCTAACATTTTGTAATTTTCAAAAAATATCTTAACTAATTTAAAATGGAAGTTAGTGATTAAAATAAGATTGTAATATCGGTGATAAAATTTTAAATC
The DNA here is from genome assembly GCA_022539455.1 of Dendrobium nobile. Lineage (NCBI taxonomy): Eukaryota > Viridiplantae > Streptophyta > Magnoliopsida > Asparagales > Orchidaceae > Dendrobium > Dendrobium nobile. The sequence goes on along the minus strand of CM039722.1, from coordinate 3,690,959 downwards.
ACACAATAAAGTTCTAAAATAACATTCTTATAAAGCAGTTATAGTAATTATAAGATATAAAAAGAAAATAAAATGTGATAAATAAAAAAAGCACACCAAAAGATTTATAGTGGTTCAGTCACTTGACCTACAACCACTCTCCAGAGTCCTCCACTATGGGAATTGCACTACTCAAAAGTAATTCTCCTTCTGCCCCAACAACAAGGCGAAGAAGCCTTTACATAAACTCACTTTCACCTTCCTCAATGTTGCGGAGTACCAAACACTATGTCACCTTCCCAATGATGACAATGAACCTTTTCATTTTTCTCCATCCAGGAGAAGGCAGATGACCATTGAGGATGTTGACCTTAAAGGCTCTCCCCCTAGAGGGCTCCCATAAGATTTACCCTGGCCATAGGAGGAGCAAGCCTGCAGCAGGTGTGGAGAAACCATGTGATCCCCTCACACTCCTTCCCCCTCACAAACTCACCTTCTCCTTCCTCTTATAAGTCCAAAATCCCTTCAAGAAGCTCACTGTCAAGAGTTCCCTTCCTTTATCACGTTCCTCTCTCACTATTAAAAGATAAAAGCATTACTTAAATATCAGGCTCTAAAAAACCCTTAGATTTTCAATTAAGCTGTTTTTATTCATATAGTACGATCAGTTCCAAAATTCTTTCATCCTGGTATGAAGAAGTGTGAAATGGCAACAATTCTCAAATACTTTATACAGTATGAGACAAATATCATCCAGTATAATATGCTAAATTTCTTCTATTCATACAGGACAAATGCTGGGATGACCAAAATTCATAGATGTTCATTGTATTGTACAATCCAACTCATATAGTAAGATATGTTAAAATCTTCTGGTAACTTGGTACGATGTATACATCATCCATTACGATTAGTTCAAAAATCAAGGGATCATCTAGTATAATATTCAGGACAATAAAAAATAACCTCATTTTATCATACGGTACAAACCAAGTCATACAGTATGATCACCAATAATTAATTATGCCTTTATTTAATTGAATAATCATGGGGGTTAATTTTAGCAAGTATTCAAATTTTCATACCATATGACAGGATCGTACAGTACGATCAATTCAAAATTAATTGATTTAAAAAGTTGCTTAAATTAATTTGGTGGCAAGGGTTTCAGATTGAAAATGAATCATATAGTACGATTGTGATCCACAATATTAGTCCATAGAAGATAGTCATTGAGCTACAGTGTTTCATATAGTATGATCTACATAAAAAAATATCATTAAAAAAAAAAACTCTCCCCATGTGTGTGTGCATGGTTACTCTGTTTGCATACACTTTTTATGGCTAGACATAAGAAACAAAGAAAAAAATAAAAAAAATACAAAGTTACAGACTCCTTCACATCTTATTCTACCCAGTCTTGAGTCTTCTGTTGTCTTGAGCATTATGTGATCTCCTTGAAATGTTAGTACTCACAGACAAGAGTAACATTCAAAAAGTTCAATGAATAATAACATAATTCTGTCAACACTATTTCTCATCATCAAAATCTCAGGCTAGGAGTCATAGACTGCAACATAAGGAAAACAAAATTTAAATCAATTTGTTGATTAGGTTTAAGCTCCATATTTGCATCCTTTATATTTGAGTTTAGGTATGAGTCCCCATGCTTCCTTTCCTTAGGACTTCAATCACTAAAATAGGATAAAGCCTTTTAGGCCCCTCTCCAAGTGATCTTTTATACTTCCCCTCAATTAATTTCCTTAGTTCTTTAACAATGACATGCATGAAAGCCCTTAGCCCCATAAGGATAAAAGCAAGCTTTTATGGTTCTTTAAAATAGGGAAGAGAAATTTTCTAGAGTGAAATCTTTTAGAACTTGTTTGATCATTTTGATCAATACAAACAAGTATGATTCACTCTTTCAACCTCACTAACCATGTTGGGGATCAATTTGTTAACCAAACTCTCATGTGAGGTAAAAATACAAAAGTAAAAACTTCAATCTTAGTTAAATATCAAAATCAAATCCCAAATCCAAAATCCAAAGTTCAAAATCCAAACTTTACATCCCTTAGACTTTTCCCTATTTTAGGGAAATTTTCCATTGATCCAAAACACTACCAAAAGATCTTGAAATGATGTATGGTCAATTGCATATAGATTGGGCATGTTTTTAAAGTCTTTCATATCAATTTGGAGGCTTTCATAGCCCTATAGACCAAGAAACCAAAGATTTTCCAAGGTTTCAAAATCTTTAACTATTTATAGCTCATGTCACTTGTTCATGCATCATTTAGAAAATCACGTTGGAAGCTTTCTTAAAACTATTGAATATGTTCATATTCATTACCTTATTGATTTGAATAATCTTGAGCCCTTGGTGGACTATGGTTGACGGACAAGAAAATAAACCCTAAACCTTATAATTCAAACCTTTCCATAAACGTGAATATAGATCAATCAAACCAAACTCTGAAACCACTTCTAACAAAATCTAACAAACTCTAAACCAAACTCTAAACTAAACAATTTCTAAGGCATAATCAACATAAATAAATCAATAAACTGAATCATAAAATAAAGTATAATGTCCAAAGTCCATGTGGAAAGTGTCACTTAATACAACCCATGATCCACCAATAACAACCTGAATTCTACTTCTATGAAAGGGTGTATTTCTTTTAAATAAGGTATTTTCAGTCTTTCTCTTCTTTTCTTATGACTTCATATTTTCTTTAGTTCGTCTTTTCTAAGCATTATATTTTTTTTCCAATTGGGCTTCCAAATAAAAAGAACTTTTCATTGAAGGAAATTCTTTCCTCATTGGAAGCCTAATTCTTTTTTTTTTTTTTGAAGAAAATGACTTTTTTAGACTTTCACCACTCTTTTGATCAAATTACATTAAAAATAACAAAAATGACTCTTATTTGACAATGAAATAAGGTTTTCTGAGTCATTGTCAAATAAGAGTCATTTTTGTTATTTTTAATGTAATTTGATCAAAAGAGTGGTGAAAGTCTAAAAAAGTCATTTTCTTCAAAAAAAAAAAAAGAATTAGGATTCCAATGAGGAAAGAATTTCCTTCAATGAAAAGTTCTTTTTATTTGGAAGCCCAATTGGAAAAAAAAATATAATGCTTAGAAAAGACGAACTAAAGAAAATATGAAGTCATAAGAAAAGAAGAGAAAGACTGAAAATACCTTATTTAAAAGAAATACACCCTTTCATAGAAGTAGAATTCAGGTTGTTATTGGTGGATCATGGGTTGTATTAAGTGACACTTTCCACATGGACTTTGGACATTATACTTTATTTTATGATTCAGTTTATTGATTTATTTATGTTGATTATGCCTTAGAAATTGTTTAGTTTTTATAGGTTTCCTTTTTGTATATGTTTGTTCTTGGATATTTTATTAGGCTCTTAGGAAATAAAAAATTTTTCTGCTCATAATCAAATAAAATTTTCATGATAACATATAATGATATTCTGATGAGAAAGTTAGCCAAACCTCATTTTTGGCCTCATAAAGGCATATCCATCCTTCTCTCCTTCATATGCACATCCTTACTTGTGGGTATAAACAAACCACCTAACTTAAGAGGGTGACTCTACTATGGAGGGTTCCTCTTTCCATCTTTAGTAGTGGCAGATATTTTTACATCTTTAGTATACTTAAGCTCATCATATGTTGAGACTAACTTTTTTCCACTTTTTAGTATACTTATGCTCATCATATGTTGAGACTATTCTTGGGTAAGCATGACCAAAATCTAAAAAGTGGGTAAAGTAAGAGAGGTAAGTGGAGATAATTTTCTAATAAGAATGAGGCTAGTAAAAAAATGAAGAGCAATGCCAATTCTATTGAAAACACCAAACCACTATGCCTCATGGATTTCAAAAACATCATGTCAAACAAAAATCCAATAAGTAAGCTCATGAAATCTTGAGAATCTCATAACTAAATTTAAATTCTAATAAAAATTATATCGAAATTCCTCCCAAAGTAATCTTTAAATCTTATTGGTATATATCATAGTCACACTTTAAATTTTCATTCAAATTAGTTTCCATAATTTATCAGAAATAATTATTTCGAAAGGAAACTTTGAACACCTCAACTGAAGTACTCTAGACCTAGAGAAGGTAGTGGAAGGATATGGAGGGCTTGAGGGAATTTATGTGAAGAAGACTAATGCAATGAACTAATCCCTCTTAAAAGAAAATTGGGGTTATTTATAGGAGAGAGAAATTTGTTCAAAGGGTTCAAATTCTTTCCACTCAATAAAGGCTAGGTACCATTTTAGTTGTGGACTATCTGATGTGGTGTAAGAAAAGGTTCTAGAGAGTTGGAGCTCAAATGGATAGCTATCTAGTAAGTTAGGATAGAACCCATGGGGCACAAGGGTTAATTTTGGAGAATCTTACCACATCAGGTGCCCACATGGAATGAGTTGACTATGGAAAGTGCAAAGAACCTTCTAGAGTTCAATTTAATGGCTTAAAATATTTAATTTTGGCTAGGTTGGTAATGGGTTAAAGAATTTAGGTTTTTAGAGGTTCGGTTTAACCCAATAGGTTGACCCAGGTCAACCTATCTGATGGGCTTATTGGGATTGATGCAATGGTTTAAGGGACACCTATTATAGGTATTTATGGATTTTAATTTCATAAGGATTGAGTTTTGATTAAAAAACTCTTTCGATTCACTTGGTTTAAGTCATGTGGCTAAACGTGGTGTGCCTATAGGATGAAATGTTAATAGGTGATCCATGGGGATCAAATGGATTGTCCTCATGGGTTAATTTGGTGTGGCAAGGTTCAGAGAATTGGATTTTAATTTTTTGAAGGGTTTATGTAGGTTTTTGGACAACTATTATTGAGGTTGTCAACCATGTTTCACTTGGTATATAAGGTTTTACCAAGGGTTGGGTTTGGTCCAACCAGTTCAAAATGATATTTTAGACTTATTAGAGGTGGTTTCACGTAATGGGGATGTCAGTTAGAAGGAAATTCATGTTTGAGTGCTTAAGGAACATTTCAGCCAACCAGGTTAGGCCATGGGTTTAGTTTGGATTTAATACATTCTAATGATATTTTGAGTTATTGGAGGTGATCTCAAGGTTTGGTGAGCTCTCCAGGCATGAATTATAGATTTAAAGGATTAAGTGGCCTTTTGGCCAACCTAGGTTAACTTGGTCAACTAGGGTTGACTAAAGCTTGGGTTTGGGACTTACTCATTCCAAATAATATTTTGGACTTGTTAGAGTAAGTATAGTGTAAAAATGAAGCTTGAATGCATGAAATTCAATTTCAAAGGCTAAGGGGCCTTTTGGTTAACCTAGGTTGACTATATATTGGGTTTAGGTTCAATACACTCCAAATCATATTTGGGAAAGGTTGTAAGTGGATTCAAATTTTGGTTTAATTGAGTCATAATAAAGTTTAAGAAAATTTTAGTTTTAGAAGGTTTTAGGGTTTAGGGTTTTAGTGGCATCATGATTAATTATGGTCAACCAAGGTCCAACATGGGTTCAGTATTGGTTCAATACAGCATGTTAATGATAATGATCATGCTTAATTGATTTTTGATGATTTCCTAAGTCAATTTATACAAAATGTCATGTCTAAAGGCATAGGTTTTAAATATTTGAAGATTTTATAGCCTTGGTAAATATTTTTAGTCTAAGCTGTTATGGTGCATGGAATGCTCCCAAACATATATGGTTGACCCTATGACTATGTATAATTAATATGCAAGTGATTGATCATGAATCCAAGTACACATGTCTGCGTTTAGAGGTGATTGAAATTTCCCCAAAAATAAGTTATGTACCAAGTGGTTTTAGGTTTGGTTTAGAGCACTAAATCTTAGAGTTTTGGATTTTAATTAGATTTGGACAATGGATTTGGTTTTGATTTTACTTAATCAATCATTTTAAAGACTTTTGGATTCAAAATGTTCTGATCATTGATAATAGTTGGTGATTATCAGTGATTGCATAGATAATTAGGTGGCAATCCCTAGTGTATGTCAACTGATGGATTTGGAGTTTGATTTTTCTTTGAGTTTTTTGTTTATTGTTAATGTTAATGATTGAGGGATGTTTTAGGGTTTAAATTGATGGTTCCATGAGGGGCTTTCTCTACCAGTAACAAATGAAGGAAAGGAAGCCTAAGTGTAGGGACTCATATATATGCTTAAAGGATAATAATGATCATATGGAAAAAAGCCTAAGTGTGACAACTTACACCTAAACACAGAGGTTTAATAGTTAAACTAGGATGGGGCCATGAGGGGCATACTCCACCACTAGAAAATGATAATAAGGAAAGGAAGCCTAAGTTTGGGGACTCACACCTAATCTTAGACGATCAAAATTTAGACTAGGGTGGTGCCATAAGGGGATTTCTCCACTACTAGCATATGATCATATGGAAAGGAAGCATAAGTATGAGGACTTACACCTAATAATAGAGGATTGATTTTTAAACTAGGATGATGCCATAAGAGCTTGCTCCACCACTAGTAGATGACATTAAGGAAAGGAAGCTTAAGTGTGCATACTCACACCTAACCTTAAATGTTAAAATGATCATATGAAAAGGAGGCCTGTATGTGAGGACTTAAACCTAACCATAATGTTTCGTGATTTAGATTTAAACTAGGTTGGTAAAATGAGGGGCATGCTCCACCACCTATAGATAATAATAAGAAAAGGAAGTCTAAATCTAGGGGCTTGCACCTAACCTTAAAGGGTTAGAAATATCACATAGAAAGGAAGCCTGTATGCGAAGACCTAAATTAATCATAGAGGATTGATATTTAGATTTAACCTATAATGGTACAATAAGGGCTTGCTTCACAACTAATAGATGATCATAAAAAAAGGAACTAATATGTTGTGGCTTACTTCACTACATACACATCTTCTTTAATCACCCCATTTAGAAAGGTACTCTTAACGTCCATTTGATATAACTTGAATCCTCTAAAGCAAGCAAAGGTTAGTAACACTCTTATGGATTTTACTCTAGATACAGGGCAATTGTTTCCTTAAAATCAATTTCTTTAATTTGATTGTACCCCTTTTCTACTAACTTAACCATATTCCTAATTACTATGCCAAAGTTATACATTTTATTTTTAAAAACCTACTGAGTTGCTACAATACTTTTGTACTTAAGTTTTCTAACAAGTTCCCATACATCATTCCTAATAAGTTGTTTTCTTCTTATATTGCTAGGATCCAGAATTAATTGACTAAGATTTGGCCTATGTTGGTTGGTTCTACCATTAAGATGAATGTTGAATGTCTATACCAATGATGAAACCCCCAACATACCAAGGACCTCCATTAAGAACTTCCTCCAAAGCTTCAGATGAATGAAAGGAGCACAAAATCCAATCTAACCCAAGTAATGTTATATCAAAGCCACCAAATCTACTCCATTGTCATCTTAATTCAAGACTACAAATGGAAAAAAGGAAAATTCTTGCAAAGAATTTTAATAACCAAAGCCTCCATATCATTTGGTTTGAGAGGAAAAACTGAAGTAGCATTCAATAAGGAATTAGTTTGCTGACAATGTGACAAAGATAAAAGCGACTTACGATCCAAATAGAAAATCACTTCTTTCCCTTTCTCTCCATCAGGCAAAATATTTTGATTTGAAATAGAACAACCTTCTATAATAATTAGAGGAGTATTCTTGAAATAGGAATTGCAAGACATGTTGTGATTGAAAGAAAATCTACCTTTTGTATCCAATAGAGTTGGACGCACGGTAGACACTAGGGACGAGGTGTTTCAGTCATCAAAGGATGACCGACGACCCTCTTCCACCATCAACGGCCATGGTAGGAGATTCATAAATGAAAGAATTTAAAGTCTCCAAAAATCCTTGATGTTCTCTCTATTGGACGTTCAATGCTTTGAAAATGGATATTAATAACTTACTTGGATCACTTATTTCTTATGAGCAAGGAGAAGCAAAGACAACTTGATGTATGTGAGAAAAAGAAGGAGAAAATTGTGGCTCTAAAGGCTAATGATATGAATTCTAGCTCATCTAGTTCTTAAAGTGATGATGTTATCTTAATCACTCGGCAATTCAAAAGTTTTCTAAGGAAGAAACTAAAGCACCATCATAAATGGAATAAATATAAGTAGCAAGAATTTTAAAGTTTTGTCTAATGTTATTTGCTTTGAATGTAGGAAGCTGAGACATGTAAAAGCTAATTGTCCTACACATAAGGCTTACTAAAGAAAGGAGAAGCATGAGGAGAAACCTAAGTTCAGGAAGGATAGGAAGCGAATTCAAAAGGCTTTTTGGGCAGATCCTATATTTGACTCCTCTAAGACTGAAGCTGAATATGAGACTACAAACTTGTGTTTGATGGTGGATGAACATCTCAGTCATTCTAACCAATAAGTGGTATATGAACTAACCAACGATCAGTTACTTGAAGTTTTTAAGAAAATGTATTCATCATATAGGAAGCTTAAGAGATCACATGTTAGCTTGAAATTATAATTTTTAAACTTGTAAAAAGAGTATGAAGTTTTGCTTAAAGATCATTCTACACATGCTAGCAATCACATGACATTACTTGATGAATTTAATGAGTTAAATAAAAAGCATTCTGATTTAATCATTGAGCATGATTCATTGAAAGCATTGCATGTTAAATTAGAAACAACATATAAGGATTTTGATACTCTTGTAACTGATTTGGATAGTAAAGAGCATGCTTTGAAAATAGATATTTCAATTCTTAAAAATTCAAACAAGTTTTTAGAAGTTCAATTGAATGTTTACAAAGAAAATAAAAAACCACCCACAATGCTTGAGTTTCATAATCCATCTGATCAGCACGTTTCGTTCAAACCTAGGAAGAGGCATTATTACCCAAGTAAATTAATAAACCTTTTTCTTGGTGTTAGATATTTTTCATATAGTATGCTAAGATATATTTGAAATAATTGCACTATTCACCGTAGAACACATTGGGTATGGAGATCCAAATTACATGATTCATAGGTTGACACGCATTCATTATATTATTCTTTCCATAAGAAGGGACCCAAACTTGTTTGGGTTCCTAAATCTAACATTTGATAATTTTGTAGGTGTGCTCTCACACAAGACCTCATGAGAGCATGTGGTACCTAGATAGTGGATACTCACGCCACATGACTGGAGATGCCAATCAATTCATTTGTTTAGAGGCCAGAACTAGGCGTGGACTTAGAAAAGAAGTTGACCACTCAGCCTTCATCTCAATAACCGAACCCGCCAACATCAATCAAGCCATTCTTGATGAATTATGAATATTAGTCAAGCAAGAGGAATTAAACTAATTTGTTAGGAATGATGTTTAGGAGGTTGTAGAAAATTTGAAGGGCTAAAGTTGGAACAAAATGGGTCTTTAAGAATAAAATGAATAATTCTGGAGTGGTGGTTAGAAATAAGTTAAGATTGGGGGCTAAGGGGTATAATCAAATAAAATGGATTGATTTCAAGGAAACTTTTGCCCCTATCGCTAGATTGGATGCAATTAGAGTGCTACTAACATTTGCCTATTATAGAAAATTTAAGCTTTTCTAAATGGACGTTAAGAGTGCCTTTTTAAATGGGGTAATAAAAGAAGATGTATTTGTAAAGCAAACCCCAGGTTTTGAGAGTTTCCAATTTCTAAATTATGATTACAAATTAAAAAAGGCCTTATATGGATTAAAATTGGCATCAAGAGCTTTGTATGAGAGGCTTAGCACATTCTTACTAGAGAGGGAGTTTGTTAAGGGGAGTGTAGATACCACCCTTTTTCTAAAAAAAGTAGAAGATGAGTTGCTCATTATTCAGATCTATGTTGATGATATACTTTTTGGATCTTCTAATAAAAAATTTTGTGATGATTTTTCTAAAATAATGAGTAAGAAATTTGAGATGAGTATGATGGAAGAATTGTCCTATTTTTTGGGGTTTAGCATAATACAAATGGATGATGGAACCTTTCTTAATCAATCAAAGTAAATTAAGGATATCTTAAAGAAATTTGTAATCAATGATTAACATCCCTAAATCGGTTAAAGGGACAAACACCATTGATTATTTTCCTTCTTCTAACTCTTTTTTGCAGTGTAATTTTCTTTTCTAAACAAAATTCTATCTCAAATTAATAACTGGACTTTATAATAAAGAATTTATTTATCTTCTTATAGTAATCTATCTTATATAAATAATGTTCAAATTTATTAAATTACTTTCAAGCTTTCTTAATGTTATTGTTGCATTTATCATATAAATTTGATTCTACTTTGTGGTTTACTCCTTATAATAGAGAGTGAGTTTTCCTTCTCTAATATCTAGAAGATATTTTCACAATTGAGAGTATTTAAAAGTTTTGAAAGGGAGCTAGCTTGCAAAATGGACAAGAGGCATAAAATTAGGCCAAAAAGAAAAATACTGAAAAGATATGCAATGATTGCCAAAAAAATTGAAAGATACACAAAGTGTATTAAAAATCAAAAGATGCACAAAGTGTGTGAACAAATTTACAAGAGGCACAAAATGAGCTCAAAAGAAAGCAAGCTTCCTTTTCTTTCAAACTTTTAAATCTTAGAAGAATTCATGTGTCACTTGATATTTTTAAAGACTTGATTTAGAAATTCATGATTGTGACTAATTACTTTGCTATATTATTCTATAAGATATTTTTCTAGAATAAAATTTTGAATGAATCACCTTTTCTTATCCGATTTCTTTTTTGGAATTAGATCTTTGTTTTCAAAAGATGGTTTGCCCTATAAGAAGTCCAAGCTGGGGTTAACAGGAATGATTGTTCTATCATCTTTCATATTTTGATGATGTTAAATAATTTTTTTTCAAATTTTAATTCAATCACAATGAAAATTTATCATATTCATGATTTGATAAAAAAAACTTTATTTTTTGATTTTTTTTTTCATTTTTATTATCTTTTCGTTGTTTTATATTTGATTTTTACTAATTTTTTTATGTTTTGAGGCCTCTTCTGATCACCTCATTCCATCAACAAAATCTTTAAATTTTTTTATCACATCATCCTGGATCATATTCCTATCATCCTGAATGATACCATCAAATCACCCTTCCTCATCCACTGATGGCTGATCTAACTCAATTATCTAAGATTGTCCTCGACGATACACATCATCGTTGATGATCTGATCGAATTCTGCTCAATTATTTGTGATTATCCTAGATGATACACCTGTTCATCTTGGACGATCCACATGGAAAAAATGGTTACATATTTTAAATAAGTTGGTATGATCCATTATTGACAATAGTCCTAGATAATCCACCTAATCATCCTAAATGATCCGTTTTGTCAATGGTCATCCAGCATGACTGCTTGAGATAATATCTTATGTCTAATCATCAAAGATGATGTCTGATCATCGTGGATGATAGAATCGCCTTTTTGATCAATCATCCCAGATGTCATAAATTCTCCTGATCATCCTAGACGATCCTGCGATCATCTTGGATGATGTTCCAGATTCTTTATGAATATTAAATTTCAAATGATTTTCTCACCCTCAAATCCTCTAATTTTTCTTTCCTTCTTACTCATACTCTCAATCCTTGCCAATGGTTTGTGGGAAGAGGTCCATGATGGTGACTAAAAGTTTATTGAGGGTGACTGTCAATCCTTGATTTACATAGGTGGCTGACCAAGCCACCTATCTTTGATACAAAACCACTGGGATAACTCCCTTGAGGATTATTAATCCTCAAATGCTCACTTACCCAACACTAAATATGTTCACTCTCACCTCTCTCACTTTCATTCTAACATTGGCTTGCTCGTTCAATTATGAACTCCTCTATGAGTCCTTCGTTAGTCTTAGGATCAACACCACCTATATCTCCCTATACTACTTATGGGTCTCCGAAAGGATTCTACTCACAAGATTCAAATGAGATGAGGCCGCCATCGGTGAGAGCAGGTGTTCAGGCTGCACAAGGGTGGCCGATAAATCTGGTGTCGGGCTTGGTTGAGGGCGTCAAAACAGGGGAACGGATAAGGGGCTTTAGCTCCTGCTTGAGTCCCGACCAAAGGGAGCATGAGTCGAGAGGGGGGCTTTGGTTCTTCTGGGATTTGCATATTGGAGAAGACCGAGAGAGTGAGAGGGTGCAAATACTAGGAGTTGGGATCTCCAAATGGAAGAGGAGGAAGGGGTGTATATGCCGAATCCCTTAGCCTGTGAGCCTTCTCCTAGAGGAAATACACACTATAACAAAAAAAGTAAGCCCATCCTTTTGTGTCCATCATCACAGTCATTTGAATACATGTGAATAGGGTCTGTCAACTATTGGAAGCTACAGACATCCTGAAGGGATATTAGGAAGCACGCAAATTTAATTTCATCCACTTGATGAAGTTTCCTGATTTGAAAGATAATTTAAATTGATCATAAAGTAAGTTAAGATTTAATTGTACTCAGATTAGGTCAATTGGGTTAAAATTAGGCTTGATTTGACTCAACTCGGGTTAATTAAGCTTCGACTTGACTCGACCCAAAATCAACAAAATTAAACCCAATTTAACATTGATTCGAGTCAAATCAAACTTGACGTGGTTAAAATACATCAATAAAAGCTAATCAAACTTTGTTGAACCTAATTTAACTCGATATGAGTCATCCTAAGTTCAAATTAGGCTCGATGAGGTTTGATTAAGTCGATTGAAGATGCCCGAGGGTTCTCAAATGAAAATTGAGGTCAACAACCAGACCCCTAACTTATGCGACGAACAACAAGTAAACATATATGTTGGTGTTGACCTCCCTATCTTTAGAAAAATGCAACCCTAGGATCAACTAATGAATAACTAGATCAGCAATAAGAGAGAGTCATAGAAAGAAAATCAACTATCTGCCCAACTAAAATGGCAAAATGGGAGAATGAATAAGAATAGAATCTCACGCTCACCTGAGTATAGTCAAAACAAAATCATAGAGAACCAAATGAAATTAAAAAATCACTTCGAACATAAGTCTAAGATTATGCGAAAAGAAAGCGATTCAGCAATCACATGAAAATCACAACAAATAGCAAAGAGTAATAATCAGAGGAAAGCAATAAGAAAGAATAATCAGGGATAAGGAAGTCACCTATCCGCCGGACCAAATCGCAACATCAAAATAGAGAAAAGAAATGGGGTCCCACATCCACCTTATCATATTCACAACAGTGAATGGGGACAACTCGATACTTGCATGACCATATTTGAAACAACAAAACAAGGTGTTAAAAGGAAGGGAGTTCTACATTGGCCTGACCATATTTGCAACAACGAATGAGAACAATTCAATATCCACCTAACCATATTCTCAATAGTGAATAAAGAGTTTTCCAATATTCTAATGCCTGCCTGACCATATTCATAACAATAGAACAAAAGAGAGAAGTGATCCAACATCCACCTGACCATATTTATAACGGTGGATGAAGATGACCCAATATTTACCTGACCATATTTGAAACGACTAAAAAAAAGATCAAAGAAAAGGGGACTTCAACATTTGTCAGACCATATTTGTAATGGCAAATGAGAACAACTCAATATCCACCTGACCATATTCACAATAATGAATAGAGAGCCTCCCGAAGTCTAATGTCTGCCTGACCATATTCACAACAGCAGAATAAAAGAGAAAGGCCAACATTCACCTAACCATATTCACAATAGTGAATAAGTATGACTCAATGTTTGTCTGACCTTATTCAAAATGATAAAATAAAGAATCAGTAGAAAACTCAACAACCCTCAAACAGGAAATAAAAATAGGAGAAATGAAGAGGTGGTGAAGTATGCCTCCCAAGGACTCCGTTGGGCACCCAACCTGAAAGGGGAGTTCAACATTCATCTGACCATATTCGCAATGGAGAATGAGAATCACTCAATATCCATTTGATCATATTAACAACAACGAATAAAGAGCCCTCCCGAAAGTCTAATGTCCACTTGACCATATTCGTAATAGTTGGACAAAAGAGAAAGTCCAATATTCACCTGACCATATTCACAATAGTGAATAAGGACGACTTAATGTTTGCCTAACCATATTCAAAATGACGAAACAAAGAATCAGTAGAAAATTCAACAACCCCCAAAAAGGAAATAAAAATAAGGGGAATGAAGAGGTGGTGAAGTATGCCTCCTAAGAAATCTGTCGGGCACCCAACCAGAAAGGGGAGTTCAATATTTACCTGACCATATTCACAATGGTGAATGAGAATGACTCAATATCAATCTGACCATATTTGCAATAATGAATAAAGACCAAAAGTTTAATATCTACCTGACCATATTCGCAACGGTGGGAAAAAAGAAACAAGTCCAACATTCACCTGACCATATTCATAATAGAGAATGAGGACGGCCTGATGTCTGCCTTACCGTATTCGCAATAGCGGGACAAAGAGTGAAAGAAAGGGGAAAACATTTGCCTAACCATATTCATAATGGTGAATGAGAAAAGCTCAATATCCAACTGACCATATTCACAATAGTGAATAAAGAGCTTCCCAAGAGTCTAATGCCTTCCTAACCACATTCGCAATGGCAAGACAAAAGAAGAAAAAGGATCCAATATCCACCTAACCATATTCAAAATGGTGAATTAGGACCACTCAATATCTTCCTAACCATATTCAAAATGGCGAAACAAAGAGTTAAAGCCACCTCAATAACCACCCAACAGTACGTTCTCCCCCTTTGACATTATCAAAAAGAAGAGGGGCATAAACAATCAGAATAAAAAAATGATTAAAAAATAAAATGATCCCTGATCTAGTGAAAAAAAAATCAAATATTCTTTAAATGAGAAAGTTACCTATTTATTTTATTCAAAACTCAATAAGGAATGTATTGACAATGCATAAGCCAGAAAAATTAGAAATTCAGAAATTGTTTATCCAAGCTCAAGTTCTTTTAAAGGCTCAAAAACTTTTTGATCCGATATCTAAATTAAGAAACAAATTAGAAAAAGAAACACTAATTTTTTAAAAACTTCTTTCATAAAATATATCTAATAGAAGATTAATGCAAAAATTGGTGAATTAGGAATCATGATTTTTAAGCTCAAGCATAAAAATATCAAAGATTTTCTTAAGCTTTAAGAAGTATAGAAAAGGTAAGCATTAATTTTTGTGGGCTCATTTTATGCCTCTTGTCAGTTTTTTGTGCACTTTGCACATCTTTTAATTTTTTTATATACTTTGTGTATCTTTCTCAATTTTGACGTCTTTGCGCATTTTTTGATTTAGCATCATTGGCCTTTTTTTTAATATACTACCTTTCTAAAATTTTAAAAATAAAAGTAAACCCATTCTATTGACAAAATGAACTACTTGATTAAGAAAATTATGAGGTACATTCAACAACTTGTAAAAGATCCCTATGCGATAAACAAAATATATGGAGATGAAAAAGATCAGTTTCAAAATTTAATTTATAATATTATAAAGATTTTGAATCAAAAGTAAAATAACATCTTTAAAAAAAGAGATAGAGAGACAAAATCATGAGTTTTCTTCCTTTAACTATTTTTAGAGAAGTCAACCACAACTTACATAAAAATTCAAGAAAAATATGAGGTAGGTTTTTCATTTTTAGAAAGGTGAACGTGTGTGTTGATTAAAAAGAACATCACATAAAGAAAAATAAAGACAAATTTAAAATTTTAAAGTAAAGATAGAACAAAAAAGAATAAACCCAAAGAAATTATATAAAACCAAAAAAAAATAAATAAAAAGCATACATAAATAAATAAACACATAAACAAGGGTTTAAACATCATCTTGCTCCTAGTATGATGATTCAGAAGTAAGGAGAGCCCTAGAGATTTTTTGCTTTACATTATTTTCCCTTTTTAAAATTTGCTTAGCTTTACCCTTTTCTTTTGCAGGAAGAGTTCTCAAATTAGGGTACTAATTTTTTATATGTTCAAACTTCCAAAATCCAAAGCAAACAACATCAGAAGAATTGTTAACATTCTTACCATTTTTATCTTTATTCCACTTTTGTTGATGCTTATGCTTTGGTGAGCTTTTTAATTTGCTTGAAGAGTCATCACTTTCGTCACCAACTAAGCCACTCTTCTCCATGTTTTTAGCATTTAGCAGTATCATCTCTCCTACATCCAAAAGTCTTTGGCCGAAACTTTTCTCATAGGCAATGAGTGAGCCAATCAAATTATCAATAGAATATTCATTTAAATTTTTCGATTCACAAATAGCAATAACTTTGACATCAAACTTATTAAGTAGACAACGTAGAATTTTATTAACTTTTTTAAAATTTGAAAATTGTTTATCTAAAGCATATAATGATGTCACAATTTGAATAAACCTAGTATACATGTTTAAGATTATCTCATGAGGTTTCATGCAAAATAGTTCATAATCATGCATTAAAGTATTCAACCAGGATTGCTTGATTTCACTAGTGCCTTCGTATATAATGTGTAATTTATTCCAAATTTTCTTGCCAGTAGTGCATGTGGATACAAACATACAATATTTAGAATTTAAAGCACAGAAAAAATAGTTTACTAATTTAGTTGAGTATTGATTTGTTCTTCCCTACTTCATTGATTAAAAGGAATATCAGTTTTAATTCCATCTTTAACACGTGACGGTAAAGAATAACAAGTTAAAATCATTTGCCACATTCGATAATTAATTGATTGTAAGAAAGTATACATATGAATTTTTAAAAATTAAAAGTAACATTTTTAAATAAAGGTGGTCGAATGATTGAATACCCTTCTGCAATATTATGATTATAAAAATTAGCCAAGGATCAAAATTTAAAAGTTTTCAAAAACTCATTTTTATGAATCATGCTCTGATACCACTTTAAAGTTCGCTAGGCATGTTAAGCCCTTATGAACTTACCCAAGGCTAACCAAGAGGGGGGGTGAATTAGTATTTTAAAAAAATCTTTCACGATCAAAACACAAACTCAAACCAAACAAAAATTCACACAAAGAAAATCAAAGTGCATAAATTAAATGCAGAAATAATAAATGAAAGAACACACCAGATTTATAGTGATTCGGTCTAACCTTGACCTACGTCCACTCCTCGGAGGCACCCTCCGAGTATTGCACTAAATTTAATGTCTCTTCTTTAGCCTCAATAGCTAGGCGAATAAGCTCTTACAAAATCACTTCCACCTTCCCCGGTGCGACGGAGTAGCCGGGTCTTTTGACACCAAAGAGATCTTTTTCTTCCCAAAACTTTCCTTAAGATGAGCCTTGAATCCAATGGCACTAAGGCGCAAGCTTGCAGGAGCAACTGTATGAAACCCTCTACCCACTCCCTTGAATCTCCGTCCAAGGATCTTCTCCCTCTTTCAAACTCCAGCCTTTCCTCTCTCCCTTTCAAGCTCTCTCTTCAAGTTTTCTCCAGAAGAAATGAAGCCTCAATGGCTGCCAAATATGCTTTCAAAGTCTTTGACAAAGCTTAAATAGAAGAGCTCCAAAAAGGATCTTAAATGCACCAATCTTACATTAACATCCTGGATGATCGCAGGATCGTCCTGTATGATGCGTTTAAAAAGAAGGATTTAGAAAACCCAAAAAACTCAATTTTAGTGCCAAAAATTATCCTGGATGATCGTAGGATCGTCCAGTATGATGTGCAGAATTTGACCTGATAGTCTCAGACGATATTAGGATAGTTCAAGATGATCAGTAAAAAATTATACAGATCATCCAGGATGATATTGTGGATTGTCCGAGATGATTAGAAGAAAAATTATGGTAATTTAGTTTAGATGATTTAGGAAAATCAAGTATGTCGGAAAACATCATCCTGTATAATATACAAATCCTCCAAAATAATCAGATTAAAAATTTTAGAACATAATTAATTCCCTAATCACATGATCAATTTAGGCATGATTTGTATTGATCGTCCTGGACGATCAAGATCATCCGGGATGATGAGAACAAAAATTAAATCTTAAAATCTTGCCTAAATTTGCTTTGGTGGCTATTTTCGAAGATCATAAAGGATTGTCTTGGACATTCCAAAATTATCTAGTATGATTAGTTCAAAACATGATCTTCTAGATTTGGCTAAATCTCACTCCCCTGAAAGTGTGTGTGCATGGTCACCAAGCAAGCATACTGCCTTACAGGACTTGACTCAAGAAATTAAAAATATATCAGTGAATATTATAAATAAAACATGTTCTATCAAAACTTGAGTCTTGAATGGTGCATCGTAATCCTAAAAAGTTAGTATACACATAAACAAACATATATTACAAATACAAGTAGATAACAAAAAGTGAGCCATAATATTTGTTATCATAAAAAATGTAACTTATAAGCTCGAGTTGCATGTTTCAAACTTTTGCTTTGTATGTGGAAAAATTGGTCATGTTGATACGGAATGCATCCATTTAAATAAAACCATTAATAGCTCAGAGAAAGAAGGAGATGGTGCTGTAAGGAAAATTGATGTAGAGGTTCATGAAGTTCAAAAAGATCCCACCTATGGGCCGTGGATTTTTGTTAACAATAAAAAGAAGAAATTCTCCAAGAAAATGAATAAGCCAAAGATTCCTGAGACTTTTAGATATGTAAGGAATAATATGGTTCCAAAATTTGCTGAGGTAGTTAACAAAATTACTAAGACACTTGGCTTAGGGAATAATGAGCTCCAAGGGAGGCCAAATGTTTCAGATTCCCAGCTTGATGGAGGTGAAGTCATTGTGGAAGAAGTTACAGTGGAGCAAACTAATCACATCAATGTTCATTTGGAATCGAATATATTGGTAAAGAACAATTGTGTTAGCTCAGAACCTACTCTTATTACTTCAGATAATATTAATGGGAAGGGTTGCTTGCAAACTGAGGTATATCCTAAGGGATTTTCTGCGAACTCAAGTACTCCCTATCTATTTTCAGATCTCAAAATTCAGAATTTATCTTCAGAGCAAGAGGGGTTGCTTCCAGATCAAGGAATTGACAATAATTCTTTTACTGAAGTCAATCATGTTGAAATTCATAATTCTGGAGATGCTGCATTGAACTTAGGTGCTATATTTAACACAGTCCATACTGCAGTTTTATCAGAACAGAGAAGTCCGGGAGGAAATCTTGAGGCAGATCCAAAACTAAATGTTTTTGTAAACAAGTATAATAAGTTTGAGTTGTTAAATGATTTACGTGATGATGACGTTGGTGCAGATTTTCAAGCGAAACAATTGATGAACGAAATTGAAGAAGGTGAAATTTTAGTGATGAAGGAAGAATTTCATAAGAAAGTGGATCCTGCTACTGCTCAAAATATTACTGATATTAACAGCAAATCTCTGCATGGAACTAACAGCTCGGTGAACTTAGGAAAACCAACCTCTCAGAAGATTAAGCTAGCCAAAGAAATAAGGTTCTTGGGGCCCTTAGGGCCCCTAAATTCAATGTCTAGACAAACTAGAAACAATGTTATCAAGACCAAGGGTGGGGGGATCTCCCCATTCAATTCAAAATGAATTCCATCAGTTTTTGGAATTGTAGGGGGGCTAATAAGAAGGAGGCCTCCTTTTACTTGAAGGATTTTATAAAAGAATGGGATGTATTCTTTGTAGGTATTGTTGAAACAAAATTGACTTCTCTTTCTAAGGAAGACCTTGGTAAGATAATGGGAAAAGATTGGAATTTCATACTTCATCCATCCAGAGGAAATTCTGGTGGAATAATGGTTATCTGGAATTCTATTGTAGCGGATTTTTCTCTGATTGATTCTTCGTATCAATGTATGGTCGGTGAACTGGAAATTTTCAACAAGGGTAAATGGAAAGTTGCTACAATCTATGGTAGCAGGAATGTCCAAGGTAGAAGAGAATTGTGGAGAATTTTAGATGAAGCTGTAGATCAAGAAATTCCCTTTGTAGCTGGAGGAGACTTCAATTGTATCATCTCTCAAGATGAGAAGAAAGGAGGGAAAAAATTTTCATTCTCAGGCGGGCCAATGGAGATGAAATCCTTTATGAATAGGAATGACTTACATGATATAAGCATTCTTGGTTCCAAATTTACTTGGTGTAATAATAAAATTGGGAGTGCACGAATACTAGAAAGGCTTGATAGATACATTCTAAATTCAAAAGCATTGAATCTTAGCAATCATGCTTCGATAAGGCATCTGAGTAGAATCGCCTCCGACCATTGCCCCATTATTTTGAAACTGTTTAATCAACCTCCTAATGGCAATAGAATTCAAAGATTTGAAGACATTTGGCTATCTTATGCAGCAGCCACTTCGGTGGTCAGCAAATCCTTGGCTAAACCTGTGAGAGGCAATGACATGGAAGCTCTAAACAAAAAGATGAATAGAGTATTAAAAGCCTTATTTTTTTGGAGTAAGGTAAAACACCAAAAACTTGAAGTTTTAAAGAAGAATTTGAAAATGGAAATTGAAGAATTACAGCTTGAAGAAGCTTCGAAGCAGATTTTTCCAGCCAGCAAAAGTTTGATCCTTAGAAACAAAATTTCTGAATTTAATTCTACTCTTGCTAGATTAAATACATGGTGGAGACAAAGGGCTAAAGCTAAATGGTTGAAAGAAGGTGATTTAAACTCCTCAATCTTTCATGCTTTTGCAAATGGAAGAAGGAATACAAAGTATATAAGACAACTCAAGAATGTGGTTGGTGATTTGATTGAAGATCCAGCCATTTTAAAAGACTGTTTTGCTCAGTTTTTAAAGGAAAATGGAAACATAGAGGCTGTAAATTGACAAATTGGCCAGATTTTGAAAACAACTTGAACCAAGAAGATTGTGAATTACTAGAGGCTTAATTTTCTCAAGAAGAGTTGGAGATAGTGATAAAGGAGCTCGCCAACAATATTGCTCCCGGAATATATGGGATCACCTACTCTTTTTTCAAAGCTTAATGGGATATAATAAGGAGGGATGTGTGGAAAGCCATTCAACTTTGCTTCTCTTCAGGAAAAATGTCTTCTTATTGGAAGGAAACTTTGGTAATTCTTTTACCCAAAGTAAGCAACCCTCTATCTCCTTCCAATTTTAGGCCTATTAGTCTTTGTATGTCTATCTATAAGATAGTGGCTAAAACCCTTTTAAATAGATTAATGAAAGTCATTCATAGCCTGGTGTCTGAAGAACAAGTAGCATTCATAAATGGGAGGGCTTTATCTGATCACATGCTACTTGCTCAAGAAATTTTCCACAAATTCAGGCTTTCTAAATCTAAAAGAGGAATGGTGGCAGCAAAACTTGATATGGAACAAGCATACGACAGTATGGCTTGGGATACTCTCAAACAAATCTTGGTTTCCTTTGGCTTTCCTAGTAAATTTTCTAATCTAATAATGGATTGTGTCACTGATCCTATTTTCTTGGTTCAAATTAATGGTGAGGTCTTGGAAAGAATTGTAGGGAAAAGCGGATTTAGACAGGGGTGCCCTTTATCCCCTTATCTTTTCATTCTCTGCTCTCAATTACTCACAAAAGCTTTTACCGACAAAGGAAGAAATTTGGGTTTAAAAGTTGCTCCATTGGCTCCCAGGATCTCACATTTACTCTATGCCGACGACATCTTAATTTTCTCAAATGCTAAAGTAGAAAATATAAAGAAAATTAAGGAGATTACGGTGGAGTAATGCAACTGGACTGGACAGGTCATCAACGTTAACAAATATTCACTAATTTTCAGCAAAAATATGATCAGGAGGAGAAAGAGGAGTATCTCTAAGCTATTTGGTATCAAGGAAGCCAAGGAGTTCAGTTATCTGGGTATTATATTAACTCAAAGACGGCTTGTAGCATCAGATTTTTCAATTATTTTGGAGAGAGCAGCTAATAAAATGGATGTATGGGGTAAGAATTTTATATCAATGGCGGGAAGAATTATCCTCATCAAATCAATGATTCAAGCTATACACATTTTCTACTCCACTTTAGCTTTGGTACCATTGTCAGTTGTTAAAAAATTGGATAGAATTTGCAGGGAGTTTCTATGGAATAAAAGTTACGGTGTTAATGGATTGCACTATGTAGCTTGGAAAGAAGTATGCAAACAAAAAAAAACATGGAGGACTAGGCATACATTCTACAATTGATTCAGTGGAACATCTTATAGCTAAATTGGTTTGGAGATTCTTAAACAAGCCAAATACACTACTTAGCAGATCTATATCAGCTAGATATGGAAAATTTGGTGGTGACAAGATAAGTAGACAAAACCCTTCTTCAACTTGGAAATTATTTCTTAGTGGTGCTAAAGCTTTAAAACATATTGTGAGATGGAACATTAAAGAAGGGGTTTCCATTAATATCTTGAAGGACATTTGGTTATTGGATAGAAAATTGGAAAGTTGGCCAACCTTTATTTCAATTGAGATTGACAATCTTCCCAATCTTTCAAGCTTCATCACGGATGGAGTTTGGAACATAGAAGAACTCTGTAAATACTTTGGGGATGAACTAGTCAAGCTCATTTGCAACCTGAAGATTGATTGGGAGAGACTTGAAGACAAATTGGAGTTATTAAATGTACATTTCGGTAAGACAATCTCAGCTCAGGCAAAAAATGCAATATTAGATAAGGTTGAGGTGGACATCCCCTTATTAAATATTTGGAGCTGCTTCAAGAAACTGAAATTAAATCCCCGTGTACTACACTTTTGGTGGAGACTTTTAAAAGATGCACTACCCACCATGGACTTCTTGTTACATAGAAGCTTAGGTGGATGCAACCTTTGTCCAAGAGGTTGTAATTTAGTTGAAGATGGAAAACATTTGGCTACTAAGTGCTCGAAACTGAAGATGCTTATCAAGAAGGCCAACAATTGGGGTTTTAAGGTTCCTATCCTTAATGATTTTAATGTTGTTGCATCTTTTTTGAAAAAAACAAAGAGAAGTCAATCCTTTTTTACAAAATCTATATTGTTCCTTAGTCTTTAATTCTTGGAAGAGTAGAAATTTGTTAATCCATGAGGGCAAAGAGATGGATGATGGCATCATTGTGACAAATGCCATTACCTTTGCATCTACTTCCTTTTCTTACATCCATTCGGATCACTGGGATTCTAACCAGCATATACTAATTTTTTATTCTTGGCATCCCCCTCCACCCGGATGGATCAAAATTAACATAGATGCATCTCTACAATGCTCTAATGAAGCTGGAACTGGCGGTTTCTTTAGAGACCACAAAGGTAGAATGCTTCTATCTTTCAGTTTTTCTCTTATACATTGGGATATTTGAACACTTGAATGGATGGCTATTCGGTCATTTGGTAAAGTCATTGAAGATTGGATGCTCAATGCTAAAGGCATAATACTGGAAGGAGACAATGCCAATGTTATGTCTCATTTTAAGAACTTGACAAAGGTGGACAAACGACTATTGGATAAAGCTTCTAGAGAGGACTTGGATTTTCTTAATGTCTTTGAGGAAATTCTTTTTCAGTTTGTTAATAGAAACTGTAATAAGTTAGCCCATTGGTGTGCTAACCATGATTTAAAAGGTAATTTTCTTTGGGATGTTCTAGAAGTTACTAAGGTTCCTCCAACCTTTTATTATTTGTTAAAGGAGGAAAGTGATAGATCCTCTATCACTTAGATGTTTGTACTTTTTTCTTTTAATTGCATTATGCAGTTCCTCAAAAAAAAAAAAAAGCTCGAGTTGCAACAATTAAAAAATAAGTAGAATTTTCTTAGAAAAAACTGAAATAATGTACAACAAGAAACAATCGACCAAAGTATCTCTCTAAACAAAGAAGAACATACAAACAACTAAGTGGAAAGAATAATCTCATACTAAAGAAGGGATAATAGAAGTGGTTAAGGGACACACTTACCACTATAAATAACAACCATATCAAGGATCAATGATTACTAAAGGGATCACAGTGGTAACACCTATACTAACTGATGGGACCCTTTGAGAAGTGTAAGCAACATCTACACATCCAACAAGATCGCTCTTATAGCTAAGAGCGAGCTTCCAAAGGAAAATTATGTCACTTAAGGAGATAGGGGATTGACTTTCTACTAGAAAATCAAAATCAACTAAAAAATGATGTTAACATATGGATCAAGATGTACCGCATCATATGTGGGGGAAAACAATACCCCCATTATAAGTGAATAACTATAATAGAAATGAACACATAGTAATCTCCTAAGTAATCAATAAAATGCTTTAAGGAGAGAAAAAGAATAGAATTTGCAGGGACTTTAGGCTCTTGGAGCGAAGAACTGTGTTCTACCTGTGACAAGGGCAATTAATTCTGCTCAACTAAGAGCTTCCATCTTATTTATCATCATATTTTATTTATTTTCATATTATATTCACATTTATAGATTAAGTATATTTCACACTGTCAAAAATAACACACGATAGAGGGAACATTTATCATATCCATGAGTTACTCCTAGTATGAAATATCCTCTAATGACTGGAACATAAAGAGAGGGAGATATGATTGGCTTTGATAACCTAGACCATATTCTCCACATGAATAAAATTGGGGAGAGAGAAAGATTATATACAGTGTCACTAAAGGAATGAGACATTGGTTTTGGTAACCCAGACCACATTCAACTCAAATGAATGAACTGGGGAGAGTCAAACCTCAATGGTTTCATGTAACAACACCAAAGCGATTGGTGGGCATGAACGTAAGCATAAATGCCCCTATGAAATATTTACATATAACTTTTAAAGATAATCTTATACTTTGCATGACTAACATCACATGGTAGAGGACAAATTGTCGTGGCCATGGACTGTCAAAAAGTAGAAGAGATCCTTTGGAGTTATATCTATACATAAAGATATTTACAAGTGGCAAGGAATGCCCCCTGTGATGTGCAAACTCAAGCATAGTACTTTCTCTACCTGTTGATGACAGACATGGGATGAATACCATTCGCATCAACTAATAAATAAAATCCACCTTCATATACTTTCTCTACAATGAATGGGTCTTCTCAAATAGGCTCAAAATTACCACCTCGACGATGATGCAAGATGATAGGCCTACGCAAGATAAGGACTAATTCACCGACCTGAAAAGTATGGGGTCGGATGAGGCAATCATATTCCTGGCCATACGGGCCTGATACAACTTAAGGTTCTAATGAGCTTGCAAATGAAGCTCTTCTAAACCAACAAGTTCTTCCAACCGCAGTAGGGCATTATCCTCATGAGAAAGATTGTGGTTAACTACTATACACAACGAAGGGAGCTCATCCTCAAGTGGGAGGACAGCTTCAACCCCGAAAGCTAAAGCATATGGGGGTGGACTGAGTAGGAGTAAGGTACGTAGTCCTATAGGCCCATAATGCTTCAGGCAATTTATCATGCCATTCTCTTTTATTTGCTACAAGTATTTTTCTTATCAATTGGACTAAGGTCTTATTGAATGCTTAAGCCAAACCATTGGCTCTAGCATAATAAATAGAGGAATAATGCTAGTTTATGTTATGGCGGTGGGCAAATCTTGCAATTTTGGTGTTTCTAAATGACGGGCCATTACCGAAGATTATACGATGCGAAACACAAAAATGATAGATAATGTGATCACGAAAGAAGCGCGTCACATCCTCTATTTTAACTTTCTTAAACGGGATAGCTTCTGCCTACTTAGAGAAGTATTCAGTAGCAGCCAAAATAAACCTATGACCCCTAGAAGAAGGAGGGTTAATAGGACCCACTACATCCGTGCCCCAACTCTCGAAAGGCCAATAAGATATAGTGAGGTGCAACGGATTAGGAGGTTGGTGAATAACTATACTATGAATCTAGCATTGGTGGCATCTTCTAGCGTGCTCTACACAATCACAGATTATAGTTGGCCAAAAATAACCAAGACGTTTAATTCTTATTTTCATCTTAGGTCTAGACTGATGAGCACCACAAAGCCCCTTATGTACCTCGCTCATGACCTTACAAGCCTTCTCATTATTGAGGCAACATAACCATATTTGGTCAAAAGAGCATCGTTATAGGGTTTCATTCATGTGGGAGAATAACAAAGCTCTCTTTCTAATTTGAGTAGCAAGAGAAAGATCATCCGGAAGCCTACTATGCTTCAAGTACTCAATAAAAGGGACTCTCCAATCTGTCTCTTCCTGAACATCGAACACTATGAGGGTCTAATCGGGAGAAGAAAAGTCTACGGGGCATATAACTTGCCGATACTTGACAATAATTAATAATGGATTTTTAGTTGGGTCGGCCAACTCCTAAGCAAGTTTAGCTAGTGCATTAGCTCTATCATTCTCAAATCGAGTAATTCTAACTAAAGTTACTTCAAGGATTAAATATAAGAGCTCCATTGCCTTATTGTGATGAGGCAAGAGCTCAGGTTTGAGAATATTGAAAACTCCAACTACTTAATTAATGATTAGTTGGGAATCTCCAAAGATTTTCACCCACAAAATATTCATCTTAATGACCATCTCAAATCCCAAAAATAGAGCTTCATACTCAGCTTCATTATTGGTACGGGGCTATGAAAGACTGTAAGAGTAATGAAGGGTATGGCCTTCATGAGACACAAAAATAAGCCCCAAACCTACCCTAACCACAGGATTTTCATAAGGATGTAGTGATTTGATGGAAGAAGCTCCATCAAAGTAAAACTCCCAAGTAGGGGACTCCTATTCTTCCACACTCATGACTAGTTCATCTGGAAAATCGTCATTGACTGGGGAATCTGTAGGGATCGGGTGAGCAGCAAGAAAATCAGCTAGAGCATGTCCTTTGACGACCCGTCGAGGGACAAAGGTAATGTAAAACTATAGTAAAATTATAGACCAACGTACTAGATACTTGATAAAGTTGGACATATCATCAGATACTGTAAAGGGTTGACTCGAAAAATCAAACTGATCTTGTGTGAGAACATGTAGTGTCTAAGCTTCTGCATAATAAAGATCAAAGCCAAACACTACTTTTCCATTACCGGGTATTTTAGCTCTACATGAATCAAATGCCTGCTAAGGTAATACAAGAAAATTTATTTTCCTTCCTCATTCTCTTGAGCTAAAAGTGCACTAAGTAACTCATCAAAGGCCATAGTGTAAAGAATCAACGATTTACATAAGATGGGTGCAGCTAATATAGGGGGACTTGTCATATAGTGCTTTATGTTCTCAAAGGCTTCCTGACAGTTCCTATCCAAATGAAAGCGGGCATCCTTATTTACTAGAGAAGTAAAGGGATGACATCTACCGATAAGATTGGAGATAAATCTCTGTAAGAAAGCAAGCTTATTCTAAAAAAACCTCAACTGAGTAAAACTCTTAGGGGTTTCAAGTCCACTATACCCTTGATCATCGAGGGATCAATATCAATGCCATGATAGCGAACAATAAAACTAAGGAACTTCCCTGCAGTGATGCCAAATATGCACTTTAAGGGATTCATCTTTAAATCAAGCTTGCAGAAGTGCTCAAAAATGATTCGTAGATCTCAAAGGTGATCACTACGGACCTTGCTTTTAACTACCAAATCATCCACATAGCATTCAAACTCC
Organism: Dendrobium nobile; assembly: GCA_022539455.1. NCBI lineage: Eukaryota > Viridiplantae > Streptophyta > Magnoliopsida > Asparagales > Orchidaceae > Dendrobium > Dendrobium nobile. The sequence goes on along the minus strand of CM039722.1, from coordinate 3,663,390 downwards.
TCATGAATTAACACATCAAAAATGATAGTCAAGGCACGTTGATAAGTGGCCCCAATTTTCTTGAGACTGAAGAGCATCACCTTATAATAAAACACGCCGATAGGAGTGCGAAAGGCAGTGAATCTCTCATCCTCAAGGTCCATCATTATCTGATTGTAACTAGATGAACCATCAATAAAGGAAAAAATACTATGGGATGAAGTAATATCTACCATAAGTTCAGGGATAGGAAGAGGAAAAGCATCTTTATGACATGCCTTATTCAAATCATGGAAGTCTATACAAACACGGATCTGACCACTCTTCTCCTAGACTAGAACAACATTGGCAAGCCAAGTGGGATACTTCTCTTCATGAAAAAAATTAGATTCTATAAGCTTCTTAGTCTCAATGATCACCTATTGTTCAATCTCTAACCTCATCTGATGAAGTGACTGTTTAACAGGGACTGCATCAGGACTAATGGCCAACTTATGGACTGCTACTTCTGGATCTAAACTGGGCATCTCTATGGAGTTCCAGGCAAAGAAATCTTAAAACTTAGATAAGAGTTCAACATACTCTTGAGCCTCTGACTCAGATGGAAAAGAACTATGAAAAATGGGTTGAGGATCCGATTTAATGCGCAAATTGATCTCGCATAATTCATCAATGACAGAACTGACACCATCTTAAAACTCATGTGGAGCTTCAAGGACCATGTCCTCAGCCTCATCCGAGTCTTCATCATCAGAGATGGAAATAATAGGATGGGAGTGAGAGACAACCCGGATGTTGGTAGAAAGATATTAATCTTTCTCAAAATAGCCTACACCCCACCCAGTTTGATGTAGATTAGTTCGTAAAACACGGGCTTATCCATTTGGCTAAGTCAAAGGGACTAGACCCCACTCAAAAAAGTTATCCACACAAGGCAAAAAGTATCGAGGAACATGGGTGATCTCATCATCCATAATGGATTCCATTGGACCCTATACATCGGTACTCTGTGGGACACCTACACTATGGAATAATGATGTATGCCAAGCAGGTTATGGTGGCACATAAAGAGTATGCAACTCCTATTTAGAGTGTCTATCATAGTGTAGTGCACCACAAACACTGGTGGAAGGTATAGGGGGAGGTTGAGAACTGGACTCCTCAACTCTCGTCCCATACACTTAAGGAAGATATTGTTGACTAGCAGTCTGACGTCCAACCTCTTCGTCATCATCTGAGCCACTACTGATAAGCATACCACCTTTAGATATCATATACCTACAGAATGTAGGATAATAATTGTAATCAGCAAAACTAAAGGCAGGAGAAGGAATTGAATGTTGAGGAGCATCGATCATCTCATCATTAGAGTTGGACTCAACAGTCAAAGAGGAAGTGTACAAGTGCGAGGGAGGAGGGATTCGAGTATCAAAGTTCTTTGCATGGTGAACTGAATCTCTACCTCAACCACTACCACACCATCCCCTACCTCTACTAGGGGTAACATTATGCCTAATTGCAAACTGTAAAGAAGATCCATCAAAATCTGTAGTGGAAATATTTTCCTCAATACCAACCTGTGATGAACCCTATACTAGTGACTGTGTAGGACGGATGTAGGTGACTACGCATAAACTTATGCAACACTAGTAGGTATCATTGGTGACTAGGTAATGGGAGGTCTACAAGCCTTATGAGGTATGTAATGCTCGGAATCATCATAAATAGAGATCCCATGCATGGTACAAAATCAAGTATCTCCAGGAGTGGAGAACTCTACATCGTTCTTCATATACTTCATGCATTGGAGCAGTGTAGAGGGCACCATTCCTTTTTCATAAATCCAAGGCCTTCCTAAGAGAGCCTTGTATGAGGTATCTGCCTCAATAACATGAAAATCTGCCTCAGTTAAAAGATCTCCAAAATGTAATAGCAAAGTAATGGAACCTAGAGCATGTTGGCCTTAATCATTAAAACCTTTTAGCATAATCTTATCTGAAGCTTGTTTCAAATAACCAAGGGAGAGACTCTGCAGGGTGGCATGATTACAGATATTAACTTAAGCTCCTTGATCAATGAGGACCCTATTCAACTCATAACCATTGACTTCAGCAGTAACATATAATGGATAGTTGTGCTCAGAGTCCCTATGAGAAGATCTGGATTTGAAAAGGTAATGTAAAGCATCTCTCTCAAGTAGCATGCATCCTTAACAGACTCAGTGACAAAGAAGACTTGATAGGACTCTGGTTTAAAGAAAGCTTTCACCAAAGTCTTTCTTAAATCAGGAGACATCATATGTGCATCATAAACACTAAGAAGAGTAGAAATCTTTCTTAAGCGAGCCAACACATTATAATTAACATCCAACTAAGGTCCTTTTCCCTTCTCCTTAGCCTGTGCTTGGGGAGGGGGAATAGGATCATCCTGTTGGGTTATGATGTTTCTATCTTTTTTTTTATTATTCTTAGCCATTTTAGGTGAAAGGACCTTGCCTGAATGCAATTGTATCTCTCATATTGAGTCAAACTCCATAGAGGAATCGTTAGTTTCAGATGTTATGGCTTATGTTGGTTCTATAAAAAGTGATTGGAGTGTATTCTCAGACTCATCTCCAAAGTCCATGTAATAACCACCCTTAGGAATAGTAAACACGGGCTCTTCCTCACACTCAAATTCTTCTCCATAAGGACCATCATCATTTTCAAACAAAAAAAAAACATGAGAAGAATGAGTGCTATAAAAAGTTGAACTAGAAGGAGAAAGAGACCAAAAGTAGCCATAATCATTTTCTTCCATTAATTCATCCTTAATAGAAGGGAGAACAAAATCCTTCAGCATAAGTATGGAAGAGATCTCATCTTCCCCTTAGAAGTTATAACAAATTTCTCTCTTTTATACATTTTTCTAGTACAAGTAGAAGAAATGTGCTCAGTAGGCACTACAATAAAAGAAGAAAAAGAAACTGGAAAAGCAACTGGGCTGGCAACTGTCGACTTGGCCTGTCGAGGGCTCCTTTCAACTACTTCTAAACTCTGAACTTCCCGTCTGATTATACCCCTTTTCTTACGAGAGAGTGCAAGCTGCCACACCCACACCCCCCCACCCCCCACCCCCCAAGAACTAAGAGGTGCTCTACTAACACTGCTCTAACCACCACTCTGACTGTCACACTGAATGGAACTTGTAATCATCTTAACAACATGAGCAACCTTGCCTTAAGGATGCACTAGATCACTATCTTGCAAGTGAATCTCAAAACTAGCCATATGGCTCTCCACTCTATCTTTGAATAGATAGCAATCTTTAATCACATGAATGATGTGCCTATGAAATGGATAATAAAATGGGTGATCTATCTGCCCCTCCTCTTCCACTCCTCTGTTGGGTGGAAATGTCAGAATATTTTTCTTAATAAAAAACTTGTAGTTCTTCATCACACTCTCCCTTTAAAGGGGTATTCCTTTCAAAGCCTCTCTTATAGCTACTACTATTTCTCTGGAATCCTATAAGATGGCCAAGGCTGCTAACTCTGTGGTCATGGCTAAAATTGTACAGGAGGCTGTACTGGTGGTAGCAATAGAGGTCGGGGCTAAAACTCTAATCATGGTGGTGGTGGTGGTCGCTGTGGTACTGAACTAACCATGGACCTCTTCCCCTTATCCTGAGACTCAAAAGTGTTATGAACCTCCCCCTTTCTAGGAGGTGATGCCCCTGAAAACTCCAATAGTTGAGGTCTATATGGGGGTTGACTCTTAACCTTAGGAGGGATTGCAGTTAGTATTTGTATCACATGCTTGCTTTAGTAAAATTTACATTGCCTGGTTCATACTATTCTCCTTTACTTTATGTTTCATTAATCTTCTTGAGTTTAATTTCCTAACAAATATTTTCCATCATAAAAAAGGGGGAGATCGTTATAAACCTGGATTCAAGAATTATAATTTTGAGGATAACAAACATTTCTAGCATTTCTATTTCTCTATTATTTCTCTGCCTACTAACTTTTTTGTTCCACAAGGTCAATTACAAATCAAGCTAACTCAAGATTGGGTAGATTAGGACTGAGTCAGTCTGTAAGTATAATTCCAATAGTTTTTGTTTTTCTTTGTCAAATGTAATAAGGTGGATCCAAGTAACCTTGCACATACACATTTATGGGGAGAAATTCTATAAGTTTAAGGGTTTTTTTTATTTTTGATCACATAGTATAGGATGATCCCAAATCGTCCTAGATGATCATTTAAAAATAAAAACACTAACTAGGGCTCCTGTGTTAAGACAATCAAATTAAGCAAATTATCCTAAACAATATTTACATCGTCTTAGATGATAGGCTCAAATAAGAAAGAATCATCCTCTAAACTCTTTTAGGTATGATATTATTTTTAAAAATCGTACAGGATGATCCAATATCATCATGTACGTTTCAATATAATTATGCCTAAATTAGTCAAGTGATTAAAGAAAGAAATTAATGTTTGATTAATCAATCATATCATCCTGGATGATCACAGGATCGTCTTAGATGATCAATTAGAAAAAACTTAATCTTCTCCTATATCATTTAGATGACCAGAATGATATGCTACATGAATAGTTAAAATTATCCATCATCCAGGTGTATTACCTAGATGACCAAAACAATGTGCTGGATGATAATCACTAATTTTGAACTAATCATATGGGACAATTCAAGAATCATCCTAGATGATATGTTATATTTATTCATCATCTAACATATATCTTCTAGACGACCATAACGATATGTTGGATGATATATATGATTTTGAACTAATCATATAGGATGATGTCCACATTGTCATGGATAATCAGAACAAATAAGGTTTCTAATCATCTAGCCCTCCCAGATTATCCTAGCTAAAAGGGCTGATGATAAAGAGATCATGATCATCCTGGATGATCTTTGATGACAAGTTATAAATTAGAGCAAAATTTATGCTCTTCTTTAGATGATCTCTTATTTATTTAAGAAGAAATCTTTTGCTTCTTTCATAACCTGAGAGTGCTTAGAGAAAGAGAGGGAGAGCTTGAGAGAGAGAGAGAGAGAGAGAGAGAGAGAGAGAGAGAGAATCTTATGAGGGGAGTTTATGAGGTGTTAACAAAGGTTTCTCTTAGCAATGATTTGTGTCATCTTCTCCATTCATCATCCTTATCTCCTTAGTGGCTTTGGGAAGGTTGTCTTCAGTAATCAATCATGGTTTTATGCCTGCTTTAGGAGGAAGCAAAAGGAGGTTTGGTTCTCTTCCTCATCGGGGTCAATGAAAAGGAGTTTGTAAAGGCTTCGCTGCCTTGTTGTGATAGCAAAAGGATAGTCACTATGTTTTGGTGCAATACCCGAAGGAGAGGCTCCAGGGAGTGGACGTAGGTCAAGTTGACCGAACCACTATAAAATCCTGTGTGTTCTTTCTGTGTTACTTCTGCACTTTACTTTTCTGCATATTAAATTTTTATGGTTGATTGCATTTGTTTTAAAATATTCAAAAAGATTTTAAAAATTTTTTACTGTGTTTAAATTTTTTTTAAAACTACCAATTCACACCCCCTTACCCTCTTGGTTAGCCTCGGGCTAGTTCATAAAGGCTTAATAACCCTAACGAACTTTTAGTATGGGTAGACTCTTCTTCTACTAAGGTTCTTTTACTTAAAATCTTATAGAATTTTCCTATAGATGAATATCCTAAGAAGACTTTTTCATCACTTTTGAGATCAAACTTTCCTATAGGTGATTTCCCATTAACCAGGATAAAATATCTACAACCAAACACATGTAAGTAAGATAGGTTAGGTATCCTACCCTTAAGGAGCTCATAGGTTATCTTATTTAACTTGGATCTAACATTAATCCTATTTAACACATAACAAGATGTATTGAATACTTATGCCCAATAGTGTCTAGGAATATAATATTCAACTAACATAGCCTTAGCATCTTCCACTAAAGTTCTATTCTTCATTTTAGCTATTCCATTCTGCTGAGGGATCCTAAGGGTAGAAAAATTATTCTTTTTCTCTATCACCTGATAAATGGATTCAAACTTATCATTTTTAAACTCTTTATTATTATAAATATGAATATTTGATATCTCACATCCTAATTTTCTTTATATCTAGGTGGAGAAGGTTTTAAATTCTTTAAATAGTTCTTTCTTTTATGCTATAAATATAACCTAGATGAATCTAGAGTAGTCATCAATAATTACAAATTAATATGATTTCCCTTTTAAGCTAGCTATATTAACAGATCTAAATAGGTCCATATGAAGAATGTTTAGTGGCCTAGAGGTGATAATGTCCTTGAATGAAATAAAGAACTAATTTTCTTTCCTAGTTGGCAGACATCGTACAGGTGGTCCATAGTGAAATCTAACTTAGGTATGCCTCTAACTATATCTTTCTAGGTAATCATCCTAAGGGTCTTCATGTTTGCATAATAAAGCCTCCTATGCCATAGCCAAGAATCATCAATAGTGGTTTTTAAACAAAGATAATTAGTATTCAATACAATTAAAACTAAGCATATTAATATCATTAATTCTTTTTCCTTCTAAAACCCATTTTCCATTTAAACAAATCATGTAATTTATGGATAAAAATTTAATGTCAAATCCTTTGTCACATAATTGACTAATGCTAAGTAAATTATGCTTTAAATAAACCACAAGTAAAATATTCTCAATGGTGAAATTCTTTGAGTTTCCAATTATACCTAAGCTGACCACTTTCCTTCTAATCTTATCTCCTAGTATGACCTTATCTCTTGACCTGACCTCCATCTTTTATTCAGGTATCATAATCTCTCACTAGGGTTTTTGCGAGAGCCCTCCTATAAATTCAATCAAACATTAAGTAAGTTTGGGTTCCACCTTATGCCTCAATGAATGGCTTACACGTGTGTTATGCTATGGTGCAAGTAAGCCAAAGCATAGTTGATAGATATAATCATATTGATCCCTTTGCTGGCTTTCGTGATGACTGTAAGGAGATCTAGGGTTTTTTTCTCCTTCTTGCATCTGGCTTCGGTTTTCCATGGTTTTCTTCCTTTTTTTTTGCTACTTTTGTTTTTTGGTTGTGTTCTTCACATTATTTTGACATCCTTTTCAATTTTTTTGGGCTCCAGGACATGACGTCTCCAGCATCATCCATCCCACCTCCTCCTTACTTTCATGAGATGAAATCCAAATCCTTTAAGGAAGTTTTGTCTGGTGCTTCATCATATTTTTCTAAAGTTGCCTTTATGCATTCGTCATTTAAAGGATGTCCTGTGCTTTTATTTGATGACTCTATTATTGTGAATCTTGATGCACCCTTTGCTCATACTTTGGTCGGTAAATTCATTTTGAGGAGGCCTAACCTGGATGTTATACGCATGTTTTTTGTGAATCAAAAGTTGTCCACAACCTTTAATATTGGTTTGTTGGATTCTCAGCATATCATGATTCAACTGAATAATGATCTTGATTATAGTCATATTTTCTTGAGAAGATCCTATTATATCCAAGCGAGCCAAATGAGATTATTGAAATGGACCCCTAATTTTGATGTGCGGGTGGAATCTCTAATTGCTCTTGTGTGGCTTTCTTTCCCTAACTTGTATCTACATTTTTTTAACTCTTAGATACTTTTGGTTTAGCTTTGATATTTGGTAGACCCTTGCAGACCGATCAAGCTATGGCTACTCTTACTCGGCCATCTGTAGCTCATGTTCTTGTTAAATTAGATATCTTCAACAAATATTCTAAGGAAATTTGGATTGGATCAGAATTGAATGGGTACTTTCAAAAAGTGGAATTTGAAAACTTACCTATTTTTTGCTCCCTTTGCAAGATGCATGGCCATGGCTTTAACGAATGCTTTTGGTTGCATCCCAATCTCCATAAAGAGAAAGTTTCTAAACAGACTGGTTCTCATTTGGTTGATTTGGATATTGTGAAACTTAATGCTATTGTGAATGAGGGAAATGTTCCTCTTGAGCAGGTTATTGTTCCTCCTTTACAGGTTAATAGGGAGGAATACAATCCTATCCTATTAGAGGGTAATGACGCTAGTGTGGATAGTGATAATGTGGTGGATCAAAATGAAACATTCTATCTTCTAAATCATGATCAGAATGAAGATCTGACTGTGAATCCTACCTTTATTCATGTTTCTAATAGTGATTTTCATATGGTGGATGACCATCCGTTACTTAATGCTTCCAATCATAACAAAGGATCTTCTTCTTTTATATTTCAATGTGTTTCTAATAATATGCATAAGAAAGTTCTTTTTTAGGAGGAAGACCATTAAGGTACGGTGGTTCATTTTATTGGATAAGATGTTAGTAACCAGTCTAATATGGAGGTTGGAGGAAAAGATAGGTTAGCTATTGTCCAAACCGAGAGTGTGAAGGAAGTTAGTGGAGTTGTTGGGAAGAATGTTTCTACTATGGAAGATGGTTTTTTCTATGTGGAAGGTGATTTGCCTCTTTCTCGAGGGCTTTCAGGTAATTTAATTAATAGTAAGCTTCCATTATCTAAAAATTTTCTTGGTAATTCTTTTACTGACACAGAGGTGGATATATTAGCTTAATGTTATGCTAGAGATGATCATGAAATGAGTTTTTCCAAGGGTCGTGGTAAGAGAGGTAGAAAACCAAAAAATGTCTTCTTATAATCTCCTAGAAACACACGTTTGCATACTTCTCATTAATCATTATTTTGTATGTTTAACGCTATTATTTGGAATGTCCGGGATATTTGTTTCCCATCTTCTAAGGTTAGAGTTAAAAATTTATACCGTATTCATAATGTGTCTATTCTTGTTTTGCTTGAGCCCCTTATTTTAGTTGATAAATTACTTGGCACTGCTAAATTTCTGGGTTTGAACATGCTAAGTAAAATGTGCCCAATAAAATCTTGGTTTTCTAGAAAGATTATGTTAGAATTGATATCATTGGTGATTTTAATCAAGTCTTGCATTATAATATTGAAAGTTCTAGTTTCCAATGTTGTGCTTCATTTGTTTATGCTACTTCACCTCGTTATACTAAAAAGATTTTATGGGATCAAATCATTCATTTTCATAGTATTTGCAATCTTCCTTGGCTTATTAGTGGAGATTTTAACACTATAGCGAACCCAGTTGAGCATATAGGGGGTTCTCTCCCTATTTATCAATTTATGGAGGATTTCAATGGTATGATTATGGATTGCAACCTTAATGATATTGGTTTTCTAGCAATAATTTTACTTTCCATCTTGGGCATTTGTGGCAAAGGCTTGATAGCATTTTATTTAATGAAGTTTGGTTTAATTCTTTTGAGTTTACTAATGTGTATCATCTTAGCCATACCCTCTTTGATCATTCTTCTCTTCTTATTAAAATTAATAATAGAGCTAGGGGTTTCCCTTCTCAATTTAGATTTCAAAATATGTTGCTTCATAATTTGTTTCTTGATGTGGTTAAGAATAATTGCCAGGCCCCTCTATTTCTAGATGATACTATCTCTGGTATGAATAGACTTTGGCTTAAGGTGAAAAGACTTAAGCAAGTTTTGAACTAGTGGAATCATAATATTTTTAAAGAACTTTTCTCTAACATTTTAATTGTAGAAGATGGGGTGAATTCTTTTGAGGGTCTTTGTCAATTGGATCCTATTGATTCTAACTTCTATGTTTTGATAGAAGCTAAGGATGAGCTTTATAAATTACAAGCTCGTGTTGAAATTTTTTGGAAGAAAAAGGTGGCTGTCAAATATTTGGTTGAAGGTGATAACAGTACTAAGTATTTTTCATGCCTTGGTTAATAAGAAATGTGCTATTAATTGCATTCATAAAATCACTCATGAGGATGGCTCTATTACTAAGGATGTTGCTGAAATTGCCAATTTGGCTGTTCATTTTTTTCAAAATCATTTTAATAAATCCTTTAAACCTTTTATTCTTTACAATCCCTCCATTATTCCTATTCTTATTTCTTTTGAGGATAATAGTGGCTTGTCTAAATCTCCTTCTCTTGAGGAGGTTAAGGATACTATTTTTGGTATGAATGGTAATTCTGTGGCTGGTCCGGATGGTTTCATGACTAAGTTTCTTTAGAAAACATGGCCTATTATTTATAATGATTTTTTCTCTGTTGTCACTAATTTCTTTAATGGTAATCTTATCCCTAAGTTTTTTTCTTCAACTTCTATTGTGCTTATTCCCAACAACAATTCTGTGAATTCTTGGCATGATTTTAGACCTATTAGTTTGTGTACTATCTTTTATAAACTACTTTCTAAAATTTTGACGAATCAGTTAACTATTTTATTGCCTAAGCTTATTTCTCATTTTCAAATGGGCTTTGTCAAAGGGTGTGCTATCGCTGACAATATTCTGTTGGCGCAAGAATTTTGTCAAGACTTAGATGTTAAGGTTAGAGGTTATAATATGTTTCTAAACTAGATATTGCTAAAGCTTATGATAATATTAATTGGAATTTTATATACAATATCTTGAATTTTTTTAGTTTTGATCTTAATTTCATTAATCTCATCAAGACTTGCATTAAAAGCACTTATTTTTATATTATTGTGAATGGTAAGAGTCATGGCTTTTTTAAGGCTTCTCATGGGCTTAGACAAGGGGATCCTATTTCCCTACTCTCTTTGTTATTGTTGCTGAGTACCTTTCTAGAGGTCTGGATGATCTTTTTGATAAGTGCCTAATCTCTACTTCAGAACTTTAGGTGGTATTAAAATTTTGGATTTATATTTTGCTAATGATTTCATTATTTTTACGAATGCCTGGATGAATAGGATTAATAAAATTGTGTGTTTCTTTAAACATTTTGAATTGATTAGTGGTTTGGCTTTTAACAAGAAGGCTTTTCCCTTAAAGTAATTGGGTGTGCCTCTTTATAAGGGTAGAAAGAAGTCTTTCCTCTTTCATGAGTTAATTTCTGTGGTGCAAAATAGACTTTCTTCCTAGGATTCTAATTTCTTAAGTTTTGGTGGTCAGCTTATTATTATTAAAAGTATTCTCTATTCTATCCCAGTTTATAATTTTCAAACACTTCTTCCTACGATTTTCTGGAGAGAGAGTGTCCCAAATTTTCTAGAGAGAGAAAATTTTCATTTTTCAAATTTTGTCTCCCGCAATTTTTGCCATCCACTGATGATTGTGGAGGGCCGTCAACCTCCACCTTCCGACGCCACTGATGGTCATCGAACATCATCTAATGTTGTTCGTATTCTTCCTCATTCAATTAATGGGTCATCTCCATCTATTTTTGGCGATGCAAGTTTTATGTTTGATCTGGAGTCCAAATCAAGGTTTAAAAATGCTGGAGCCTTGGTCATCAATGAAGGAGGTTTTACTCAGCTGAAGAAGCAAATGGAGTACGTTGGAAAAGATAAAAATGTGATTAAGGATTTCTCGGAGGAAGTTCTCAATTTGTCTGTTTTGAAAAAAAGGAGTGAAAATTGGTTGCCAATCTTCCAATATTGATTCTGCTGTAATCGTTCCTAAAATTGATATGATTTCGACTAGAGTTGTGATGTCGAATGATTCTGTTACTAGCTGCTTATCCCCTGTCGCTGAAAAAGGAAATGATGAGAAGGGTTCTGTAATAGAAAAATCTGTAGGAGTATAATTGGTTGTGGATGATTCTGCAAAAGTCCGTGAATACATTTCACTAGAGTTAGGCAACTGCAGTAGTAAGGACAATCTGAGAGAAGAAGTAACAATTCAATCTAGTAGGGGGCCACCAATGCATGGAAGAAGAAAACAAATTTCAAAGTCATTGATTTTCATTATGGGGATTGCTCAGCTGAAGATGGTGTTGTTAAGCTCAACAAGCAAAAGGAGTTAGAAAATACTAACAGATTGATGAAATCCCTGGTAGTGAAGGTATTTGGAGAATTTGTGTCGTATCATGTAATTGGGATTGAGCTAAGGAGACAATGGTCACAGTTCAGAAAGTTCCATATTACTTTGCTTGGAGTAGGGTGGGTCTTATGTGCTTTTGAAGACTCAAATGCTCTTGATTCAGTGCTTTCTAGTGGACCTTGGTATGTGAATGGGTATATCATTGGTCTAGACTTGTGGTCCCCTGCATGTCAGCCTAATTCTCTAAAAGGTTTAACGGCTCATGTATGGATTAGGATGCCAAACCTCCCTTTGCAACGTTAGGATGAAGTGAATGCTTGTAGAATCACTTCTATGGTTGGAACTCCATATTTAGTTGATGAAAATATGTTTCAATGGGGAAGGATAGAGTTTGCCAAGATTTGTGTTAAGATCGAGTTTGAGAATAGGCTGCCTTTGGGAGCCTGGGTGTAAGGATCCTCCGGCAAATTCTACCAAAAATTTGAGTACGAGAGAATTTCTGATTTCTGCTTCAGATGTGGCAAAACCGGACATGTGAAGAATGGTTGTTCAGAGGCTGTTGTAGTAATAAAGCCGGGTGTTATTCAATCAAATGAATCCAATGAGGGATTGCCGGTCTCAATGAAGCCTATTGCAAAGGTAAGAACTATAAATGAAGAAGTAAAGGAGACTAACAAAGAGGGTTATAGTCCCTGGATACATGTAGATTACGGGAGAAAAAAGATTCAGGAATCTAAAATTTAAAAATACTTGGATCAGACCAGGTTGGAAGGATACATATAAACCTATAAAAACCAAAGAAAAGGAAGATGATGGCAATAAGCAAAGCCTGTATGAAACAGGTAATGGTGCAAAAAAAACAAGGTGTAGGTTTCATGATGATATCAAGCACTCGGGCTGAGTATCTGTAACAACAAACAATTACCACTCCTAATCAGATCAGGAGGAATGATGGACCTGTTAAAGATGGAGGAGCTGCTGTCAATGGGAATGGAAATATTAACATTGCTAATCAATTTGATATGTTAAATCAAATTATGGAAGATGATGATTATCTGAAGACTAAGGAAGTTGAAAACTCTAAGCTTCTTGTAACTATAGAAGAAGATGGAGTCATTGACAAGGGGGATGCAAATGAGGAAAAAACTCAATTGAACAACTCAGGTGATAATTCAGTAATTACAAGGAAGAAAGGTATGAAGCAACTAAAAGGTTTGGGGCAAATTAAATTAGTCCCAAGGAATAGGAGGGTGGAAGGTGAACTGAAGGAGAATTTGGGGAAGTCTTCCCCTAACAAACAATGAATTCTTTCATAGGCTTTTGGAATTGTAGGGGAGCAAAAAAAAAAAAAGCTTCCCTATATTTAAAAGAATTTACTAAGGAGTATGGAGTGTTCTTTCTTGGGTTGCTTGAAACTAAGTTGTCTTCAATTGATAGAAGAGATGTTAATCTGCTGATAGGAATAGATTGGGACTTCTTTCATGTCCCAGCTAAAGGCTTATCCGGAGGATTCATGGTGTTATGGAATAAAAATATAGCTTCATTCAAAGTAGTGGAATCCTCTTCCCAATTTGTGGTTGGGGAGTTAGAAGTTCCTAACAATGGTAAGTTGAAGATTGCAACAGTATATGGAAGCAGGGACAGTTATAGTAGGAGGTTTCTTTGAGAAAGACTGGAGCATCATGTGTATAAGGAAGTCCCTATGGTAGTGGGTGGTGATTTTAACTGCTTGCTACCAAGGGAGGAGAAGAAGGGAGGAAGGGAGTTTGTTTATTCTCGTGGACCGAAGGAGATTAAGACATTTATAACTTGTAATGATTTACATGAAGTTGAGAGTATTGGGCCTAAGTTCACATGGTGCAATAATAAGAAGGGAGCTGAAAGAATTCTTGAAAATTTGGATAGGTGCCTTCTCAACTCAGCAGCTATGCACTTGTCTCATCAGATGGTGGTGAGGCATTTGGCGAGGATTTCATCGGTTCACAGTCCGGTTCTGTTGAATCTACTGGAGTTCAATAAGTCATGTAAGAAGCAAATCAAGTTTGAAGAGGTGTGGGCATCAATTCCAGCCTCTTCGGTTGTTGTTAAAAAGGCTTGAGGGAGAAAAGTTTGTGCTGATCCTCCTCATATTTTAAACCAAAAGATGAACAGAGCATTGAAAGCTTTGTTTTATTGGAGCAAGGCCAAATATAAAGAATTGAATCAGTTGAAAGAAGAGCTGGAGAAACAAATCCTGGAGCTGCAGACCAAGGAAGCTGAGTTCGGGAATTTAACTGAATAGGAAGCTTGGATATTGAAGGTAAAGATGAAAAATTTGAATTCTACTTTAGCTCATCTATGCTCATGGTGGAAGCAGCGAGCTAAAGTAAAATGGATGAAGGAAGGAGATTCAAACACTAGATTTTTTTATGCTTATGCTAGTGCAAGAAGGAATTCAAACTTTATTCACAAAATAAAAGATGAAATTGGATTGAAAGGGAGTGCTCTTTGATGGGATGGCCTAAACCGTGGAAGACATTAAGGGAAGAAGACTCTTTTGTATTGAACAGAGAGTTTTGTTTTGAAGATATGGAGAAGGTAATCCATGAGCTGGGTGGGAACATAGCTCCAGGCAAAGATGGGATTTCTGATTCCTTTTTAAAATCATATTGGTCTATAATCAAGGCAGACTTATGGAATGCAATGAATGACTTCTTCAAAACTGGGAGAATGTGCAAGGAGTGGAAAAAAACCATTGTTGTATTGATTCCTAAGGTAAAGAACCCTTTATCTCCTTCCAACTTTCGACCGATCTGTTTATGTACCTCAATTTACAAGATAGCAACAAATATGATCTTTAATAAACTATTGCTTGTTATTCATAAACTTATTTCGGTGGAGCAAGTGGCCTTCTTGAAGGGTAGATCACTATCGGACAATGTATTGGAAGCCCATGAAGTCTTCCACAAATTCAGGTACTTTAAATCTTCTAAAGGTTTAGTTTCTTTTAAGATAGATATGGAGCAAGCCTATGATTCAATGGGATGGCCAACTTTATGCAAGGCTTTGGACTATTTTCGCTTTACAACTAATTTTACTAATCTTATTATGGATTGTGTTTATAGTCCTTACTTTTCATTATCCATAAATGGAAACTTGTCTAATTGGATTGAAGCAAAGAGTGGCTTTCATCAAGGGTGTCTGTTATCTCTAATTTTGTTCATTTTATAAGCTCAACTACCATCCAATGCATTCTATCAAAAGAAAGACTCGATTGGCATTCAAATTTCTACAAATGGTCCTTTGATCTCTCACCTACTTTATGCCAATGTTATCATAGTTTTTCTTTTAAGCTGGAATGAAAATGATCAAGGAGGTTAAAAGCACAATCATGGACTTCATAGTTGGACGGGCCAAAGTGTGAATCTTAAAAAATCTGTAAAGCTGTTTGGGAAATCTGTCAAAAGAAGAAAAAGCAGAAGAAAAGCTAGATTCATGAACCTAAAGGAGATGAAGGAGTTCTCATACTTGGGCATTAAAATGGCTTTGAGGAGACTTGGCAAAGCTGATTTCCAATTTCTATTGGACAAAGTTCAGATTATGTTAAATGTTTATGGGGGTGGGGGGTGGGGGGGGGGAGTTAATTTCTTTGGAGGACCGGTTAACATTGGTCAAATCTTTGTTGCTATCATTCCCCACATTCCATTCATCCCTTTCTTTAGTTCCCAAAAGTATTTTGAATGAAATTGACAAGTTATGAAGGAGTTTTAAATGGATCAAGTGTGATGGAAGAAATGGTATTCACTATGTAAGTTGGGATTCTCTATGCAAACCGAAGACTCAAGGAGGATGTGGTTTGGTTCCCTGTGTGAAGAAAGCCGGGCCACTGAGAGCAAAATTGGCATGGAGGTATATTCAGGACAGAGATGCATTGATGCATAAGCTCCTACTACCTAAATATGGCACAATTATGGATAACAACTCTTCAGGAAATTCAGGTTAAATGGCTTGGAAACTGATTAAAAGTGGGGAAAAGTGGCTAAAACCAATTCTCAAATGGAGGATTGCAAATGAAAAATTTGTGAATTTCTTCAAAGATAAGTGGGTATTGGATAGAAGTTTAGATAAATGGCCAAAATTTATGTAAGCAAAGGAAAACAATGAATTCACGGTTGAGAGGTTGATCACTAATGGAAGCTAGGATTTAGCTAAGTTGGAAGAGCTCTATGGACCAGATCTTGTAAAGTTGATAAAAGACATTCAGATCTCGTGTGAGGAGGAAGAGGATAAGCTGAAGTTAATTCTTTTAATTCCAGGTAAGACAATAACTGTAATGGCAACGGAGTATTTGGAAGAACAATCTATATCCTTCCATGGATGGGATTGGCTAAAAAAGGCTAATCTAAGCTCTAAAGTGGAGAACTTTTGGTGGAGACTCCTTCACAAGGCTATTCCTACAAATCATTTTCTTTGTCACAGAAGATTGCAAAGTGTGGAAAGCTACCCATGGGGGTGTGAGGAACCTAAAGAGATTGAGCATTTAGTTACTAAATGTTAAAATGAAATGAAGTAATCCTGCACTTGAACAAATGGGGTTTTTAAATTCCTAGATTCAATTCTTTTGAATCATGTAGCATATGGTTACAAAGCAAAATATGTGGTTGATTGGCCTCTTTTGTAACTTGGTATAATTATCATGGAGAGCTAGGAATGAACTTGTGCATGATGGTAGCCGAACAAGCTCTTGGTTGATAGAAACTAATGCAGTGAGTTATGTTGCGGTATCTAAGTATTCAAATAGTATGAACTTGGGTATCGGGGATGTTAACCAAAAGGTTAGGTTGTTTGATGAAATTTGGCACCCCCCTCTACCCGAGTGGGTAAAACTTAACTTTGATGCTTCCCTTTGTTCTTCAGGCAAGGCCAGGATTGGAGGAGTATTTCGAGATCACAAAGGAAGATTTTTTATGGCATTTGGCAAGAAGCTTATTCATTGGGACATCTCCTCCTTGGAACTTCAAGCTATTCTTTCTATCAAAGAGGTGACTAGAGAGTGAATGTATGCTTACAAAGGAATAATCATTGAAGGAGATAATCAAAATGTCATTAATTTTATTCAAGGCATTATGAGGAAAGGTAGCAATGAATTGGGAGACTTATCTTTTATCAAAGATTTTAATTATGTAATTTTCAATTGTGTTAGAAGAGAATGCAATAAGATAGCAAACCTATGTGCTAACTATGCAAGTTTTAGTTCTTTCTTTTGGGATGATTTAGTGATGAATATGATTCCTCCCACTTTTACTAAAGTGTTAAAGGGGGAATCGAATGACATTAGGATGTAATTGTTTTTTATCATAATGAAGCATTTCTATTTTTCTTAAAAAAATAAAAAAAAAATTCTTCCTACTAAGATTGTGTACAATAGGATTGATAGAATTTTTTATAAATTTTTTGAAAAGGTACTCGGAGCAGTTCTAAAATCCACTGGTCTTCCTAGGATAAATGTTATGGGACTTTACATGAAGGGGATTTAGGGCGTAAGTCTCTGTTTGACTTGGCCTATGCTTTTTCTTTCAAGTTATGGTACAATCTATGGGCCAATGTGAGTTTGTGGGCTAATTTTATGATGATTACGTATTGTTGGGGGAGACATCACTCTATATGTTGCAATAGTAAAGGCCATTCTAAAATATGGCAGCATCTTTACTTTGTTAAATGGGATGTTGAGCCTTCTATTGTGTGGGGTCGTGGTAATGGTAATATTTACTTTAGGCAAGAGCATTGGCTGAGTGGCCAGTCGATTGACTCTTTAACTAATTCTATCTTTATTTCTACTGTGAAGGTTAATTACTTCTTTTCTAATAATGGTTTTGATTTGGAGAAACTTTTTAGTGTTCTTCCTGAATTTATTATTCAGCATATTTTAAAGATCCCTCTTAATATTAATAAAAAGGATGTGTTGCTTTGTGCTATGACTAAAGATGGTAGTTTTAGAGTTTAATATGCTTGGCATTCCTTTAGAGCTAAATAGGGAACTTCCAAGCTTTTTAATATGATATGGCATAAAAGCATTCCTTCTACAATTTATGTTTTTATATGGAGAATTTTAGATAAATTTATTCCTACAGATGAGAATTTGATGAGAAGAAATTTTATCTTTCCTTCTAAATGTCAATGTTGCTACCATGTAGATAATAAGCATCATTTTTTTATTTTTTACCCCTTAGCTGTTAAAGTTTGGACTTATTTTGAAGACATCTTTCATTTCAATATTTTACTATGAGGGGTTCTATTAATTTTGTGCTTGATTGTTGGTTTATTAATTCTAAAGGTCGTGCCAGAAATGTGATTCCCTTTATTATCCTTTGGTTCCCTTGGTTGGAGAGGAATAATTCTCATTTCAATGGTGTGGTTATGAACTACTAGAGAATTATCCATAATATTAAGGATAAAATTGTGGCTCTTTTATCTGCTAATTTACTTTCTTTCAAGAATTTTAAGAACTATGTATTTAGTGCGGCTGCTTTTGGCATTAACTTGGGGATGGATATTTTTCACAAGGTTCCTAGGTGTATTTCTTGGATGAAGCCTCATCCTAATTTTTTTAAGTTGAATGTGGCTATTCCAAGAATGGACTCTATTGTAGGCTATGGTTGAGTGATTAGAGATCACAATGGCAACTATATGTTGGGTTTTGCTGGTCCTGCTGCTTGTGGTGATGATAAGTTTGATATTACTTATGTTGTGCTTCACGGTTTAAGTCTTTGTGCCAATCTTTATTACATGAATGTTGTGGTGGAGGTTGGTTCTTACTTTGACTACCATTTTCTTAATGATAAGGAGGAGAGAATTTGTTCTTTTGCTTTGTTTTATATTTTGAGGGACATTAGGGAATTATTGAATACTCTTAACTGATCTTTCTCTGTCATTCTGGAGGAGGGGAATTCTTGTGCTTAGTTGATTGCTAGTTGGGGTTGTGGTTTTAATTCCATGACCAAGCTTTCAGTTTCTAATCTATTATTTCTGGTTAAAGGCCTCTTAAGATTGGATCAAATTGGTTTAACTTATGTTAAGCACTAGTTTTTGTGGTGTTGCTCCCCTTGTGGTTGTGGGGTTCTTTCAGGCAGTTGTGTCATGCTTTATTTTTTTGGTTGGTCTGGCTGCCTTTCATTTATTATTAGTTGTTTTTTGTTGTTTGGGGATCTTGTTGTGGTATTTCCTGAGTTTTTTCTCTTTTTCTACTCTATTTTTCGTATTTGTTTTTCTACTGGTTCATGGTTCTTGGCTCTCTACTGGCTTCCCATGTTGTGTGCATGGTGGTGGTTGCGCCCTATCTATTATGTGAGAAGTATATTTGTTTGGATTTCTATGAGTTATGTGCTACTCCTATGTGTTTTTTTCATTGGTGGCTGTATTGCTTCTTCCATGCAGTTGCATTTATTTTGTGGAGTTGGTCGTGTGTTATTTGCTGGTGCCCGTCTTTATTTATTTTCTAGGTCATTTTTTGGTTGGTGAATTTTTGGTGCATTCTCCTGGCGCTGCTTATCTCCTATCATCTTAAGAAGTTTCTCAGCCTTTCTCTTGGTTCTCATCTCTTGTGGGTTCTAAGCTGTTTGGGTGTCTAGGGATTTCTCTTTGGTTCACCTATGAGCCTGTTATTTCTATTTTGATGCTGATCATTGCATCCCTTTTTGCTACTTATTTTTCTTATCAATTTTGTGGCCTGGCAGTCATGCTTGGCTTGATTATCCGAGTTGGGGGTGCTGGGCTTGGCTCTTTATTTTCTAGGATGCTACTCGGGTGGCCGATTTATGGGCAGCCTGTTTGTTCCTAAGAACTATATCAGTGGCTATATTTCTTTAGTTTATCTGGTTTTTTATTGTTGCTTCTGTTTATATACAGACGTTATTTGGAATCTGGATACCTTTCTTTGCAAGCCTGTTGCCATCTGTAATATGATTTACTCATGGATTTCTCTTTCTATTGCTGATTATAGTGTATTGTGCTATCCTTTTTGTGGCTTGCATCCTTTTTGCATGAATTTTTTTGTGCAGGTGATCATGCTATCAGTTTTTTTGGATAGGAAGCTAGACCATAATGTTGATTTTCACTGCCTTCCTTTTTTCATGCTTATGCTTGTGCACTGTAAAATGTATCTAGGTGTTATTGTATTTTTTATTAGCACGGATCTTGAAATCATAA
This sequence comes from Dendrobium nobile, assembly GCA_022539455.1. Classification (NCBI taxonomy): domain Eukaryota; kingdom Viridiplantae; phylum Streptophyta; class Magnoliopsida; order Asparagales; family Orchidaceae; genus Dendrobium; species Dendrobium nobile. The sequence continues at coordinate 3,643,354 of CM039722.1, read as the reverse complement.
GTTTTTTTTTGTTTTAATTATGTAGCTCTTTTGAGCATTAAAGAGCTCAAGGCCCCTCTAAGGACTTTGTACTTTTTCCTATAATTAACGTGTAGGCCCCTCCGTGAGTTTCCCTTAAAAAAAATGCTATGGTGCGAGTGATTTGGGTCTCCACACTAGATGTGTCCTATGGTGTATTATACAAGTGCATACTATATGACCTAGAATGCCACAAGAAAGACACCTAACCCCATGGAATGAATTTACTAGTTTATGCTGGGGGTTGTTCCTCTTCCAAGTGGTAAATGATGCATGTTGTGATGTAGGGTTATATAATTGTGTCATTTTAGGTGGTGTTTTATTTTGGTGATGTGAAAGAACTTTTTCTTTTAGAAATTGATTTGTAATTTCAAGACTTACAACTTCCATCTTTAGTGCATGCTCACTACTATCTAATTGGGTTGCAAATGTTTTAATTGATTGTATAAATTTTCTATCTCAATATGCTTTGATTTTAATGATTCAAATATATTGTTTAGATCAATATGCTTCTTGTTTAATGCATTGAATTCATCGAGTAAAAATATGTCCTTACTAGCTAAAGCAAAATGTTCAGCAATCAGATAATTATGCTTATTTTGTAAAGTTGAGAAGTCAGTGTTTAAACTTGTTATGAATCTGTTTTCATGGATTATGTTTTTTATGATAGAAAATACTCTTGTTTCTCTAAGACTGCCTTGCCTACTAACATTTCAGGTCCACAAGATCAGACGGCAATTGGAACCAGCTCAAGATTGGGTAGACTAAGTCCGAGTCACTTTGTACACTTTTTCTTTTCTTGAGTCTATTGTAAAGGATGTGGCTCCTAATGCTAAGTAACCTTACACACACACCTTGGCAGAATTTCTGACTGTTTCATAGAGTCTATTATTTTTGACAATATTGGCCATGCCAATATTTAAATCAGCCGGGACGATATGTTCAAAAACAAAAACCCTAATCAGGGCTTCATGGTTAAGGCAGCCATCATTAAGCAGATCACCCTGGATGATATTGTATCGGCCGGGACGATAGGCTCAAATCAGAAAGAATCAACCGCCATGATCTATTTAGGTATTCTTTATTTTAGTACATCGTCTAGGATGATATTCTATCGGCCTTGATGATGCAGCACAATTATGCCTAAATTAATCTGATAATAAAGGAAAATAATTAAGGCTGATTGCACGATCACATCGGCCTAGTCGATCTCATGATCGGTCGGGACGATTATGTGGATGATTGACATCGACCTACTTCTATTCAGGGCGATGTTCAAGACAATTTTCCTCAGATTTAAACTAATCGGTCAGGACAATATTCTATCATCCTAGACGATGTGACCAAAATTACTCTAATCGTCCCAAACCAACCGGGCTGATTGAGCAAAATTTATGCTGATCAGCCAAGCCGATACCCCTATCGCCAGGATCCGCAGAAAGTAGTTTTTGTGAGGACTTCTCTGCCTTGCTGTGGGAGCAAAAGGAGAGTCACGGTATTTATTGCAATACCTAGAGGGTGCCTCTAGGGAGTGGACGTAGGTCGAGTTAACCGAACCACTATAAATTTCTGTATTCTATTCTTATTATTCTTCTGCACTCTGATTTTCATTGTAGTGATTTTTGCTTTGAGAATTTGTTTTGATTCAAAATAATTTTTAAAATACCAATTCACCCCCCCCCCCCCCCCCCCCCCTCTCGGTTAGCCTTGGGCTAATTAATAAGAGCTTAACATCCCTAACAAACTTTCAAAACTAACATATATCTTTTTGAGCTTTTGAAATGAATCATGAATTTTTTTAGATATTATAAATAATTCATCATAAGATAGCTGACATGCCTCATCTTGATATTAATGATAAAGATTATCATTAGACATGAGATATATATTTTTTACCTCTTCATCTGCTTCTTTTTAAAATAATTTTAAGGCAGAGTCGGCCAAAATTTCTATCTGTCTTTTGCTTCCCCTTTTTGAACTTTAATTCCTATTAACCCTTCTCCTAGATCAGGTGAGTTTTTTAGATTGGGGCATTCAATTCATAGGTGGCCTAGTTTCTAGCATTCAAAGTAAATTAGGTCAGATAATGCTTTAAAAGTTTTACTATTCTTACCTTTGTTCCATTATTATTGATGACACTTTTGTATTATTTTTAGGAAATTTTTGAACTGGCATGTCATCAATGTAATGTCAACATCCTCCTTAGTTATAGAGCTATCACTATTTGAGACATTGGCTTTCAAAGCCACTGTCTTTTTTTTTTTTTTCCTATCACAAGCAATAAATAATCTTTGTCTCACACCTTTCTCATAGGCTATGAGCAAGCCAAGCAAGTTATCAATTGAATACACCTTTAAATCTTTTGATTCATAAATTACAGAGACCTTAGCATCATAAGCACTAGGTAGGCAATAAAAATTTGTATTCTCCTTTACAAAATTAAAAAGTTCTCTACCTAATATATGTAGTGATGTCATTATCTGGGTGAATCTATTGTACATTTTAGATATAGTCTCAGAAGGTTTCATGTGAAATAGTTCATAATCATGTAGTAGAATGTTGAACTAGACTATCTGACTTCACTAGTTCCCTCATATATAATGTATAGTCTATCTCATATTTCCTTTCTCGTATTATATGTAGAAACTCTCATATAATCTTCAAATTTTAAACCACGTAAAAATAATTCAATATTTTTGCATTCAATTGAGCGAGCTACCTATCTTCATGGCTCCATTCAGTAAATGGGACATCAGTTTTGACTCTATTAATTATTCAAGATGGAAGTTAGTAACTAGTTTGAATTATATTCTAAATTCTAAAATAAATAGATTGTAGAAATGTAGACATAAGATCATTGAACAATAGGAATAACCTCCATAGTATTTTTTGTACCAAAATGCACCATAAGATCATTACTTGGGGATTTAAAAATAGTGGATTCCATGACCGACTCTGATAACACTTGAAAGTTCGGGGATTTTGAAAGACCTTGTTGAACTATACCTAGGTACACTAAGAGGAGGGGGGCTGAATTGGTATTAACTTCTTTTTCTTTAATGAAAGATAAAAACTTTGGATGAGTAACTAACATAAGAGAAAGCAATTTAAAACTTGAAAATATATTTTTTAGTCACAAATAGATCAAATAAAAATTATAATTTTTGTTAACACAAATTAAACTAACTACAGCTTGCAATGAGAAAATAAATACATGCAGGAAATTTAAATTTGAAAAATTATATGCGAAGAAAATAAAATTAGAAAGAGTACACAAAAAAATTTATAGTGGTTCAGCCAACCAAGACCTACATCAACTCTTTGGAGTCCTCTTTAAGTATTGCACTAACATTATAGTGTCTCCCCTTTTTTCTTCGCAGTAAGGAGGAGAAGCCCATATAAAAATCACTTCCACCAAACCCAATGTGGTAAAGAACCAAAAGATATATTACCCTCCTACTGATGGAAGCAAACCTTCAATCCTTTTTCACCCTACTAGTAAAGGCAGAGAACCCACAAAATCTTTATGACCCTCCTGCTGATGGCAGAGAACTGTTAATTCTTTTTTAATCTCATGTGAAGGAAGATAATCCTAGACACTAACTTTGAAGCTTCTCTCACAAGAGCAACTCGAAGAACTCACAAATGCTACTGGAGGAAGCAAGGTACAAGCTTGCCTGGAGAAATCAAGTGAACACCTCTAACACTCCTCCATCATGCATAACCTCACAATCTCCCTCTTCATGCCCAAAGTTCTCTCAAGAATTCTCCCTCAAAGGATTCTTTTTAAACAATCATTGAGTTGCATAAGTACAAGGCTTCAAGAATACATTTAAGGGAATAAATTTTCAATTAGGTTGTCTCTGTTCACACAGTATGATATGGGTTTATACATTACAATCAGTTCAAAAAAAGAGCTTCAACAAGTATAATGGAATAGTTATTCAGACAAACTATATAAATTCTGTATATTTATCTTATAGTATGATCGTAAGTATGTATGGTATGATTTGTTCAATTTTAATTGGTTTGTATAGGATGATTAGTGGGATGATTAGAAATCATCTCTATCAATCATCTAGTATGATAAACATTATACAATACATTTTGTTCAAATATTAAGCATTTGTATAGTATGATTTATATTGTATTATAAAAATTAAGGTTTCTGTCTAGTACAATATCTGGCAATGATAAACTTTATGTATATCAAATATAGTATGATTTATATTGAGAGTACTAAGCACTTTGCGTATCTTTTGATTTTTTTGATACACTTTATGTATATTTCTCAATTTGGCATCATTATGCATCTTTTAATTTGGCATCATTGGCCACTTTTTTTTGTAAGCTAGATCCCTTTTCAAAACTCTTAAATACTCTCAGTTATGAGTATATCTTCCAAATATTAGAGAAGAAAAACTCACTCTTTAATATAAGGATGAACAAACTACAAAACAAAATCAAAATCATATGATAAATACAATGATAAGATTATGAGAAATCTTGAAGTAATATAAAGGCTTTTAACATTATAAATATAAGATAGATTTTTGTAGCAAGATAGAAAGATCTCAAACGCAAAGTCGAGTTGTTAATTTGAGATAGACTTTTATTTAGAAAAGAAAATTATACCACTAAAAGAGGTTAGAGGAAGAGAAATAATCAATGGTGTTTTCTCCCTTTAATAAATTAAGAAATATAAAATATTAACTACAAATTTTCAAAAAATAAAAACATTGTATAAAATATCATTTTAACAATAATCACGAAAGAAGAAAAACTAAAATAATAATTAATCAAATAAAGAAGAGAAATAAAAACTAGTTAAAAAGTAAAGTAAGCAAAGTGAAATAAAAACAAAAAGCAACAAAACAAAAGATTCAGAAATCAGTAAACAACAAGTTCATGCATTTATGTAAATCACACCCAATATGATCCTTAAACTGCTGAAAGTGTCGAAGGTCAGCGGTTTAGTAAAGATGTTATCCAGTTAATTCTCAGTTTCCACATGGTGTAACTCAATGTCTCCTTTGGTCACATGATCTCTAATAAAGTGATGCATTATGTCTATGTGTTTGGTCCTTAAATATTGGATAGGATTCTTAGAAATATAGATGGTACTAGTGTTATCACAAAGAATCAAAATTGTGCCTACAGGAAATCCTAAACTAAAAACTTCCTGCTTCAACTAAAGGACTTGGGCCACACAACTCCCTAAAGCAATGTACTCAGCTTCAGCAGTGAAAAGTGCAATAGAGTTTTATTTTCTACTAGACCAGGAGACTAAAGATTGTCCTATAAATTGGCAAGTCTCAGAAGTGCTCTTTCTATCCACCTTACATCCTGCAAAATCAGAATCAGAATATCCAATAATCTCAAAAGAAGTGTTATGTCTAGGATACAAGATTCCTAAGTTTTGGGTCCCTAAGAGATGTCTAAGAATTCTCTTAACTGAAATTAGGTGAGATTCTTTAGGATCAACTTGCAATCTAGCACAGAGGCAAATATATCAGGTCGACTAGCAGTTAGATAAAGTAAAGATCCAATCATCCCTCTAAATTTCTTTTGATCAACTGATTTTCCATTTGGGTTCTTGTCCAACTGAACACTGGAGATCATGGGAGTATTAATTATCTTAGATTTATCTATTTCATATTTCTTCAAGATGACTTTTATGTACTTTGATTGATTTAGAAAGGTTCCATCATCAAGTTGTCTTATACTAAACCCTAAAAAGTAGGACAACTCTCCCATCATACTAATCTCAAATTCCCTACTCATTATTTTAGAAAAATTATCGCATAGCCTTTTATCAAAAGATCCAAAAAGTATATATCGACATAGATTTGAATAATGAGTAATTTATCCCTTACTTTTTTCAAAAAAAGGGTGGTATCTACGCTCCCCTTAACAAACTCACTCTCTAGTAGGAATGTGCTAAGCCTCTCATACTAAGCTCTGGGTGCTTGCTTTAATCCATATAAGGCCTTTTTTAGTTTGAAAATATGATTTGGAAAATGGAAACTCTCAAAACCTGGGTGTTGCTCTACAAACACATCCTCTTTTATTATCCCATTTAAAAAGGCACTCTTAATGTCCATTTGTAAAATATTAAATCCCTTATAACAAGCAAAGGCTACTAGCACGCTAATGGCTTCCAATCTAACTACAGGGGCAAAGGTCTCCTCAAAATCAATCCCTTCTATTTGGTTGTCCCCCTGATCCACCAATCTTTCCTTATTCCTAACCACCACACAAGAATCATTTATTTTATTCTAAAAGACCCATTTGATTCCAACTACACTTTTTCCCTTTGGTCTTTCAACAAGCTCCCAAACATCACTCCTAACAAATTGGTTTAATTCCTCTTGCATGGATAAGATCCAAAACATATCAAAAAGGGCTTGATTAATGTTGGTGGGTTCGGTCATTAAAATAAAGGTAGAGTGGTTCACTTCCATCCTAAGTTCATGCCTAGTCCTAATACCTTCAAAAGGGACTCATATGATCAATTCTTTAGGATTACTTGAAGAAAATCTCCAATCTCTAGGCAATGTGTGTGTAGGTTCAACCCTTTTCTCCAGATTTGCATTTTCTACTCCTTGGGTAATCTCACCTAGTCTTTCAGTACTTTGAGTCTCTACACTCTTCTCTAAATTTTCAACTCCTATGGTAATCTCTCTAACTTTATCTTTATCCTCAACTCTAGACTTCTTACGATCAGATTCATCAAACACTATATAAGTAGTCTCCTCCACCACCAATGTACTCTTACTAAACATCCTAAAGGATTTCCCCATACTTGAATATCTTAAGAACACTCGATCAAATTTTGGGATAAATTTTCGTAAGTGTGACTTCCCATTATTAAGAATAAAAAACTTACAGCCAAAGACATGGAGGTGGGAAAGGTTGGGTGTTTGACCCTTAAGGATTTCATAGGGTGTCTTATCTTATTTGGCTCTAAAATTTACCCTATTCAACACATAACAAGCTGTGTTCACCACTTCAGCCCAAAAGTACTTTGAAAGTGAATACTCAGCAAGCATGGCTCTAGCGGCTTTACCTAAGGTCTAATTCTTTCTTTTAGCTACCCCATTCTGCTAAGGGGTCCTAGGAGCTGAGAAGTTGTGACTAATCCCCTTATCCTCATAAAAGACTCCAAATTTCTCATTTTCAAACTCTCCCCTATGGTCACTATGAATGGTCAAAATCTCAAAACCTAGCATTTTCTGAATCCAAGTGAAGAAGGATCTAAACTCATCAAAAGACTCATTCTTATATGATTGAAATCTAATCCAAGTAAACCTCGAGTGGTCATCGACAATCACAAAACCATAGACTTTCCCCCTAAGCTGGCAGTGCTAATGGGTGTAAACAAATCCATGTGAAATACTTCTAAAAGTCTAGAGGTGCTAATGTCCTTAATGGAGTGAAAAGAGGATTGGACTTGCTTCCCTAGTTGGCAGGCATCACAAAGGTGGTCTTTAGAGAATTTAAGCTTGGGGATACCTCTAACTAGGTCATTCTAGGTTACTCTCCAAAAGATTTTTATACTAGCATGACATAATCTCCTGTGCTATAATTATGAATCATCAGCATCAATTTTTAAGCAAAATGAAGCAGTACATTCAATATTATTTAAGTCAAGCTTACAAATAGTGTTGATCCATTTGCCCAATAAAACAGTGTTGTTATTTAAGCTTATAATGTAAGTATTTGCCAAGAATTTTATAATGAAGCCCTTATCGCAAAGCTGACTGATACTGAGCAAGCTGTGTTTCAGTCTATCTAGGAGAAAAGCATTTTCAATCAAAAGTTTCTTGGAGTTTCTGATTATACCTATGCCTACCACTTTCCTAGCAGTGTTATCTTCAAGAGTAACCTTGCCTCAATCCCTAGCCTCCAGCAAAATGAATTGGTTAGCATTTCCAGTCATGTGTCGTGAGCATCTGCTATCTAGGTACCACATGCTCTCATGAGGCCTTTTGTGAGAGTAATCCTACAAAATTATCAAAAGTTAGATTTAGGAACCGAAACATATTTGGGTGCCTTCTTAAGGAAAGAAGAATATATGCATGTATGTTATACTGTGAATTATGTAATTTGGATCTCCATACCCAATGTGTACTATAGTGAATAATGAAAGTGTGTGAGATGTATCCTAACATGCCATATGAAAAATATCTAACCCTAGGAAAAGGGTTTACTAATCTACTTAGGTGGTGATGCTTTCCTTTAAAGTTATGTGATGCATGCAATGTTGGTTTGTTATTTTCAAAACCTTTGAGATTTCTAATTTCTTAAACTCTTTTTCTAACTCAATATGAGATGACTTAAAGGAATCATGTGCATCAGATAATTCAATATGCTTTTTGTTTAATGCATAAAACTCATCAAGTAGTGACTTGTGATTGCTATCGATTGTAGAGTGATCTCTAAGTAAAATTTCAAACTTTTTTGCAAATTTAAAAACTCTAATTTCAAAATAGCATGTGATTTCTTAAGTTTCTTATATGATGCATGAATTTGTTCAGAAACTTCAAGTAGTTGCTCATACGGTAGTTCACATACCTCTTCTTAGTCACTTTGACCAAGATAATCATCAGCCATGAAGCATAAGTTTGTTGTCTCCTCTTCAGCTTCAGTCTAAGAGGAGTTTGATGCATAATTCACCCAAAACACCTTTTGAAACCTCTTCTTATCCTTTGTGAACTTATGTTTCTCCTCACCCTTCACCTTGCTTGGGTGAACTTTAAGTGTAGGATAATCAGCTTTAACGTATCCCAGCTTCCTGCATTTAAAATAGATCATATTATTAGAATTTATTAAATTTTTATTATCCTTACCTTAATTCTACTTCTAATTGTTCTTATGCTTCTTCGTTAGAAAGCTTTTGAATTACCTCATGATTAAGGCAACATCATCGCTTTCAAAATTGGAAGAGTCAGTGTTTGTGTCATTGGCCTTTAGCACCACAATTTTCTCCTTCTTTTTCTCACCTACATCAGGTTTCTTTGATTCACCCCTTACTCATAAGCAATGAGTGATCCAAGTAAGTTATCAATCAAATAGGTATTCAAATCTTTAGATTCAAAAATTGCAGTAATTTTAGCATCAAAGGAAGAAGGCAAACATCTCAAAATTTTATTAACCTTTTTATAATTTGTGAGTTCTCTTCCTAATGCATGCAGTGAGGTAACAATTTAAGTAAATCTAATATACATGTTAGAAATTGATTCATTAGGTTTCATATAAAAATGTTTGTTGTCCTACAATAAAATATTCATCCTTGATTGTTTAACTTCTTTAGTTCCTTCATAAGTGATATACATTTTATCCCAAATTTCTTTACCAGTAGCACAAGTTGAAATACGCATGTAAACTTCAGATTTTAAAGCACAGAAAAAATAGTTCAAAGATTGTGTATTAAGTTATGCTAAATTCCTATCATCAAGAGTTCATTCAATAAAAGGAAGTGGAATAGTAACTCCATTAATTTTACCAGTTGGAGGTGTATAACCATCTTTAACAAGCATCCACATGCAATAGTCAAACGATTATAAAAAAGTAAACATGCAAGTTTTCCAAAAATCAAAATGAATATTGTCAAACAAAGGTGGTCGGGTAATGGAATACCCTTCCTTAGTATTACGATTACCAAAGTTAGCCATTGATCAAAATTCAAAAGTTTTCAAAAACTCAATTTTATGAATCTCGCTCTGATACCACTTAAAAGTTTATTAGGGAAGTTAAGCCCTTATGAACTAGTCCAAGACTAACCAAGAGAGGGGCTGAATTAGTATTTTAAAAAATCTTTCAATCAAAACACAAATTCAAACTAAAATTCACCATAAAGAAAATCAAAGTGCAGAAACTAAATGCGAAAAAAGCGGTAATAAACAACATAGAAATTTATAGTGGTTCGGTCAACTCAACCTACATTCACTCCCTAGAGGCGCCCTCCGAGAATTACACTAAACTCAGTGACTCTCCTTTTTCTCCCACAACATGGCGGAGAAGCCTTTACAAAATCTCCTTTCCACCGACACTGATGAGGCAAAGAACCCGACTCCTTTTGCTTCCTCCTGAAGAAGGCAGAGAACCTTGATCGATTGCTGAAGTGGACCTCTCTCGAACCTCCAAGAATAAGAGACGATGATCATAGAAGATGACTTAGATCCTTGCTTATAGCAACCTTTGTGAAACCCCTTATAGACTCCCCTTCACAAGATCCTCTCTCTTTCCCTTTCTCTCCCTCTCTTCTAGGCTCTCTCAGGTCAAGATAGCAGCAAAAGATTATCTGTTGGGTAAAACAAGTGGTCTTAAATAGAAGAGCTTTGGAATAGCTCTTAATTATAGCAAACTGACATTATCATCCAGGATCACATAAATATCGTCCTGTACGATCAGTACAAATTAAGCTCAATCAGCCAGGATGATTTGGGACGATCAGAAGGTTTTAGTTCATTTCGACCAGGAAGATAGGATATAATCCTGTATGATTAGTACTAGTCGTTTAATATCATCAAAAACATTGCCCTAAATAGATGTCTAGATGATGGAAAAATAACCTAATCCTCTAGGATGATCTCACGAACATCCTAGACAATTTGTTTAATTCAGTGCATATCGTCCAGAGCATCTCCCTAAATAGAAGCTGACCAATATTTGATCGTCTAGAAACAACGAAGGTTTTCTAACTAATCATCTTGTCTGATCTTGAGATTTTCCAAGACAATATGATCGAGCAATCAAACCTTAATTATTTTTCTTAATTACCATATTAATTTAGGCATAATTATACTGCATCATCTAGGATGATGTCTAAAAATAAAAGCTACCTAAATAAATCTGGTGGTTGATTTTTTCTAATTTGAGCCTATCGTCTCGGTCGATATGAATATTGTCCAGGATGATATGCTTGATGATGGCTACCTAAACCAGGATGCCCTAATTAGGGTTTCTATTTTTAACTAATTATCCAGACCGATTTATGGATCGTCCTGAACGATGTGATCAAAAATAGTCAAAAAATTTCTCCCAAGTGAGTGTGTGCAAGGTTACTTAGCATTAGAAATCACTTTTTTATAATTGACTCAAGAAAAAGAAAAGATTACAAACTGACTCAGACCAAGTCTACCCAATCTTTAGCTGATTCAAATTTTAATTTTGGTCTTCTAGACCTGAAATGTTAGTAGGCAATGCAGTCGTAGAGAAACAGAAGTGTTAGTTTGCTATCATCAAAATTATATTCCCTGAAAACATATTTGCAACATGATCTTCATCATATAGTACGATAAGTTCATTAGTATTAATTGCATAATTCCCTCTTTTTCCATATAACTGGTCATATAGTACGATCGTAATTGTATGGTACGATAAGTTTAAAAAATCTCAACTGACTTTTTATCACTCCATTTTGTGTATGTGTGCACGATCATAAATTTTGCATACACCCTTACTTGAACAAACTCAAGAAATATAAAATAAAGAAAAATGAAAAATGCAGACTCTTTTGAAAGAGATCCTATTCTACCCAAACTTGAGTCATAATTAATTTTGAATGGTTTATGATGTACCTAAAATTTTAGTATGCACAAAAAAATATTATTTAATATATATTAAAAGTATTAAAATTTCAATCAATAATATTTATTATCATCATAATCACAAGCTAGGGATCACATATTACAATAGTGATCATTATGCCAAATCACAATGGTGAATTGGATTTAAAGTTTGGAAATGGAGTTCAGTGATCTGTGTGTGGAGATTGAATTTTGATTAGACTGATTGACCTCACTCAAAAATGAGGTCAATAAAAGGATTGATTAAAATAAGTGCAAGATAGATAAAAGAGGTATTATAATTTAAAGCATTAACTTGTATACATAAAGTTTAGCCTAATGAAGCGTGTGAGCAGATTTGGGAAGGAAGGAAATTTGAGTCCAAGATATATTGGACCATTTGAAATAATTGAAAGAATTGAAAAGTTTTCTTATCAAATGTTATTGTTTAAGCACATGCATGTATGAAGTTTATGAATAGTTTCTTGTGTCTCTCTATGGAAATCGGTTTTGGATCCTATGAGTAAAGGTTTTAAAAGTGAAATTGAAGTATGGCCTATTCTGAGCTACAGAGAAAAACTTGAAAGAATTCTGGTCTATGATGTTATAAAATTGAGAAGTAAACATATTTTAATGGTTAAAGTGTAATATAAGAACATATCTAAAAGTAATGTTACCTAGGAGAATCTGAGTTGAAAGAATTGTATCTTGATCTATTTGACTAAGATGTAAATTGAAATATCAAGGAAAACATTTCTATAAGGAGGGAAGATTTTAATATCCACAGCAATAGTGTTTTTTATTGCATAATTTCTATTTTAGAGTATATCTCGAGGGTTTTATGTGTTAAATTTTGCATGACTTTTTTTTTTTGTTGTTGTTGGGAGCATTACGACACTATGTTTGGGAGCTTTATGTTGCTAGATCTTATTATTTTGTATTCTAAAAATGGCAAAAATGGACATTTTGGGAAGAACCATGGAGCTATGTTTGTGATGCTACGATGTAGCTATCTAGAAAGAAGAAAAATCAAGCCGGAAACTTGAGCTATCTAGAAAGAGGAAATACACAACTCTCCTTGGCCTATTGGTTGAGAGCTTAGGCTTCCAACTAAGAGGTCCAGGGTTCGAGTCTATGTGTATGCGTTGTGTGTGTGAGTTTGCCTTAAATGGCCTAAATGTCCCAAAAAAAAAAAAAAAAAAAAGAGGAAATTTGTAGTGAATAAAGGTTTAATTCTTATAGCTTTGAATTTTTTTATTTTTTTTTTTCAAAACAAAGATCTATCTAGTTCAAGGTAAGTTGCATATTCCCTAGGTCAATTTATAATAATTTGGAGCAATTGGGATTTTCAAGGTTTTTATTTGAAATTGTAACATAAAAGTGGGTATATTCTTACAACAAATGAATTTTTACAACATAACCTTTGATATATTAGATTAAATAATCTGGAAAATATTCTATCATCATTAAATAATCTCATAGAAAATAAAAGCTTCAAAATTTAGTTATGAATAAAGTGTTATAATTTAGCGGTGATTTGAAAATGTGAAAATTTATGTGTGGGTTTATCCCAAATTTTTCTCTATTTTGCTGCATTAGGGCTATCTATAGAATTTTATGATAAGTCTTATACAGCTTAATATTCTATGGAATATGGAATTGATATGGCATACTGAGTGATGATATGGGGGCGAGGGGGGTTGTGAATTGATTACTTTTAACTTTTAACAAATTTTGAACAAAATAATATATAGCAAAAATTAACTTTGGATTAAAATAACAAAGCTATTAAAGTAAAATAGTGCTAATGATATTTTTTGTTATATATATATATATATATATATATATATATATATATATATATATATATATATATATATGGAGCAATAGAATTACTAACAATTAATTCAAAATAAATGTTCTTGCTAATAATCAAAACTTATGAAATACTATAATCACCGATCTCAAAAAATAAATTTTGCAAGAAATAAAATGTATACAAGTAAAAGAAAAAGCAAACCATAGTTTTTTAGTGGTTTAATTGAACTTGACCTACATCCACGTACTCCACAAAGGTCCTCCAATTTTGGAATTTCATTAGTAAATACTTCTTTTGCACTCAGTAAGGTGGAGAATCCCTTCTCTACTCATTGGTGGAGAATGAACTTCATATAGCTCTTCCTCCAAAGAAGCATATACCCTCCATAGTCTCTTCATAAAAGTGGAGATGCTTCTCCCTCCTTCTATTCCTCACAAAGATGGGAATGCCGCCCCTTAGTCTCCTTGGCTAGTCTCAAGTATTTTGCCTAAAGACTTCTTCCCTATCGCCCCTTCACAAAAATCATAATATGAGGACCCAAGGTGCAGGTTTATGAGGATAACCATTGGACTCCATCACACACCCCTTGACTTCCTCAAGGATAAAATGATGAGCTCTAGGATAATTAGTTTCCTTGAATGATCAAGTGAGATTTTGTTATGATAGGATGAAAATCTTTATCAGATGAAATTTCATCTAATAATTATAGCCATGCTATTATGACCATATACTAGGGTCAAGAGCAAATAAGGTTCACATATATTTGGTTAAGTTTTAACTCATTCCTTGCAAATGTAAATTCAATCAAGAAGAAAAGAAATAGTTAAAATTATCAACTATATAGTTCAAAATTCAAATGTATTAAAATCAAACACTTGAAAGATGAAAATATTCAAAAATATTTTGGAGAGGTTCCAAACTAGGCTGAATAGAGGCCATCTATTTGAAATGAAAAGAACGATAGGAGTACAAATGTATATTGAAAACCAAGTAGTGTTCAATCATATAAGATGACTGAATAATAGAATGACCCAACAGAAAAAAGAGCATGATCAATTTTGGAGAAGACTTAACCAAATATATTATGGCTAAGACTCAAAAGAACCTATAAAAAGTTTACTAAAGGTGATGTAGAATCAAAAGAGAATGACTCTATGGGGACTAACCCAACCAAATGTAATAAGGTCAAGTCTGGAGATTATTTATCCAAAAGTGTATGGCGAAATTTAGGATGTTCTTAACCAAATAACATGACTATAATAACATTAATTTGACCCAAAAAATATGAATAAATTAAAATGGTATAGTAAAAAGAGCATGATGATACTAGAAAATTAATTCAACCAAAAAACAGCATGAATGGATATAAATATTTTCTTGAAAAGAGACTATAGCAAGGAAGATAAGTAGTATAGTCATAGAAGAATGAAAGTACTAAGAATAAACTTAATAAAAATGGGATGGCAATTTCATTGAGATTATCAACCAACAAGATGTGATTGAGGGGAGTAGAAAGAAAAATCAAACTGGTATGGTGATAATGAAAAATACTTAACCAAGGTGGCATGGCTAAGTTCATATGTTATTTAAAATATATAACTAAACTAGTGAGTCAAGTCAATAACCATGTGTTAATTAAATTTATACAAGCATGGGGGTGCAAATGAGTCAAGTCAAGCTCGAGTCAGGGGGTGTTCGAGTCGAACTCAACTATCAAATACCAATCTTGAGCTCGAGCTTGACTCATTCCACAGAAAAGTGTTTGAGCCGCTCGTCGAGCCTCTAGCGCGGTCCAGTTTGCCATCTAACATGGGCGGTCCTCCGAAAACTATTTTGTGGTTTTTATTTTTTACAACTACAGCGGGAGAAAGATAGAGAGAGAGAAGGGGGAGTTTGAGATGTGAGTAGTTTTAGGTTGTTAGCATTTATTATAGCGGCATGTTAGAGGAGAGAGAGGGAGAGAGGTTATTGAGGTATAAGCAATTTTTTAAGTGTTAGGCCATTAGCATTTATTACATAAGCAGAGAGAGAGAGAGAGAGAGAGAGAGAGAGAGAGAGAGAGAGAGAGAGAGAGAGAGAGAGAGAGAGAGAGAGAGAGAGAGAGAGAGAGATGGCTCGTGATTTGAGAGCAAGTGAGATTTTGAGAATCAGATAGCATTTTGAAATTTTAGTTGGGATTATTACTAGGTTTTATAAAATATTTAAATTTAATAATTTCAAGCTGACTCGTGAGCCGAGCCTCGTCAAGCTTGAACTTGAGCTCGTTTAATAAATGTGCTTAAGCTCATGGCTCAATAAGCTCGGCTCGCGAGCTCGAGCCGGCACGGCTCAATTACACCCCTACATGATACTAATGCAAAACAGAAGGAAAAGAATTACCGTAAGAATGGGTTCATTATAGGTATTGTGATATCAATACCATTGGGTCCAACAAAGAGCTTAGGTTGACTAACTTAAAATACTATGTGAGTTTCCCTAATAAAGGCGTGGTCCCTCTTTGGAACAATTATTAGGTCAGGTGACCTGGCGTAGCTCTACGTTCGAACGCCAATAATATGTCACCACGTGCTCTTACTCTTTACCGGGCGGCCCGACAACCTGACCCTGACTTGAACCTGGGATTGCTATGTTCGCGTATTGCTAGGTATTGCTCGGTATTGCTAGGTATTGCTCGGTATTGCTAGGTATTGCTTGACAATAACAAGAAATATCATTCTGTGAAGACCAATACCGAGTAATGCCGAGCAATACCGAGTAATACCTAGAAAAACTCAGTATTGCTCGGTATTGGTCTTCACAGAATGGTATTTCTCGTTATTGCCGAGCAAAATCGATCAATACCTAGCAATACCGAGCATTACCCAGCAATACACGAACATAGTAATCACAGGGCCGTTCCGGGTCGGGTTGTCAGGCTGCACGGTAAAGAGTAAGAACACGTGGCACTATTTTACTGGCGTCCGAACATAGAGCTACGTCAGGTCACCTGACCAAATAAAAGTTCCCCTCTTTGATTATCTTTCAAAAAATGGTGAGTTAATCAAAATGATTAGATATAATATATAGAGTTTAACTCATATCAATTAAATTCAAGCTCTAGATTTTACGTCGAAACAAAATAATTCAATTTTAGACAACTACGTTGTAGGTGCTATGATAGCATGACCTTGTCGTGTCTAATGCAAATTCTTATTATATACGTTCAAAAGAACAACAAACATATATGTGCATACAATATTCGAATAGAATTTACGCTAGAGATAAATATAATGCAAATCAAATGAAATTTCCATTTAATTTAGGATTATCAAAAGTCATTTTCAAATGAGAGAGTAAAACCCATAGAGTCAAGTTGAACAATGAATAATAGTAGGAAGTTTCATACTAATAAATTAGTCCAATAATGGTCCAATAATTATGATGGCTAGCTTCCCAATATTACTAAATCATGTAAAAATATATTTTCAAATATTTTGGGTATTTTGAAAATTTATTTTTTAATTTACATTATTATTATTTATGAAAAATACCAAATAATTAGAAATCTTCACATGCTCTTTGGATATGACATGGTATTTACCATTTGCATTTAATGAATTGAAATTGATTTAATAGAATATTTGTACTATTTATAAATAGCTTTTCTAATAATGAAAAATACATATCATGCGATACACAATCTAGTTGATAAAATGAACATTTCTGAATATTTTTAAAAAAAATTAAACATTATTTAATATTTTCCATCATTATTGTAGAGATTAAAAAATTTAAAGTTTTTTTGATTAAGTTAAGAAAAAGTCAAATATTTTGGATTATTTTCAAACATACTTGTAATTATTCGAATTATAAAACATGCAATGGTTAAGTCAGAAGTATATTTACTTTAATTTTTCTTTAATTTTCCTATTTTGAAATATTATAAAAGTTATGGTTTATAAATTAAAAAAATAATTTTGACAAAAATACTTGTAGAAAATCTTATAAATGCATCAAAGGACATGAGATGTTATGCTTAAAGACTCCAAAAATTTTCAAGGTCATTTAATATATTTTCCAAAGTATTTTAATTATTAAAAAATGTATTTAATAATTATCTAAAAATTTAGTTTAGTCCCCAAACATTGAAATATACATCTGAAATATATATCATGATCATGGGAGCGCCAAAGGCAAAATGGAATTTTTTTTAAATATCATTATTTTCACTTGAAATTTACAAATACAACATTTATGATCAAATCAGGCCTTGAAAAACTTAACGTGGTGCCTCCTATGTTAAAAATATCTCAAAATTATTTTAGAACTTTTAGAATTATTTAAATGGGTTTCAAAAATTAATTAATATGGAATATCACAATTTTTATATGTGAGCTACATCAAATGGCCACAAAAAATTTATAAAAATTTAAAAATAGTGTAAAATCATGTAATAAAAATTTTATGTTTTTTTCATAATTTATGAATTAAAACAAAAATTTTTTAGAATTTTTAAATATTAGAATATAAATTTTGAAAAATCATTACTTGTATTGTATGATTCATCAAGCCTTGAAATTTTTATTATAAATTTAAAATAG
The DNA here is from genome assembly GCA_022539455.1 of Dendrobium nobile. Lineage (NCBI taxonomy): Eukaryota > Viridiplantae > Streptophyta > Magnoliopsida > Asparagales > Orchidaceae > Dendrobium > Dendrobium nobile. The sequence goes on along the minus strand of CM039722.1, from coordinate 3,625,364 downwards.
TCTATTTGACCTCTTCGAAGAGTTTAAACTTTTTTTAATTCATTTGGCATTGTATACTAAATCTAGTATCTTAATGATTTTTTTTTAAATATTAAAACTTTTTTTTTTTTTGGAATTTAACATTTTTACTATATTCTCCATTTTAATAAATACTTAATTTTAAAATTTCATTAAATGTGAACTAATATATACATAAATATGAATAAAATAATAATTAACTTATTCTTCATCTTCTACCTTACAATAAAGCGGCAGCTCTCAATTTATTAAGGGTCGATCGTAGGTTCGTCAACCCGGCCACAAACCTTCGATCATTTATCTCAATCTACTTAATGAAATTTGGTGATTTTGGTGGCATTGGACTTATGGGATCAAGAGCTTTCTTTTTATGGAACTTTTACAATTTGAAAACTCCAATATTTTCCATTATATCTAATCTAAGAAATAAAAAAATGAATAAAATTTCCCTTTAATGCTAACACTTAATTATTTAGCTACTTTTCTACACTAGCAGAAGGATAGAAATATTCCCCTTGTAAGTTATAGATAATAATCATTTATCTTTAGGTTTTACAAAGGTCATGCATCAAATATTTTAAATCTCAAATGAATAAATATTTGTGAAGTCATGTGTTATTTAGCATACTATTCTAGTACATTGTGATATGATGTAATGACTCCATTTAGTTCTAGGTTACCATACTACTCTTTCGAGTTTAGAAAAAACATCATACATATAATAAGGAATAAGTGAATGTTACCAACCAAGTATAGACCATCATCTATGAATATTTACTCATTTGAATGATATTGCAAGAACTAGGAGAAATGGGATAACCATTACTTATACCATTATCTATTTCATTTCTATATATAATTAGAAAGGTTTTTAGCACGTATATGTAGAGCTCATTTGCCTTTTATTTATTTTCTTTTTGACATGAAAATGCACATTCTCTAGCCTTAATTTTTAACAACCATCATAGCACATTATTTTGTTTAATATTACTATTTATTTATATTTTTGATATGTCATTTTTTTGTTTATTATTATTTTGTGTTTATCTCAAATATAGAAGATATTATCATGGGCTCTCAAGATAATTTTTTTAGTAGATTTAACAAATTAATAAATAACTATCAAATTCATTTTAAAAAAGATTTTTCTTTAAAGTAATTGTTCTCTCAAGAAACTTTTTAAATGGTGTACACTCTCTGTGACTTAGATGAAACACAAAATAAAGCTAGTTAGTGGTCAAAACCCACAAGCTAAATACATGTTTCTTCCTCACTTAATGATGTATAACTTAGCATTGCATAATTTTCTCCCTAGGATTGAGCTTTCCTATCAAGCGTGAATTTTTATTATGCTTAGGGGGTAATCTTAAAATTCTAGGAAGCACCACTCCAAACCTTAAAAAATATATAATTCTAATTGAGTAGTTCTTATTATGTATGATTGGGTTCTCTCATTCATTTTCTTCAATGGAAAATTCTTTTGGGCTTTTTTGTAAGAACTTTGGTGTGTGTTGCAACTTTTTCTTAGTTGTATGCACTAGATCATCTTACAAAACTAACATTTTTTTTTTTTTTCATTCTATCATCATAAATATTCTGGCACGTAATAATATATGTGGAATTGATGTCAATATTAGTTTTAAATATTTTACATTTTCTTATATATTAGCTAATATATGTAGAAATTGAATATTAATGGATTAGAATATGATATTTTTTATTAAAACTCAAGGATTAGAAAGAGATCAACAACAAAAAGAATGCAAGATTTTAATTCAATAAATCTCTTGTTTAATAACTCAAAAACTAAAAAATTACCAATAAATATATTAAAAAGATAATGAGGCAACGCATAAATAAAAAGCATGAGTGTGGGAGCCTTTGTTTAAAAGCCATTCTCTTAGTTAATTTGTTGAATAGTATAACTATGATTTAAAACGTAAAGAATGACTTACAATTTACATTTATCAATTAAAGTGTTAAAGATAACATAGTTGGAATTGGAATATAAAATAAAAAAACAATAGCTTCTATAGAAAAGGCTATATCATCTACATGTATAGATAAAGAAATAACATTGTAAGAATATTTGAAGGTACATTTGTAATTTTTTTTTGCTTAAAAGAAAATAAATAAATATTTAAGCCTTATCTATATGGTCCTCCGTATTGTTGAAACCCTTGAGCCTAGTTTTCACTAGGGTTTTGTTGATTAAAAAATATTATTGATTATTCTACCTACTAATCAAGCCATGCAAGAATTTATTTTTAAGAATAATTGGAAGAAGACAAGTGGCGGATTTATTCAAACGGATTTGCTAAGGCTAAAAGGTTAAAATAAATAAAATTCATAAGCACTATGAAGACTAAGTAGCAAAGTGTAAATGTTAATGTGCAATTGTAATTTTTAATTTTTTTTAAGTCTTTTGTAGGTTTAGGTGTAAATTTGGTTGAACAACCACACACACACATAAGGGACATATATATATATATATATACTTTTTTATATTATTTTAGGAATAATGAGAGGGATGTCTTAGGCATGTTTGGATGAGACTAAGGGAATTATGAAAGATATTTTGAGAGAGATTTGCTTTATTGTGTGAGGGAGAGAAAGTGAGGGAGTTAGGAGTAATTGTGAGAGATCTCTTGAAAGACTGTTCAAGAGATCAAGATCCACAAAGGTTGTTCTTCCTAATTTATGTCCTTATTTCCTTGATTTTGATAAAGTAAGGACTCTTGGGCTCAAGTGCGCTATAGAGTATTGTGAGAAGACTCTTGTGCTAGTAAGAAACTAGTGTTGAGGCATCTTTGTTATGCAGGGTGTAGAAGGGAAGTGTTTTCTTGGGAAGAGAAGGGGGTAAGGGTGTTCATTGGTCCCTAAGGAGAAATGCTCCATTGCCTTATTGTGACGAGTGGGTAGTGGAATACCCAAGAAGAGTCTGATAGTGGACATAGTTCAAGTTTATCGAACCAATATAAAAATTAGAATTTGCATTTTATTTTGTTTTATGTGTTAATTAACTTTTGGCATATTTTAACTTTATTTCTTAGATCTTATTTTGTTGTAAGAATTATTCATTTCAAAATTAAAATATTTAAAATAAAATTTTTTTAAAGTTTTAATCCTCAAAAAAAGTTTCTTTGATTAGATATTTGGTCTAAAGTGCATTGACATTAAAGATTTAAAATCAAGTTTTCAAATGTTAATTATTCAATTTATTTTCACAGCAAATTATTGTTGTTACTTTTTTAAGAGGGAATTTTATTTTAGATAAGCCAATTTCCCCACTGTTGATGATGTCTAATCACTTATATTTGGTATCTGAGTGGGGTTCTATTTTATGTTAGTTTTACTACTTGATTTTATTTTTAAATGGCACATATTGGGAATTTTAACAAGTCTGAAGGATATTATATTACCAATCTACTTATTTTCAGAAGGGTATTCTATTACCCATCTATTACTTTTCGATAATATCCCTTTAATCTTTGGAAACTCTGAAAGTCAACATTTATTCAACCATAGATTTTTGTATGTGGCATTTGATTCAATTTGGGTATAAACCACCATACAAATTAGTTAATGGCGCTAAAATGGAACTATCCTTTACTAAATGGGGCATAGAAGATAGAGATCTTGCATAATTAAAACCTAAATGTTTAAATTATTTCTTTTGTGCACTTAAGTCGAAGGATTATATGAGAGTGTCAACTTGTAACACTAGTAAATATATTTGGGATAGATTATGTATCATATAGGAGGTAACTAATGAAGTCAAAAAATCAAGATATAATATTTTACTTCATGGTTACAAACTTTTTAGCATTCAACTTGAAGAATCTATAACTAACATTTCTACACGCTTTGCAAAGATCATTACTTCTTTGCATGCTTTGGGTAAAAAAATTTATAATGTTAAAAAGGTCAATAATATTTTAAGAAGGTTGTTTGAATCTTGGGATTCCAAGGTAATAGTGATCTCAAAATCAAATGGCTTTAGTGATTATTTGTTTAATAATATGATTGGTTCCTTAATTGCATATGAGTAAAATACTTCGCAAAGAACAATTGATACTTGAGAAAATAGAAAGGAAAAGATAATTTCCTTGATGGCTAAATGAATATAATGAGCATAACTCTAAAGAAGATGAATAGTATGACATAGCCTTCATAGCTAGGGAATTCAAGAACTTCCTCAAGAAAAAGTAAATGAAGTATACTAACAACTGAAAGAAAGGTAAAAAAGATGAATAAAGTTTCCATTGACCTTAATTATTTTCAATGCAAAAAATTCAGGTCACATACTTTCGGATTTCCCCAATTTGAAAACTCAATCATCAAAAAAAAGGATGAGGAAGAAATTGATAAAAATAAAAACAAACAAAGTTTCATATAGCCTTTTATCTAAATCGGAGTTACAGTCATCTTAGATAGAAGTAGAGTAAGAGATCACCAAGTTTTACTTAATTGCTAAAAATAGTTCAAGTGATACAGATGGTGATCATGTATATAATTTCACATATGAGGAATTACTTTCCCTTTTTGAATAATTGCATAATAAATTTAGGAAGTTCAGAAAAATAATTCATGCATTAAGATGGAACATTCTTCACTTGTAGAAGAACATTCTAATTTAATTAATAAATTCACATGTTTGAAGGATGAGCACCTGACATTAGTAAAAAAAATACAAGCAGGACTAATGAAAATGAAACACTTAAAAATGAGTTAAAAGAAAAAAAAGGACATGCTATTGAACTAGAGAGTATATGCAAAACATTAAAGGATGAGGTATTGCATTTTTAAGAAAGTGAGCTTGCTACATATGTCAAGTTAAGCTTAGTGACTAGTGTAAATGAGTACTTTAGCATATAGGTCATAGAATTTAGAAAATGTGCATCTAGTTCTTCAAATGTCCACAAGCAACCTATTAGAAAACTCTATGCACCATCCCCTCTCAAGAAGAAGAACTATCCTATATTTAGACTAACTCATTTATTTCAAGGGGTAGAGTGCTTCTCTTATGGCATGATAAGACACGTTGCGTGAGTATGTCCTCACAAAGTCCACCATAGTGCATAGTATGTCTAGAGACCTAAGAATTCATATGCATAGCATAATATAAATTCATCTCATGGCTTGAAGGGACCCAAACTCAATTGGGTTCCTTAGATTATAACTTAATTTATTTTATAAATGTGCTTTCAAAAGAGGTTTAAGAAATGCATGTGCTACGTGGATAGTGAATGATCTTTCCATATGATAGGAGTTATAAAGAAATTTATCACGCTAGAGTCAACGAGTAGGGGAAAAGTGACCTTAAGAGATAATACTATAAGAATAATGATATAATTTAAGCTATAGGTAAAATTAATGCCTTTACTATTGAAAAAGTATTATTAGTAGAAGAATTAAAGCATAATTTACTTAGTATGAGCCAATTATGTGATAAGGGATTTGATGTGAAATTATTTCCTAACAAATGCTTGATTTTTTTCATAGTAAATGAGTTTTGCATGATTTTAGAGTTAATAATGTCTACATGATTGACTTAGGTAGTCTAAATGAGTCTAGCAAAGTACATTGTCTAAAGACCATTGTAAATAAGGCTTGGTTGTCGAATAGGAGATTCTGTCATGTAAGCATGAGGATGCTTAAAAAGATCACTCAATGAGACTTAGTTAGAAAAGTACATAAACTATAATTCACTAAGGAGAAACCTTATGATGCATGTCAGTTAGGAAAACAAGTTAAGCCTTCTTTCACTCAATCAAAGAGATTAGCACCAGCAGACCCCATAAGATTTATCATGTGGGCCTATTTGGACCCATCAACATCATAAGTTTAGGAGGAAAATCATATGAGTTTATTATTACAGATAAATACACTAAGTTCACTTAGGTCAACTTTTAGGAAATAAAAGTTATTCATTTGAGGATTTAAGGATATTTTAAACATGGATTCAAAAAAAAATAGGATGAAACATTTCTACCATTCATAGTGACCATGGAGGAGAATTTGAGAATAATAGGTTTGAATCCTATTATTAAGAAGTAGGGATAGAACATAATTTTGTTGCACCTAGCCTAAAAGAATGGCATATTAAAGAGGAAAAATAAGATGTTAGTTGAGGTCTCTTGAACTATATTAAAGGATTATATATTACCCAAATATTTTTGGGGTGATTTAGTAAACACAGCTTATTATGTCTTGAGAAGGGTGAATATCATATCCAAATTGAATAAGACCACTTATGAGATTCTAAAGGGTAGAATGCCAAACCTTTCCCATTTACACGTCTTTAGATGCAAATTTTATATGTTAAATAATGGAAAATCTAATTTGGAAAAATTTGATGGAAAGTATGATGACGTTGTGTTTTTGAGATACTCGACAGTGGGAAAATCCTATATTTAGGAAACCATATTAGCGAGCTGATCATAAGAGACCCATTCATAGAGGTTATGACTAGACATGGACTTTGGAAAGAAGTTAGCAACACCTCCTTCAATTATAAGGTAGATCCACAAAAAAAGGAAGGAAATTGAAGAACTTTTTCGGGTGAGGTGAGGTGAAGAGAGGAGGGAGAAGGTCCACAAAAAAGGAAGGAAATTGAAGAACTTTTTCGGGTGAGGTGAGGTGAGGTTAGGAGAGAGAAGGTCCACAAAAAAAGGAAGGAAATTGAAGAACTTTTTCGGGTGCCAACTTTGAAGATGGAAGAAGGTGGCCGGTCATCCTTGGATGACCGGAACACCTCAATCTTATTATCTACTTCGCATCCAATTCTATTGGATTCAAAAGGTAGATTATCATTCAATTCTCGCAATTTCATGAACTCTCCTCTGATAATCAGAGAGGGAGGTTTGGTATCCTTGAAGAAGATTGTACCAGATATAGGAAAAGGTAAAGAAATTTTTTCTGACTCAAACAGATCGGTTTCTTTTACTAATCCTAATGATATGGAAGCTTCTTCTTTGAGTTGCATAGATTATAATCCTTTGATGAATAATGTTGGTGTTGGTAATTCTTCATCTGGTATGGTTAGTTCTAATGTGTGGGTTAAAAAGCCACATATTAATATTATTTTCAATGGAGTTTTTGATGAAAATGAGGATGTGAATATTGTCAAACTTGACATGGAAAATGAAAAAGCCAATGTTCAAGTTTTGAAATATTCTTTGGTGGTAAAAATTCTGTGTAAAAATTTGCTTTTTCAATCTGTTATCTTGAATTAAGGAAGCAATAGACTAAATTTGGAGGGTTTCATATAACCTCTCTTGATTTGGATTGGCTTTTAAGTTCTTTTCAATCCTTTGAAGCTATGGAGGAAGTTCTTAATGGAGGACCTTGGTATGTTGGGGGATTTATCATTGGTTTAGATAGATGGCCTCCTAACTTCTCCCCTATCACCATGGATGGGATTTCTTCTCCCATTTGGGTTCGTCTACCTCATTTTCCTCTACATTGCTGGGATGAAACCAATATTACTAGAATCGTTTCTAGAATTGGAACTCTTGTATTATTAGATGGCAACATGTTCAGATGGGGAAGAAGGGAATTTAATAGAGCTTGTGTCTGCATAAAATTAAATTCTAAGCTTCCTTGTGACATTTGGGTTGAAGGACTTAATGGAAGGTTTTTTCAAAGATTTGAATATGAAAACATTTCATCTCTTTGTTTCAAATGTGGAAAGATTGGACATAAAGATTCTTTATGTCCAAATGTCCCTAATTCAATGAAGATGACTTATAATGAAGTTGCTAAAAGTTCCTTTCAAGTTGATAATAATTCTCATGGGCCTTGGATGCATGTAAAGTTTAAAAACAGAAGAAGGCAAAAAACTGTATTCAATAAGAAGAAATCTGATTTTCTCTCTAAGAGAAATCTTGTTAAGATAAATTCGGCTAAGAATCTTGAAGTAATCAAGGATAATGCTGATCATATTGTATCTAAAAGATTACATTAGAGCTTGATGATTCCAATCAATTATGTATTCTTTCTCATGAGGGAAACAATAATTTGGAGGCTGAATTAGATTTTGAGGAAGCTATTTGCAAGTCTGTTCAAATTCTGGATAATAAGCTGAAGGACAGTTCTAATGATTTGTTAGCTGATCAAAACACGATTATTCATAATTCTAGTCAAATTTCAGAAATTGAACCAGCACAAATTCTGGAAGGAGGTTTCGAAGCTAGTAATGTTGAATCAGCATCTATTGCTGAAATTTCAAAAGTTCAAAATTCACAATTTGATCCAGCACGTATCTTGGAGGGAGATACAGAAGTTTCTATTGATCAAGCTTTACTAGTTGCTGAATTCATTCAGAATTCAATTTTTGAATTCAAAAATGCTAGAGATGTGGATAAAGTCATGGAAGCAATTTGTGATGGTTCAAGGCTGGTTCCTGATCCGTTGGGAGCTACTATTTTGGAATTTGAATTCAAAAATTTGCAAATTCAGGAGGTAGAAGAGATTGCAGATTTTGCTAAAACTGATTCAGTTGTTAAACCGAATCCTTCTATCATATCTACTTACAGCAAGGCAGAATTAGGAGGAGAAGATAATGAGGTTTTAACATAACTTGTTACACCTACTTCAGAGGTGAATTTGAATTTCAAAAAGACAGTAATAATGAAAGGAAAAATAGGAACTTTTAAGTTTGATCATTCTTCTTGTTCTAAACATAAACTTTTCAAAGAAATTCAATCCTTGGGACCGGTGGAAGGATTTCCTAGAAGGAGAATGGCTGATTTTAATTCAAAGAAGTTGGTGAGGGGATCTTCCCCTTTAGCTCAATAATGCTTTCTTACTCTTTCATGGGAGACTACAGCAAGGTGATTTATGGAAGATACTTGATGATGGAATTCATAATCAAAGAGTATCTTAGACTAGTAACTTTGCTTTATAAACTAAAGTTTTGGAGTTGGAATCAGAGAATTCTTCCAAAAATTCTCATATATGATTCTCAGATTTTGGTAGACATTTGTATTTTTTTACTTTATCCTTTTTTTAGGTTCCTTTGCTTTCTTCTAGTTTTTTATTTGTTTTCTAAAATTACTCTAATTGTTTATGGAATCGATACTAGGTCTTATTTATTAACTGGTTGGGAATTCTGGGATGCTAATCAACCTTTTAGGTTGTTTTATTTATTTGGTATCCCCTACACCCCAAGGATTTTTAAATGGGAAATAGTAGGGTCTCATTTCAATTATGATAATTTTAGTTTAACAAATATGCTTTCAATAAGGTTTCTTTTAGTTTTTTATTTTCTAGTTTGTAATAGGTTGTTCTTCTTTTTTATTTAATGCAATTTTGCATTTTCTCAAAAAAAAAATTATAAGGTAGATCCTATAATTGTGGATTGAGCATTGAAAGACGAATACTAGATTATTGTAATGCATAAGGAGCTAAATCAATTTATAAGAAATGATGTGTAGTAGTTAGTTTCTAAGCCAACTGGTCAAAGTGTTGTAGGAACAAAATGAGTATTCAAGAATAACCTAAATGACACTGAATCAATGTAAGGAATAAGTATAAGTTAGTTACAAAGAGTATAATCAATTAGAATGGTATACCAAGAATAGTCTAACATTTAAATTAATTAGATACACATATTCAAATTTCATAGGATGCAAGGAAGATATAAAGAGCAATTCAGAAACTTGTCAAATCATAGGAGAAACCTTAGTGTTCTGATCCAGTATGAGGTAGAACTTAGTAGCCCTATCCAATATAGAAGCAAGATATTGTGTAGTAGGAAGTTGTGATAGTAAAAATAATGTATGTTCCATATGATTTTTTTAATTTTTCCTTAGTCAAATCTATATAGCCAAATATTATATCATCTCAAAAGGTAGACTTGTGTTTTACTATCAAATTGAAAAGAAAAACTAAATTTACTCTCATAATAAAACATTGCATAAGGAATTTTTAATTCATACCAAAGAATAAAATAAATATTTACCTATCATTTTCATTATGAAACTAAACTAAGATATAAAGCCATAGTCTACATCCTCAAGATTCTCCCACCTTAGAGGACTAAAATGGGTTTTTTTTACTGGACTCTAGACTCCCTATAGAGGCAAGTCACTATAGTTAATTATATCCCAAAAGATAATACTCTTGATTAAAGAGAATACTAAACTTTTTAAATTTGTAAAGATTTTAAAAAATTTTGGGTTTAAAAGAACCAAAGAAAAGATTTAGACTTTAGATTTAAATATTTTAAACTTTACATTTTAGATGATTCAATAACCCTCCCGGGGACAGGAAAAAATAAAGAGTGTATACAATATGAGCTTATGTCTACCTAGAGTGAATTGCCAGCTATCATCCTGTGACGCCCCAGATATCAATAGTGAAAGGATTCATCTATCATTCCTTTTTTTTTTCTTTTCTTTTCGTTCAGTCTTTTTCTTTTCTTCTCGTTCGTATCAATACAGTCATCCAGAGATAATTGCATTACAGGAAAGAAATACAGCAACTACAATAATTCACATATCAACATATATACAATCAACAGAAGCGTCCAAAAGGTCATGTACAATAGCCAAATGGCTACAAAACAGAAGTCTACCCAAGCTACAAAACAAAGCTACAGCATCAACCGAAGAAACATCACGCGGGAGGCTCTGCACCTGAAATATTAACCACATATAATGAGCTTTACAAAGCCCAGCAGGTCACCAAAGCCTACAACTGAAATCAAAGCACGACACTGAAAATAATATGCTGATCAAACAAATCAAATCAATAGACTATGATCAATGAATCTATGCAGGTACGGAAATCAAATCGAATCAGATACGTCAATAGTTAATAATCAATACAGCGATAAAAGCATCGATAAATCAATACTCCAGCAATCAAATCAATAAGTGCTTTCAGTCAATGTCTATCCATCGTAGCAGTGTCTATCAATCAATACTATCATTTCAATCAATCGTGTCGTCTAACCGTGTCGTCTAGTCAATTCGTTGTATCTATATCATCTATCAAATCAGTCAATACTCTTGCCAATCGGTCAATCCAATTATTCTATATGATTTACTCGATGTCAATATGCAATATTCAATAACACTACGGCAAATTCAATAATGACGACGTACGATGCTACAGTAGGAAAATCATCTCAAAGTCAATAGAGCACTTTTCAGTCAAGTGTATCAATCGGCTCAAATCCCAATAAACAATTTAATCAATACGGTGAAAGATCAATTGAAATCAAATCATTACAATAAAATCATCAGGTCAATAGAAATCAAAACAATCAGCTTCAAAAAGGAAATCTATTCTACGATGCAATAATCCATACAATCAATCCTTCAATAATCGGCACGACGAATCAATGTATCAGTGTATCAATAACCTATCAGGATCTGTCGTATCAGTAGTATCCATATGTCAATATCATATTTATATCAATGTCAATATCGGTATCTATCAATCGATACAATCTATATCAATTATCTATGAATCAATATACATAATCCATATCAATGTCGATGCCAGTATCTATGAATCAATCAAGTCGATAATATCAATCAAAACAAAACAATACGATGAATCAATAAAAGCAATAAATTCGTCAAATCAAACAATCAATCAAATCCAGTCTATGCTATCAAGTCGATCAAATCAATCGGAAAGACAATACGATACATCTATAGCAACAAGTTGAATCAATGCAGAATCAATAGTATCAATGAATCTATAAATCTATGCCGTCCATATCCATGTATCAATGTCAATAATCAATAGTATCAATGCTCAATGATCAATCATCAATGAATCAATGAATCCGCACGAAACAGTAAATCATCATTCCATGGTCTTACTAGACAAGCACAAACGCTGGTCATGTTGCTGTTGTAGAATCCGTATTGCTGTTGTAGATATCTATACATTGGTTCTATGAAAAGAGTCGTCACTCTATTGCCCGTCGGCCGCCCGTCGGCATATAATCTCCTTATGACTCCCATCGTTATATCCATGATCCATGATCTATGATTTAAAGGAAAGCCCGTCGGCCCACCATCCTGTACAGGTATCATCTCCAACCAATGTTCAACCATGTTCCCACTTGTCTTTCAGTATCAATCAATTCCAATCAATGATCAATGCAATAATCGATGCAATAATCAATAATAAAGAAATCTAAAACGATCATATCAATAGTCATGCACATGTCAATTCAATCTATCAATTCCGGAAAATTCGGAAATCATACAAAAATCGGGCAGCGTAACGGCAGTCGGTCAGATTTACACAAAAAAAATCCTGCACAAAAAGCACAAATTCCAAATCTTTCCAAATTACAGACGAAGATCCACGACATCAATACAAGATTATTATTCAACAGAATCCAAATCAAATCAAGTCCTGATAATTTTCTATTCGATTAAAATCGCGTAAAATCAATTCCGACCGGTAAAATCGTTGCAGAAAACACTCAAATCGTGTATAATAATCATATCTATAACATATCAGAAGTTGTGCGGTGAAAGTTGTGTCAATATCAAATCACGTCGAAAAGTTGACTACGAAAATACAAAACAAATCACAACTCGGTCAAAACTCAACATCTTTGAAAACAGAAATAGGGTTCGGAGTCCTTACCACGAGATAAACAAATCTTCCAACTGCGTCGTCGGAAGAAAAGCGCTCCGCGGGCTCCAAAACCAAGCTTTTCCTTTGCTTTTCTTCTCTTTCTCTCTCCTGCCTTCTCCTTCTCTCTCTTCGAAATGAATAAAAATATCTCAATCGGATATTTATCAATACTGATCGTCCCGGACGATCTACAATTCGTCCCGGTACGATGTGTCCTCTGGACAAATTTCGTACAGACGAAATCCAAATTCGTCCCGGGCGACTTGCTCTCTGGACAGATTTCGTACAGACGGATCGTCCCGACCCTTCCAGGTTCGTACAGACGAAAATGACAGATTTCTTCACAAATTTCTTCAGTTCGTCCAGTACTAAGTCCATTTCGTACTGACTGACAGCACTCATAAAAATCAGTTGTTTCAAGGCACTGATCGTCCCGGACGATCTCAATATCGTCCCGGACGATCCTGGGAGGAAAATCACATCTACAGAGAAACAAATCAAAGGAACGAGCTCTCACAATCTCCCCACCTTAGAAAAATGTCGTCCCGACATTTCCCTTAAGTGTCCGGAGCAAAACGAAACAAAACAAATCCAATCAATCGGAAAATCGTACAAATCACATCAAAATCGTACAATAAACTAAACTCGTACCAGTCACATCTTCAGGCACTGAAGGAACATCTTCCATCATGGCTTGTACATTTCCAGTCAGAACAGTCGGAACAGATCCTTGCCTAAGTTCAGAACTCGGGCAATCAGTCATTCTATGTCCGTATCCACCACATCGGAAGCATTGCCCTGTTTTCCGATAACACTGTCCCAAATGTCTCTTTCCACAACATGTACAAACATTAATTCTTGCTTTGCTACCTTCCCCACTTTTCTTACTACGCCCAGAGCGTTTCGCTAATTTGTCACTCACCATCTGAGCGACCATGTCAGCAAACTTGTTCATATTTTCAGATGTGAGCGGGAGGTTAGCAGCAGGCTCAGTCTCAATCTTTTTGCCTTTCGGATCCATTTGCCTGATCAATACAAATCATTCAAATCAAATAAAATCGTGGAAATCAAACACATAAAACAAAACAAATCAAATAATGCAATCATCACTATCACTCTGGATATAAGCAAATCCTTTCACTACACTGGCTCTGATACCAACTGTGACGCCCCAGATATCAATAGTGAAAGGATTCATCTATCATTCCTTTTTTTTTTCTTTTCTTTTCGTTCAGTCTTTTTCTTTTCTTCTTGTTCGTATCAATACAGTCATCCAGAGATAATTGCATTACAGGAAAGAAATACAGCAACTACAATAATTCACATATCAACATATATACAATCAACAGAAGCGTCCAAAAGGTCATGTACAATAGCCAAATGGCTACAAAACAGAAGTCTACCCAAGCTACAAAACAAAGCTACAGCATCAACCGAAGAAACATCACGCGGGAGGCTCTGCACCAGAAATATTAACCACATATAATGAGCTTTACAAAGCCCAGCAGGTCACCAAAGCCTACAACTGAAATCAAAGCACGACACTGAAAATAATATGCTGATCAAACAAATCAAATCAATAGACTATGATCAATGAATCTATGCAGGTACGGAAATCAAATCGAATCAGATACGTCAATAGTTAATAATCAATACAGCGATAAAAGCATCGATAAATCAATACTCCAGCAATCAAATCAATAAGTGCTTTCAGTCAATGTCTATCCATCGTAGCAGTGTCTATCAATCAATACTATCATTTCAATCAATCGTGTCGTCTAACCATGTCGTCTAGTCAATTCGTTGTATCTATATCATCTATCAAATCAGTCAATACTCTTGCCAATCGGTCAATCCAATTATTCTATATGATTTACTCGATGTCAATATGCAATATTCAATAACACTACGGCAAATTCAATAATGACGACGTACGATGCTACAGTAGGAAAATCATCTCAAAGTCAATAGAGCACTTTTCAGTCAAGTGTATCAATCGGCTCAAATCCCAATAAACAATTTAATCAATACGGTGAAAGATCAATTGAAATCAAATCATTACAATAAAATCATCAGGTCAATAGAAATCAAAACAATCAGCTTCAAAAAGGAAATCTATTCTACGATACAATAATCCATACAATCAATCCTTCAATAATCGGCACGACGAATCAATGTATCAGTGTAACAATAACCTATCAGGATCTGTCGTATCAGTAGTATCCATATGTCAATATCATATTTATATCAATGTCAATATTGGTATCTATCAATCGATACAATCTATATCAATTATCTATGAATCAATATACATAATCCATATCAATGTCGATGCCAGTATCTATGAATCAATCAAGTCGATAATATCAATCAAAACAAAACAATACGATGAATCAATAAAAGCAATAAATTCGTCAAATCAAACAATCAATCAAATCCAGTCTATGCTATCAAGTCGATCAAATCAATCGGAAAGACAATACGATACATCTATAGCAACAAGTTGAATCAATGCAGAATCAATAGTATCAATGAATCTATAAATCTATGCCGTCCATATCCATGTATCAATGTCAATAATCAATAGTATCAATGCTCAATGATCAATCATCAATGAATCAATGAATCCGCACGAAACAGTAAATCATCATTCCATGGTCTTACTAGACAAGCACAAACGCTGGTCATGTTGCTGTTGTAGAATCCGTATTGCTGTTGTAGATATCTATACATTGGTTCTATGAAAAGAGTCGTCACTCTATTGCCCGTCGGCCGCCCGTCGGCATATAATCTCCTTATGACTCCCATCGTTATATCCATGATCCATGATCTATGATTTAAAGGAAAGCCCGTCGGCCCACCATCCTGTACAGGTATCATCTCCAACCAATGTTCAACCATGTTCCCACTTGTCTTTCAGTATCAATCAATTCCAATCAATGATCAATGCAATAATCGATGCAATAATCAATAATAAAGAAATCTAAAACGATCATATCAATAGTCATGCACATGTCAATTCAATCTATCAATTCCGGAAAATTCGGAAATCATACAAAAATCGGGCAGCGTAACGGCAGTCGGTCAGATTTACACAAAAAAAATCCTGCACAAAAAGCACAAATTCCAAATCTTTCCAAATTACAGACGAAGATCCACAGCATCAATACAAGATTATTATTCAACAGAATCCAAATCAAATCAAGTCCTGATAATTTTCTATTCGATTAAAATCGCGTAAAATCAATTCCGACCGGTAAAATCGTTGCAGAAAACACTCAAATCGTGTATAATAATCATATCTATAACATATCAGAAGTTGTGCGGTGAAAGTTGTGTCAATATCAAATCACGTCGAAAAGTTGACTACGAAAATACAAAACAAATCACAACTCGGTCAAAACTCAACATCTTTGAAAACAGAAATAGGGTTCGGAGTCCTTACCGCGAGATAAACAAATCTTCCAACTGCGTCGTCGGAAGAAAAGCGCTCCGCGGGCTCCAAAACCAAGCTTTTCCTTTGCTTTTCTTCTCTTTCTCTCTCCTGCCTTCTCCTTCTCTCTCTTCGAAATGAATAAAAATATCTCAATCGGATATTTATCAATACTGATCGTCCCAGACGATCTACAATTCGTCCCGGTACGATGTGTCCTCTGGACAAATTTCGTACAGACGAAATCCAAATTCGTCCCGGGCGACTTGCTCTCTGGACAGATTTCGTACAGACGGATCGTCCCGACCCTTCCAGGTTCGTACAGACGAAAATGACAGATTTCTTCACAAATTTCTTCAGTTCGTCCAGTACTAAGTCCATTTCGTACTGACTGACAGCACTCATAAAAATCAGTTGTTTCAAGGCACTGATCGTCCCGGACGATCTCAATATCGTCCCGGACGATCCTGGGAGGAAAATCACATCTACAGAGAAACAAATCAAAGGAACGAGCTCTCACACATCCTAAGTGCCAACAAACTCCTTATGAATGCATGATAAGATAGATTTATACCCAAGGTATCAAGAATATTTAGTTTAGAAACTTCAATTATGACTCTTTAATATGCAAATGTAAATAACGAAATTCAATGATGTATGAAAGAAATGTATAAATAAAACTTTATCAAGGATGATATTTAGATACTTATAACTCAGGGTTTGTTGTAAAATAAAGGTGGTCAAGATCCATCATAACGGGCCTTAATTTTTATCCCTATACAAGATTTATTTAAATATGATTACTTACTTTAGTCTTTATCTTTAGGCTCCATAATCTTCTTTTAGATTCCAAAAGGCAATGATCTTAAAAAAAAAAAGAAGAAGAATTGTTTCCTTTTGGAACTTCTATATGTATGAGTAATTATCTTTAATCTTTTTATTAATCTTGACAATGTACAACTAAATTTATTTATAAAAGAATATAAAAAATTTTTATTTACACATATACATTTATAGCATCACCTAGATACATTCTACATTTTTTAGGAATATAAATGAATAATGTATTTCTAATATGGAAATGCAATGCAATGTTGGAGTATGTGAACAAAATATAACACGGCCTTAAAGCCTAATGAAACCCTAGAGAGCCGAAGGTGCACCAAAAGAAATATAAACATGACATCCATGGTATAGAAATTAAACTCGCCATATATGAATACTCTCTAGGTAAGATACAACAATAACAAGCCTTTATCCCACTACGTGGGGTTGACTACATGAATCTTTTTTTTTTCCATTGTGTCCGGTTAAGAGTCAAATTCTTATTTAGATATAATAAAGAAAAGTCATTTATAATATTTTCCAACCAAGTCTTTTTAGGTCTTCCTCTCTAGGCTAGCTACTCAAAACAAAATAAGCCACACCACCAGCCAAACCTAGGCTAAAGTTAGTAGCCCTATCAAACCATTTAAAGTGCTCGTAACAAGCTGTACGGTTTAAATAGGTCCTAGGATAATTTTGTTTAAAGTTGTCTATCATTTTATTTTTTTAATTTGTTCCAGGTCAAAGGAAATTTTTTTTCAATTTAAAAATTAATGCTTTATAATTTATGATTTCTTATAAAGATATTTTAAGGATAAAAGTATTTATGTTAAGTTTTAAAAAAGAGTAATTAATCAACATGTCTTAAGCTCATATTTGTAATGCATTTGATCTCCCAAAAAGGGCTCAAATCAAATGAATAGGATTCTTTATTTTATTTAGGTAATTTAAAGATTTGATTTTTTTTTTTAAATCGTGTTAGGCTCATAATTGTAATTCAATTGATTCCCACTAAAGGATATGTCGACCCCCTCTTTTAGTGAGGTCAAATTTGGACATCAAAAATACAATCTCCACAAAAAAAAGCTATTAAACTCCACCCTAAAAGTAAAATCCAATTCATCGCTATGCTTTGGAAAAGTAATCAAATCATTAACCCCAAAATCATCACTTGACAATCAACCCTAATTGTCATTTAATCATCTAATCAATTAGTTTATAATCACAAAATTATTATTAGTGATATGATAATTTAAAAATTAAAACTTTCCTAAATCATTGACTCTTAAAATCAGATTTAAAACTTAAAGTAAAATCAAAATCAAAATCCATCAATTGATAGTCACCAGTGATTATCACCTAATCATTTATTCAATCATAAATAATCATCAATTATTATTAATGATTTGAGAATTTTAAATCCAAAATGCCTTCAAATTATTGATAAAATCTAATCTAAACCAAATCCATTATCCAAATCTAATGAAAAACCAAAACCTCAATATCCTATGCTCAAAACCCCTTTATTCATAAACTATTTTTGATGAAATTTTAGTCACCTAAAAATCTAACAAAATGACATTAGATTCATGTTTAATCACTTTAATATTGATTAGGTATGTCTCTATAGTTAATTGTATCAGTTTAGGAGCATTCCAAGCCCTCTTACCTCTTAAACCCAAAATATTCCCCAAAGCTGCAAAATCTCCAAATATTTATACCCTATACCACTTGACATGGCATCTTATGAAAATTGAGTTTGGAAGCCTCCCTAAATTCATTGAACCTGATCATTGCCATTAACATGATGTATTAAACCAACATTTAACCCTTGGTGGACCTTGGTTGACCATGAAACCACCTAAACCATAAACCTCAAAACCTCCTAAAACAAAATGTTTCCTTAAACATCAATATATATAAGTCATACCAAACTCCAAAACCAATTTTAACATATTCCAATTGTGATTTGGAGTGCATTGATCCTAAATCCTACTCATGGTCAACACTAGTTGACCAAGTCATCCTAGGTTGACAAAAAGGTCCCTATATCCTTTAAATTATATTTTACACATTTAAGCTCATCATTGCACAAAACCTACTCTAATATGTCTAAAACATCATTTGGAATGAGTTAGACCAAAACTCAATATTTGGTTAAACCTCATTGACCAAGTTAACATAGGTTGATAAAAAGACCCCTTAAAACTTTAAACTTACATTTCATGCTTGGAGACCTCACTAAGCCTTGGGACCATCTCCAACAAACTCAAAACATCATTTGGAATGGGTTGGACCCAATTTTAACTCCTAGTCAACCCTAGTTGACCAAAGGGTAACTTAAGTACTTAAATATGCATTTCATAACAAATGAGCTTCTTTTGGCATGAAACCACCTCAAATAAGTCCAAAATGCCACTTTGAGTTGGTTGAACCAAACCAAAACCCCTAGTTAAATCTAATTGACCAAAACCCTACATAAAGCTTTCAAAAATTAAAATCCAAAGCTATAAATCTTGCCAAAAAAAAAAATTAACCTGTGGGAACTATCTATTGGGTCCCCAAGGGTCACCCAAAAAAGTTTCATCACATTGGCCCATCAGGTTTAGCCACATGGGTTGAACCAAGTGAACCTAAATGATATTCTTGAACCAAAATCCAATCCTTGTGTAAATTATATAAATAGTTATAGCAGGTGTCCCTTAACCCATTGCATCAATCCTAGAAAGTCCATCCCATGGGTTGACCTGGGTCACCCAATCGAGCTAACCCAAGCCTATAAAAATCCTAAATTTTAGAGACCATTGCCAACCCAACCCAAATTGAGTGTTGTAAACCATTTAATTGCATTTTAGAACCTTCATTATACATGCCAAATCCCTTGCCATATGGGCAGCTAATGCGGCAAGATTCCTCAAAAGGACCTCTAAGTAATGATTGGTTCAATTATAACTCAACCAATAACATACCACATGGGTTATCCTTTCTTGGAAAAGTTGGCTAGCCCCTATTTTTCTAATTTGGCTATATTAGATGGCATGTATTTGACAAGAAATAATTTTATAAGTATTACTCTCTCACATATAAATACCCCCATTTTTTTCTAAAAGGGGGTTAGTTCAATTAATTCATTAGCTTCAAAGGAACTCCCCAAGGCTCCCTAAAGCTTTACCTTGCCTTTGCTTGATTGAGAATACTCCAAGTGAGGTATTCAAAGAAAGAAGACAGAAAAAAAAACTTCCCATTCAAAAAAAAAAAAAAAAACTCCATCTAGTGTATTTCAGACCTTGAGGTCTTCAAGGAAGATCAAGAGGACCTCCCCAAGAGTCCATAGAGCCAAATATCAAAGGATTTTACTATCTGGATTGAGGTGTTTTCCCAACCCTAGCTTATATATTCAAATCAAAGTAGCTTCCAAAAAAGTTCTTTTCAAAGCCTTTAAACACTTACCAACTTTTTATCTGAGTGTGGTAAATTTGTGTTTCAGATTTTATTAAATGTTGTTGAGTATTTGAGAAGTTATAGCAATGCTTCCAAACCTTTAAAATTCCTTGATACATGAATTCAGCTTAATTTAAGCCATCGATTTTGAAATCAATGGCTCAGATCTAGTTATTCTCACATTTGATTAAACCCAAAATTTGATCTTGCTGCTTGATTTCATGTCTGATGGCATCGAGACCTTTGATTTTATACAGTGCATGATCGAATTATCATCATAATCTACTTGCGTGGATTAGTAAAAATGAATTGAGCCACCACTGTAATCATTGGCACTGATTGTGCCACTGTGCAATCATTGCCAATTAGTGGCTACTTGTGATTAAAACTAGTTTATGCGTTAAATAATTTCAAAATTGGCATAAATTTAAAATTTTCATTATAAATTTATTTTTCATCCAATTGTTTGAGTTCTTGGCTCATTAGAACCGCCTTGAGCCCAATTTTATTTTAAAAATAATTTCAAAGAATTTTTACCAATGTGTTACGAGAAATTTAGGTTTTAATGACCACTAATTTAACTTAATAACTCCCTAACTGATTGTCCAATTAAGCACAAATTTGGATAGGGTAAACTAGGCATGTGTGTTATATACAAAAATGTTCTTGGGCTTTGATGATCAATGAATTTTATTGAATTGAATTTTCAAAGTTATGGATCACAATTTAACCCAAAACTTTGGAAACTAATTACTTTAAAATCCAAAAAAAAATTAGGGCTTGAACTTTTTGTGTGGAGTTAATGACTATTCAAGGGTTAGAATGACACTAATTTTACCCAAATCAAAACAAAAGAGTGTCCAAACTAAATATCCAAAGGTATAGATGCAATTAATTTTGGTGTTTGAATGTCACACTTAGGAAAGCTTTGGTGAATCAAAATTCAGTTGGTATGAATCTCATGTTCAAATGAATCTGTGTTTTAAATTTAAATGCATTTGAAGTTCATTTGATATGTCAATTAGTGAACCTAAATTTGACATACATAATTGACCTAATATTTTGTTTAATTCATAAAAAATCTAAAATAAATCAAAAAAAAATTTAAGTTTCAAATTGCGCAAAATTAAATGCTTAACAAGTGAAAATTAAAATTCACTTGAAATTCATTCAAAATAAAAAGTAATTTGAAAAAAGAAATCTATAAATTAAAAAATAATAAAAATTCAAAAATGATTCAAAACACTTGTAATCATCCCTAGGATTATTTAGTGAAATTTGGGGAATATTTTAAGAAGTTTGGAGTTGAATTAGAACAAAAATTTAAAATCCCCTAATTACTTAAATTAATTAATTCATTAAAAAGGGTTGAACTTGTAAAAAACATAACTAATTAAAAAAAATTCAAATGACACAAACTCCAAGGCATTTAACTTATATTTGGGTCTAGTATTTATGAAAAATATAAAACTTCTCAAATTCAATGAAAATAAAAAGTCAACATTTGATCAAATTTATTTAATTAAATAATTGAATAAATATGAAACTTCTATAAATCACCAAAAATTTAAAAAATAACCAACACAATGAATTAAATTAGATGAACAACTGTAACTAATAATGAACACTTTGTCAATAAAGTTTATAGGCTAGAAATCTCAAGCTACGAAGATATATACACTAAGGAGGATTTGGTCCTTACGCTCATTGTGGCCATACCATGAATGAATTGACAGGATGTGGATATTAAATTAAAAATTTTATGAATCAGTAATCGATAAATTAAATTAATTTAAATCAAGAACCAATAATCAAACTTAAATAAATAGGTAATTACTAGATAAATTTGGCTTACGAGGCTATTAGCTTAGCCCTAATGAGGATGAAATAAACCTCATAGTCTTGGTTCAATAAAGGTAATTACTATTTAATCTAAATAACCTTTGAAATTAGTAAAAAAACAATTAGATGTTGAAATTTTTCATACCCTTATGCTTGAATCCTTTTAGGAAGGAAAAGGTGTATTGGATTGGAAAGTTTAAGGACTAGAATATATAATCAAAGTGAAAAGACTCTAAGGAACATATCTAACCCATTTTAGGAGGACGGGTAGCAATAAAAATTTGATCCTAAAACTTGAAAATCAATGACTTCTTGCACTTGGAAGTCATTTAGCACTATGTTCTTTAAAATCTACATATAAACAACCTTAATAATCAAAATACTTTTAAAAATAAACCCAATGCTTCTAAAACATTAAAACTAACCTGTAATGACTTTAAACAAATAAATTCAATTATTAATAATTCCAAACTAATAAAGTCTAGGATATATCTTAGCCACTTAGTTGATAAGTATGAATAATGTGTTATGTGTTCAGTAAAAATATATTATTTTGGTTATGTTGTGAATGAAAAATACATAAAATGTTCCAAATTCTAAGTAGCATATAACATCATAATGTCAGATTAAACAACCCCACAGCACCATCAAAGGCACCACCAGAGCACCACAACATTGACACTACAGTGCCAACTTCTCTGTTGGATGCCACCACGGCATCTAATGTTCAGCTTTACACTGCAGTTAACAATCTGTCCCAGCATATGCACGATCCACAGCTTAATCATTTTCTTATGCTCAAAAGGCTCATCCGCTACATCAAAGGAACGGTCCACTTCGGTCTGCCGATCACCAAATCGGATCTTCGTCTCCGAACGTACTCAGACACTGACTGGGCTAGTGACCCAGTCACCCGCAAATCCACATCAGGATATTGCACCTTCCTCGGCAGCACATTGATCTCTTGGGCAGTCAAGAAGCAGACCACAGTCTCCCGTTCCTCTACCGAGTCTGAATATCGGGCCCTCGCAGCCTCCACCGCCGACACCATCTGGCTCAAGCGCCTGCTCACCGACTTTTAGATCACACACAATCAGCCCATCGATCTATACTGCGACAATACGTCCGCTATCGCCCTCGCTAATAACCCCGTGTTCCACGCCAGAACCAAGCACATAGAGATTGATCACTGGTTCCTGCGCGAGAACATCACCAACAACCACATTCGCCTTCTACCCATCAAAACAGTCGATCAGATTGCCGATCTCCTCACGAAGCCTCTGTCTACAACAAGATTTAAGCTCCTACGTGACAAACTAACAATCTCTCCAGATCCGTTAGTTTGTGGGGGGCTATCAGAACACTAAATAATATAGTTAGTTTATTTCCAATGTATGCCAACCAATGACAGCGACACACGTGTACATCACGTTCTGTAATCTCTTATATATTCGCAATCTTTACAACTGAGAAGGCAATGGAAAATACAATTTCTGTTTCACTGTCTCTGCCCTTTCCTCTCTAATCTTTACAGTGCTTGTATTTCCACACTTTCATATAGTTTTAAATTTCATTCATAAATTAAAAATACAAAATATGATCTCTAAAATCTCAATCCTAAAATGTTAATATTCACAAAATAATAATCTATAAATTTTATAGCTGAACCCCGTCAAGGTCGTCGGCTATGAAGGTTGCCACCATAGCAGCTCGTCCAACAAGAAATCTCACTCTCATAGTGAATGTTGCCACCTTATTCCCACATGGTGTAATCCTTGTCTTCGCTGCAGTTTGCTCATCTTCAGATGGAAAAGGGCCATAATTATGTCAGGAATACAGCTGAACTTGCTACCCAATTCTTCATTAATCCTGCTACAAGTCAGCCAAATGTTGCTGGGTTGATCTTGGCTGGGTATGCTGATTTTAAAACTGAATTGATCCAATCTGATATGTTTGATCCATGTCTACAGGCTACAATAATCAGCGTGGTTGATGTCTCATATGGCAGAGTAAGAGGTTTCAATCAGGCAATTGAGTTGTCTTCTGGGAAATGTGAAGTTCATACAGGAAAAGAAATTTATCGGAAGTATTATGTGGAAATTAGCCAGGATACTGTAAAGTATGTCTTTGGCGTTGATGACACGCTGAAAGCAAAATTGATATGGGTGCTGTTGAGATCTTGATTGTGTGGGAGAATTTGGACATCAACCGATATGTTCTCAAAAACAGTGCTACTGGAGAACCTTTGATCAAGCATCTGAGCAAAGATCAGGAATCAGATCAGAACAACTTTCGCGATAGTGAAACATCTGCAGAACTGGAAGTGCAGGATAAGCTGTCTCTACCTATTACTGTAAGCTCACTGGACGAATGGAAAAGGCCCAAAAAAACTTGTCAAGCTTCAAAATTAAAGTGAAACAATCATTTGTGCTGGAAGGAAAAGAAGAGCATATGTCAATACTCGGGAAATTTAGAACAAAATAAAGAAATATATTTACCTAAAATTGAATAAATGAATGGCCTTTTGGGATACTCTGGAAATTTCCAACTGAGACTTGCAAAATTTCGTTCGTAACTTTAATTTCCTGTGGATTTCTGAGAAAATACATTTCATCCATTCCAAACGCTAATATAAAAAAGTCATCAAATCTGTAATTCCACAATAAATTTAAGAAACAATATTAAATCATGCAATGATCTGAATTCACAGCATGAAGACTAAACCCAATGTTGTAATGAATTTGATAAAAAGAGATTTCAGATATTTTCATTTTCTATAGCTATTATCTCCTCCAAAAATAATAAAATTGACAAAAGTCAAAGTTCTTTTCAAAATTCTTAATGAAAAAATACATTAAACGTACACAACAATGCAGCAAAATTCCTGTTAAAAAGGAAGCTATGTTCAAAGAATTTGGTAACATGTAGAAAAGCTCGGTCATGGAGTAGAAGCTCTTGGTAAGAACTACAATATAAAGATCAACATTTTACTACCTTGGACCAAACTGCCTGTGATGAACACACCGTACTATACAGCTGCTAAGAAAAAAGAATTTCAGCCATATATTACCACCTAATTAAAGAGATTAACAGAGAAAACAGTCCAAGGGGATTCAGACATAACAAATAATCATAAATGAATTATTGGCTTCAGAATAAAAACTAGGGGAATGCACTTCTGCAGCCATGCTTGTACATAATTTATGCTTGAGTTTGACGCTTGTACACCCTTAACAGACATGATCAGCTTTTCTCTGCTGGTGGTCTAAATACTATGTAACTACAAATCAAATGGAAATGTTTGAAAAAGCTAGTGATCAGAAAAGGATGGTCAAGTATCCCATGAACATAGAAGAGAAAAGAGTATATATTTATATTTCTTATATGGGTTGCAAAAAAATGCTAACACCATGAGGAAATTCTCAGCTGAGTATATATTGATTGATACTCTTTTAATTTAGAATCTTTGCGAAGAATTTTTATTGTATTTGACTCAATTTGGCTTCAAGTTTGGTACATTACATATTGCACCAGATTCAAGTTGCATTGCATAAGAATATTACAATGGCTGCTGAGAGCGGACCCATTTTGATTTTGCAGGTATGGGTGAATTGAGCATGCTCAGGCGTAATGGGTTTGCACCTACCTCAAGTCACATGTTGTTTTGTAATCTCAAGAGATATCATCATTGCCGAATTTCCTAAAGGCGCATATGGTCATTCAAAAATAAAATGAATTTTCAGAATGAATTCAGGAAACTTGGATTTCAGCAAGAACAAGAAGTTTTCAACCTTAGTTTCAATGAAAATAAGAAGTTTTCATGTCAAAATTATGTTTCTAACAACGTTCAAATTGCTACTATAGGTACAAATCACAAATAGAGAAAACAACCATGTGTTAAAACAAGGAATTGGATGCAATAAAACAAGGTAGTTCAGGAGATAAATTGAAAGAGACATATGAACATTATAGTATCAAAAATAGAAATAAATTAAACCTCTAATCATCATTTTCTTCATTTGACAAGCTTAGACCTACAAGAAGAAATTTATAATTTTTGCGACACAATTTTTTAATTTTATTACGTCAACCTTAATGTGCTTGTTTAAAATACTTACCATCACCCATAGGAAACTGCATGCCCTTTTTTTCTGCTGCCATTTTTAACCAATATATATATATATATATATTTTTTTTTTTTTTTTTGAGACTTAATGATTTTACTATGTTCCTCATATTTCTCATGTATAACTTTTAAAATGGTTTCAAGCCCGACCTCTCTCTCTCTCTCTCTCTCAGATGACGCATTTGATCTAACAAATTTCGTTTTCTTTATCGACTTTGGCCCATAACCAAGACCAAGAATATATGAAGATGTTTAACATAAAACTTCAGCACAAATTATTGTTTCATCAACTATTCCTCCCTAGTCAATAATTTTCAGGCAAATTTCCTTCATATTATTGTCTTGTATGTTTTAAGAAAAATCAACACATAAATGATGAAATATTAGTAATAAAGATATTCTAATAAATTTAACTTTTGCTAATATATTTTGCCCACCAATCTTCAAAAAACCATTACTTTTCTTTGCCTGGAAACTCCTTGTATAATTCAATTCTACTTAATTTCAACATCATAACAAAATATGTCTCACAAATTAATAGTTTTCAATTTTTGAACAATTAAAAAATTATAATTACCTAATCATATAGATGTGCTACAAGGGATTTTGTGCCCATTCGATGAACAAACTTCAATATCGAACTATTCCAAGAGTTTTATTCCAATTTTTTCTGTATTAAAAAAAATTGATACAACATAATATAACAAGCAAAAAAATTAGTAGTGACAAAATTTGATTTCCGTCTGCGTGAAATTTAAATATTTTAGCATGGATGTCTTTCATATATATATATATATATATATATCCATCTTATTTTGGTCTTATTATCTTTAATACTCTTTTTTATTCCCTCACAAATTCATTGCACGATAAGAAGTTTCATCATCGCTAATAAGAATATAAGTAAATTAGCAAACCATAGTTTCTTTTAAATTAAAGACATACCTTAAATATTTCTGAGTAAAAAAAAATTTACATAACCAAATTCAATCATCTAATCTCTCAATAAGCTCTTTGTAAGGCATTTTTCTTGCTAACATTCCAACTCCAAGTTTTATATAATTTAATTAATCCTTCAAGCAAAAATCCTTAGAAAATATGATATCTAGCAAGAATCAACAAGTATCTAGCAAAATTGTTGATGAACCGGGTAGATGAAACAAAAGTAGAAATATAAAAAAAATACCAAACCTGCTAGAATTAAACAAAAGTAGCTCCTTGGTTCAGTATTTCAATAGCTGAACCAAATAAAGCCTTAGTTCATCAAGCCATAGGGTTGAATTTAAATGCACTTCTTGAACCCTAGCTAGCTTAAATTGTCCTAAGGTAAAGTTTGGTTCATGTGATATTTGCACTCATGTTCAGAGGTACGGTTCTGTTAGAGGAAGCATCGAATGAGTGCACACAATTTAATGGGATCTAAATTACTGCATGTTAAACTATTCATAAATGAAATTACATTA
This sequence comes from Dendrobium nobile, assembly GCA_022539455.1. Classification (NCBI taxonomy): domain Eukaryota; kingdom Viridiplantae; phylum Streptophyta; class Magnoliopsida; order Asparagales; family Orchidaceae; genus Dendrobium; species Dendrobium nobile. The sequence goes on along the minus strand of CM039722.1, from coordinate 3,597,601 downwards.
CAGATAACAAATAACTAAAACATTAATTATATCTCTTACCATCAATTTTTTCAAAAGTATTTCTTTATCGGTATCACAAATTTGATCTTATCTTTCGACTTGCATTGGTATAAAATTTCTAATGATTATACCCACCTCTCTAGACAACATTGAGTGATTCTCTCCACTTGGCCTATTTAAGCCATCTGGAATGAATATTGATATCTTACCTTTAGTTCTAAAAAAACTCGTCTAGTGCCACACCTCTATTTGGACCACCTTTTTTTAGCACTTGAAACTGTAAAAATAAAAAAAAAATAAAATAAAAAAAAGAACATTATTCTCAATATTAAATAAGAAAGTCATTTATATTCATCATAATTTTTAAATTCAAACAAGCCATAAGTAATAATACCATTGATACTTTTTTCATACTCTAGTGCAGTTGGATGAGGCAAACCTAAGCTATCAGCTCTTGGAGAAGCATCTCCAGTAGATAAATCTCCTTCAATTTATACATGTATATAGTTAAAAATAAGAGTATCAATTAAAAAGAAATTATATTTATTTAAGGATAGTGTTTAAGATTGTAAGAGCAAAAAACATTAAAAGGATTTAACCTAATAAGTTAAAAAATACCAACTTACCATTATTAGTAGTAAAAACATGTAAAGCATCATTTTTCAAAATAGATTGCACATTATTACTTGTTGATGGTGCAAACAAATGTAAGTAATTTGCAATTATTCGAGAGCTTATCCATTTTCCCTAAGCCATGAGGTAATGAATTGTAAAATGAAACAAAAAAAAATATTATTGTAAAGTTTCACCAAAATCTTATTGATACGTCATATTTTCAGTTAGTTGATCAGTGTTAAGTTGATATTCATTCTAGTAATTCATAAGGGTGGATCAAATAAATGCTTATGCTGCACTTTTTGTACATGTCAATCACCTGTTAACATAAAATACGTGAGAAACTTAACCTGCTAATACATAGGGATCATTATCATACCAAGTTTTACTAGTATTTATAGATATGAAGTCATCGTCAATTACAGTGGGCTTTTATCCTCACGATCAAACCATTTGCACTTGAACAATTCTACATTATTTCCATCAATATAGCTCATATCAACTACATCAATTAAAACCCTATAGAAATTAGCTCTTTCATCTTTATGAGAACCTTGAACTAATGCACCACTATTCTGGTTTACCCTCCAAATGTTACATTGGTTAACTAGAAACTTAACTCCATTAACAATACACCAGGATATACATTAACACAAATATTATGGCCCATTGCTAAAGAGTAATGATCTTTTTTATCTTCCAGTGATCCATGAAGATTCAAGCTCTTCATCTAGAAGCAAGTTAGTAATCAATTTTTATGAAATTGTGAACAATAAAAAATTTATGAATATAAACAGTAAATAAAATTAGGAAATTTAGTATCTCACTCTTTTTTCAAACCATAATGGAAACTTTTCTTTTTCTTTAGTTGCCACAACTTCAATAAATGAATATTTTTTTCTTAGTTCATTCTCATGTTCATTGACACATAATTTTTTTAAAATTTAATTGCATATCAATATATTTTTTTGTAAATAAAATTTAACATCATCAGAATTTTAGTTAATTATGTACTCATGATATGGCTTTAGCTCTTTGCAGTTATTAAGAACATACCATCGACCTAAATTGTACTCACTCACTCCAAGATAATTTTAAATTGGTTTACCAAAAGGATGGATACTTTTTGAGAAAATTGAAAGTTGATTTTCATTCAAATTAACATCATCATTTTATATGTCATCTTGATTGTTTTTACTCTTCATGCCACGGATGTATCTAGAATAAAATGTCAATGCCTCATCAACTTTTGTAATTGATCCTTTAAGGCAAGCTCTCGTCCTAACATTCCCTTTATGAGCACTTAGATTTCTAGCATGTGAAAATATTTTAAGAAAAAATTGTGCAAATAATTAATAAAAATGTATAAAAAATAAATGTTAGTAGCATAAGAAGTAACCTTTCATTTGGTTACACTCATATATACATAATAGGTCTTGCAATCCTAGCCTCACATGAAAAATGAAATACCAAGTAAACCATTATGTCAAAGAAAGTAGGTGGAAATATCATTTCAATCTGACAAATTGTATTGATGATCATATCTTCTAATGTCTTAGCACATAATATCCTAAAAAATATTGAAAATTTACTTAAATCATTATGCACATCCTTATTTAAATATCCATGCAATCTTAAAGGAAGGATTCATTACAATAGAACATGGCATTCATAGCTTTTTAATCCCATAAGCTTACCATTTTGAATATGTACTGATCTAGATATATATGTTGCATAACCGTCTAGAAAGTTTACTAATCTAACAAAGTTGAGAAACCATTATATTTATTTTGGAGATAGTGTATAAGAGATTAAAGGTTAATGATACTTCTCTCCTTTCTTTTACAAATGTAGCTCATGCCTTATGCCCTTATCTTGTAGATCCAAATGAGCTTTCTCTATATCTTATGTCTATCCTTCTATATTTAATAAGGTTACATCAAGATTATGACGTAATGTTAGTCTTCTCCAGTAAGGCAACTCAAAAAATACACTTTTTTGCCCAAGTTGATTCATGAAGGTAACGTTTTCTTTTTTGCATCTAGTATGCTTTCCAAACTTACATCCTTTAATAACTCCATTTCTGGTAATATCTCATCTGTTGATAAAACTTGAGGTCTTACTCTTACATCATGCTTGCCATTAAATAGTCTACTTTTTCTCCATTTGTACTCTTTAGGCAAGAAGCATTTGTGACCTTGTAACAAATTTTATTTCACAAATATTGTGAAGACGTTACTATCACATATTGGGCAAGCCTTGTAACCATGTACTTTATAACTTGATAATATACTATATGCTAGAAAATCATTTAAAGTCCATAAAAGAGCAGCATGCATTTGAAATTTATTCCTACTTACAGAATCATAAGTTTTGATGTCATTCACTCATAATTCATTTAATTCTTTTATAAGGGACTTTAAACATACATCTACAACTTTTGCAAGAGCAGCTGGACCAAGAATTAATTATGTTATAAACATAAACTCAGATGACATAAAATTTCAAGGAGGTAAATTATATGGCATAAGAATGGCATGCCACATTCTATAAGAAGTTCTTATATTACCAAAAGGATTGAATCCATCAAAAGCTAATTCAAGGCGTACATTACGAGAATCCTCTACAAACCAAGGAAAGCTAATATCAAAATCCTTCCAAACTTTAGAATCAACTAGGTGCTTTAGTATATTTTTATCTCCAAAATGATTTTATTAATGCCATCACTTTTCATGAGCAGTTTTTCTTGACATAAATTACCATTGTAATCAAAATTTAATGGGAAACTAGCATAGAATTTTATGAGGAAATTTCTTTCCTTTTCTAACATTACATTTTTATCTTGATTCCATGCACACATGACATTCTCCTTTATCCTTATAATCTTTCCAAAATAAAGCACAATCATTTTTATAAGCATGAATCATTTCACATCTCAATCCAAGGTCTGATAGAATCTTCTTTGATTCGTAATATGAATATGGAACTGTTTCATCCTTTAGAAAGATAGATTTTATGAATTCAATGATCATGTTGAATATTTTAGTTGTCAAATGATTAAGTACTTTAATGTGTAGTAACTTTACAATACCAAACAATATAGATAAATCTGAAATAAGGTGTAAATCACGTTGTACATCCTTCATTAGTCTATCAAATATAGTTTTTTTCATTTTTGTTAATAATATTATCAACTTCCTCATTTGGTGAACTGTTGGAAGAAGAGTTCATGAAAGTTTTCCAATGAATATCCTTTAATATTTCTTACATCTCATCAACATCTTCTTTTTCATTATTAAGAATATTCATATTTCTTTTGCCTAAATCTGCATCACTGAATGCTTGAGAGGTTTCCCCATGACATGTCTAATGACTCCTTATGTCCCACCTATCTACTATAAGCATCACTTATAGTGTGTACAAGCATATTAGTTAGCTGCATTAAACTATTAGAACTCACTTGAGCTACTACTACACTTTGTCCATTCTATGTATCCTGATTAGAGGGTCCATCTATCCACTTATAAAATCATCTTTCCTAATAAATAACACATAAACTTGACGCATACATATATAATTCAATAAATCAAATGCATTGATGAAGATTAATGCAACCCAACTTATAATATCTTCCTATAGCTATGGTTCCAATTCTTCCAACAACCACTCTGTACCAATTTGTAATGCCCTAAAGTTAAATTTGGAAAAAATACTCATTTTATCTTTTTAATTAATAAACTAAATCTTCTATAAATCATAAAAATAATAAATCTATATCTAGTGAAAGTAACTAAGAATTGTATATCTCAAAATATTATTCTATATTCATTCTCCCAACATTAATATACAATAGCTAGGAGATCAGTATAATTACTACTATATTACAAGCTCTTGACTACAAAAGAATATGAAAAATATATAAACAAAAAAAAAAAAAACTTGAGGATCTCTATCAACCTCACTCCAACTGGTCGTAATCCCTTCCTTAACTTGAAATCATAAAAGTCTATATAATGAGCATAAATGCCCAACAAGTAATCAAAACAAGCTTATCACTACTTTTAATGCAAGGCAAAAGAATCAATATATATGTTTAATTCTAGTCAATATCAATTATCAGTTAATATGAGTAATAAAAAATCTCAAAATGCAATAAAAAAATCAATATAAACAATGAAGTCAAAACAAATGAGGCAAATGAGATTTTAAAGATAGTCTCTTAAAATATTATAATAATATAATAATATAATAGTTAATATAATTATATATTTTTTTAATCAATTTTTAGTATAAAATTTACATAAATTTTTTAGCTTCAAAAATTATAAAAAAAAAATATTCATAAGTTAGCTTATTTTATTTAGAAAATACTAGTAAAATCATTTTACAAAATGAACACCCATCAGTCCCATAATTTTCACTTGCATCAACAAATACTAATTTTTTAAGAATTTGCACTAGTGCCCAAAAATTATGAAATATTTAGAGTTATTTAAATATTATAATATATATCTTATGGCAAAGACAAATTCTAATTTGAACTTAAAATGACTCCTAAAAAAAATTATGTTTGGTTCAAAATATTGGTTATTACACTTAGGCTCCCTTTTTTATGGTCATATAGTAGTGATGGAGCAAGCCCCTCATAGAACCATCCAAGTTTAAATCTCCATCCTCTATGGTTAAATGTGAGTCACCACACATAGGCTTCCTTTTTATATAATCATCTACTAGCAATGGATTAAGCCCCTCATATCACCACTCCAGTCTAAATTCTAATCCTCTAAGGTTAGGTATGAGTCTGCGTAATTAGGCTTTATTTCCTTATGATCATTCATTAGTGGTGGAGCAAGCCCCTCAAAGCATTATCCTAGTTTAAATCTCGATCCACAATGGTTAGGTGTTAGTCCCCACACTTAGGCTTTTTTTCATATGATCATCATCTAGTAGTGGAGCAAGCCCCTTGTGTCACAACTTTAGTCTAAATCTTGATCCTCTAAGGTTAGGTGCCAGTCCCCACACTTAGGCTTACTTTCATTTTTTTCATCCACTAGAGGTGGAATAAGCCCCTCGTAGAACCATCTTTGTTTTTTTCTTGATCCTCTCTGATTAGGTGTGAGTCCTCACACTTAGGCTTCCTTTTCATATGATCATCAACTAGTGGTGGAGAAAGCCCCTCGTGGCACCACTCTAGTCTAAAATATAATTCTCTAACATTTTATGTAAGTCCCCACATGCAGGCTTCCTTTTCTTATGGTGACTTATTAGTGGTGGGGCATGTCTCTCATTGCACCATCCTAACTAAATCTTAAATTCAAGCCTTAAAAGTTTAGATGTGGATCTTCTCATAAATTTCTCCGTTCTTAGAAAATGCCCTTTAGTTTATTGAGATAGGTTTGATTCCCCTGGTGTTGTAATCCCTTCTCTTGGATGAGAAAGATGACTTTTAAGTTCTAACAAATCCAAATCAACTAATGATGGCAAAAGCCCCCTATGGAATCATCCTAGTTTAAATCTCATATTCCTTATTTTGGATAATTTCCTTTTAGGCCTTAATTATTTAAATCTCATCAAATTCTATTGATTGCTTCAATCAACATCAAATTCTGTGATTTACTTTTCAAGTTCATCACACTTATTATAGGTATGTTTGTTGACCTCATTTTTTATCGAGGTCAATTTTCTACATCAAACATCCAATCTCCACACACAAAAGACTAAACTCCACCCCAAACTTAAAATCCAATTCACCATTATGCTTTGGTATAGTAATAAAATCATTGACCCCACAATCATCACTTAACAATCACCCTTAATTATCATCTGATCATCTGATCAAACATTTGATAATCACCAAATGATTATCATTGATATGATTATTTCAAAATTAAATATTTCCTCAATCATTGACCTTCACAATCAAACTCAAAACGTAAAGCAAAATCAAACGCCAAATACATATGTTAATAGTCACTAGTGATTATCACATGATCATCTGTCCAATCACTAACCATCATCAATGATTGTCAATGATATGAGCATTTTGAATCTAAAACTCCTTCAAATCATTAATTAAATCAAATCTAAACCAAAACTATTGTCCAAACTTAATAAAAATCTAAAACCTCATATATAACTCTCAATAAACCCCTTGATCCATAACCTATTTTTGGTGAAATTTTAGTCACATCAAAACCTAACCAAATTATCTTGGATTCATGTTTAGTCACTTTCATATTGATTAGTCATGTCTCTAGGGTCAACCATATCAATTTGGGGGCATTCGAAGCTCTCTAACCCCTTAAATTATAAGCATTTCTTAAGGCTGCAAAACATTCAAATGTTTATAGCCTATGCCACTAGTCATGACATCTTATAGAAATTGATCTTTGAAACCTACAAAAATCCCTTGATCATGATCATTGTCATTAACATGATGCATTGAACAAACATTTAACCCTTGGTGGACCTTGGTTGACCTTGATGCCACCTAAACCCTAAACCTAAAAACCTCTTAAAATCAAATTTTCCATAAACTTCAACATGGCTCAATCAAATCAAACCATAAAACCACTTCTAACATATCCCAAATATAACTTGGAGTGCATTGAACCTAAACCCAACCCATGGTCAACCCTAGTTGAGCAAGTCAACCTAGGTTGATGGAAATGCCCTTTTAGCCTTTGAAATTGTATTTCACGCATTCAAGCTTCATCATTGCAGAAAACCTACTCTAACAAGTCTAAAATATTATTTCTGTTGAGTTAAATCCGAACCAAAGTTTTGTCAAACTTGGAAGACCAAGTTACCTTAGGTTGACCAAAAGACCCCCTAAATCTTTGAACTTGCATTTCATGCATGGGGGGGACCTCACCAAATCTTTGGACCACCTCTAAGAAACTCAAAATATCATTTGGAATAGGTGGAGCTAATCCTAATCCTTGGTCAACCTAGGTTGATCAAATAAACCCTAGTTGACTAAAGGGTTCCTTAAGTACTTAAACTAATATTTCATACCAAATGACCTATCCATTACATGGAACCACCTCCAATAAATCTAAAATATCAATTTAAATTAGTTGGATAAACTCTAACCCCTAATCAAAATTGGTTGACCAAGTCAATAATTATTGAAACAAATCCTATATAAACCCTTCAAAAGTTGAAATATAATGCTCTAAACCATTTCAAAGAAAATTAACCCCATGGGGACTATCCAAGGGGTCCCCAAGGTTCAAAAGTTTCAACCCATGGGCCCACCTAGTTTAACCATAAGAAAATCAAGGGAACCCAAAGGGGTTTTCTTGAACAAAAATCAAATTCATGTAAAATTAAATTACATTAATAGTTGTATTAGGTGACCCTTGACCCATTGCATCAATCCCAGCAAGACCATCCCATATATTCACCTAGATTTACCAACTGAGCTAACCCAAACCATAAAAAAACAAAATTCTTGAGCCTATTACTAACCATGCCCAAATTTAATGTTGTAAATCCTTGAATTACATTATATAATTTTCATTTCACATGCCATATCAATTTCCTTGCCTTATGGGCAATAAATGTTGAAACATTCCTCAAAATAACCTCCAAGTAATAATTCATTCAATTATAACTCACCTAATAATATACTGTATAGGTTGTACTTTCTTAGGTGAGTTGGCTAGTTGATTAAGGTAAATAATGTTCTATTTTATATGTTAAATTTCTAGTGAAACCATTTTATTTTAGTTAAGCTTATACAGGAAAATGCAGGAAATGCAAAAAAATTCTAGTATGGTATAGCGCTATGGTGTCAAGCACTACTATATCGTGGCTCTGTCACTAACACCGTTAGAGTGCCTAATATGAACATGGTGGCACCTAGTCTCTATTTAATAGTGGAATAACATTGGGGGACTCAGCACTGTAAAGCCTAGTCTGTATCTGCACAATGTAATGTCTCCAATTTCTAGCACCACCAAGCCAAGGGGATTGCCATGTGGACATCGCAGTGCTCAACCGTCAGCAATGTCATAGCATTATAGTTATAATCATTCTAGACATGACCTTCCAGAAATAGACATGTCTATTCATTAAATAGTGGGCCCACATTGGTAAGCATCGCAGCAAATGAAATCCTTTAGTGTTGTAATATTAGTTTTTTTTATGAGCACCACGACGCAAGTGCCTCTAGCACCACGATGCCATAATCCATTTGTGTGTTTTTCTATAAACAGTATATTTATAATGTTTGTCAAGGAGTTTAGTCACTTAGTTTATTTCAGGCTTCACAATACTTCTCTTTAATTTCTTCAAGAGTGACAACTAAGAGAATTCATTGGGCACTAGATCTACTTTATAAGAGTGTTTGGTCAATATTTATGGAAGCAATTCTGTAAGTTCAAGGAATGTAGAGGAGATCATTGAATCCATTCATTGGTATCTTTTCTTCTGTACTTTTTTTCTTTTGTGTAATTAATAAAAATGTTTTTGCTTCATTAGTTTTTCATATCTAGCTAAATTTTCTAGTTTTGGATTGATGGTGTAAATGGAATATGGAGTCCTAATAAATTCTCTTCATCAATAATTTAATAATATTTTCAATATACTAAGACTTTACTTAATGCATATACTGGTCATATATGTAGTTAATATTAGGTATAATGCGAAGCTTAGGAATAGGAAAGCATGCATAATTAGATATATTATATTAGTATGATGCAACCCTAGGCATAGTATTTTGTAATTACCAAATTTATAGGGATGAAATATAATGAGGGGGTTTTAATGGTACTTTCTTTACTTACTCTTCTAAGATTTTCATAGGGTGACAAACTATAGGAGTTTAGATTGGTAATAAGGTTTAAAGGGTTTAATATATCCTTTTGTCTATTCATACTTGACTAAATGGTCAGTGATGCATATGCTATAAATAGTATAAATATAAAAAAGAATAATTAGAAAACATATTGTATTTACATTCCATCAATCCTAAACATTTTATCTAAATAGTATTTCATTTAAATTTTTTTATAGATTTTAAACTGAGATATTGAATCTCCACCAAAACTTATTCTTATTGAGTAGGATAATTATTTTAATTATAGTAGGCATTGTTAGTATTTTAAGTAAACATTATTCCTCATTGGATCAATACTCTACTCTATCGCCTTATTACTTGATTTTTTTTTTTTTTTTGAAAGTTGCAATTTGCATGAAAAGATAAAGAACTTACAAGAAACTAAAGATAGTTATCACACTCCTTTTTCAAATAAAACAAAGAAGAAGGAATGAATTTGAAAGAAAAAAAATAAAAAATAAAGCTACTACTCAAAGCTAAAGTAGCACAATAATCGGCAACTTTATTTTAATTTCTAGAAACCAAATGAAAGATAACATTATTAAAATCATTAAGGAAAATAATATCTTTATTCCACTCTCCATCTTGTTACCATTTCGCCTTCTTTAAGGACTCATGAAGCCACTTAATCACATTAGATATGTCTCCATCAATAATAACTCCCTTGTATTGTAGCATCTAACTTTGCAAATGCTCTTTAAATAAAAGAACTGTCTGTAGCTCAAGAGTAGCTACATCCCAATGCTTCAATTGCATGCCCAAAGCATGAAGAAACTGCCCCTTATGATCTCATATAATAACTCCAATACATGCATTGTACGAATCCATAAGAGAAGCATCCACATTAATCTTGATCCAATCTAGAGGTGGAGGTTGCCAAACATCAGGAGACCAGAGATCAGAATCCCATATTTTGGTATTGAATTCTTCAATGGCAGTGATTGATCTACTCGAATGCTGCTTAATAAGCTCGATGCAATCTTTCTCCAAATCTGGAAATAAAGGAATTTTTTTGATAAATGAAACCAACTCCTTATTAAAAACTTTTTGTAGCTACAAACACTTCCAGCAGCCATCCTTTGAAATAAAATTATGAACTGATTTATAATGAAGTTCTTCACAATTAACATAAGTCAGCCACATATTGAGAGGCATATCAAAGATCCATGTATCATTCATGATGCTCACTTTATTGTCATTCACCAACTTCCATCTAACAATATTTTTCAAATACTTTGCTCCATCCAACAGAATTTTCCACGATGAAGAATTCCCTCTTTCAACCAAAGAATATCATTTGCTAATGGTTCAGGTTGTGAAACTTAAGGCTGTCATCCCGATTCTGGTAGTCAAATTTAGATAAAAATTGCATACGATCTTGAAGGATCGATATGAGGTTCTAACAATATTCAACCACTATAATATAGATGAGAGATCATTAATTTCATATTTTGTATCACGATAACTAATGATATATCTCTCGGAAGAGAGAAAATATCACCTATTATCAATCGACGGGACATAACGATAATGGTCGTTATCGGCTTGATTTTCCCAAAGAAGATCAATTTTGAGTTTTGAAAATTGAATTTTTGAAAATAAGATGTGTGTGGTTCTAAATCTCTTATGAGCGCAATACCTCATAGTAAATTACATCATAGGAAGACAAAGTCTCCTATGAAAACTCTCGATTAAAATAATGGAAAATTTTTGTTAAGGATTTTTGAGGAGTGATATCAAAGAAATTGAATTTTGGAATTTCAAAAGGGAATGGATCAAGATTGAACACTTATTAGCAAAATCAAAGAAAGAAGATAGGGGATACTTTGAGATTCTAGAACCATCTAGATGTTCCCTAACCTAATCTAATTATTGGGCTTTAAATCTTGGATTGATAGAAGTTTTAGTTTGAGTTTAGCATTTTAATAGAAATTTGGGTTTATATTCTTGGAAGTTGATCCAAGATCCACCCCAGATCCTAAATCTAAATTAGGTGCCACACAATGGTGACTTGAACCTAACTAATGCAATGCAAAACCTACACTTACCCCGGCCTAGATTGGAGAGCCAGCTAACCACCTAGTCGATTTTAACTACACGAGTCCGATCATTATATGAAAGAGTGGTAGGGATATTTTTATTAAAGTTTTGGAGAGTTGGGGCCGACATATAAAGATTGTCCTAAGTGGCCCCTTTACTTATGCAGGATGAAAATGTTAAGGACAGATGTAATTAAAATTTAAACTCTTTTAAATGTGTTTCTAATGTAAAATATATTGGTCAAAATACTCAAATCATGCATGCCTGAAATTTTAAAAAATGCTTAAAAATAGTTTTTTAAAGGACTAAACTTTCCTAGGTTCAGAACCTCATCCCCATAGGTCAAATTATTTGAACTCTACCCGTAGGTGGGAAAGTGTCTAAAATAAGGAAAGAAGAGTGCAGTAATATGCATGCAACCCTGGGGGTCATCCCTGCTTATTCCCAAGATTCATTATCTGGAGTCTATAGAAAGTAAAGTGGCCGGACACCACTGCAATAACTAGGATTCTAGTCCTAATAAAGACACAAGTGACTTTAAGTGGGATACTCTTCGTCTTCAATTATTCAGTATTCTCTTCTTTGGGCTCCTTAGATTCTTTATAACTGGCTACCCAAATGGAAAAGAGAACTCTTTCCTCGAGGGGAAGGTTACTATTTCATCTTTGGGTAAAAAAAGCTGGTCTAAATTTGGACTTCTAAATATGAAAGGACTATCCCCCAAAGGGGTATCTTTTCCTCTTTGGAATCCAAGCTTTGGACCTATATATCCCAGACTCAAAGTTCAACTTTCTGAGCTCAATACTCAAATAAATTGCATATGTATGAAAATAAAAATTATAGACTCTCCTGTAAGGTTATCCTAAGCATTTTAATATCAAAAAATATTCTCAAGCAGTATATATATATATATATATATATATATATATATATATATATATATATATATATGCAAAAAGGAAAACACATTGGCCAAGCAATTTTTATTTAGGGACTAAGTAGTTGAAGCACCTATAGAAATTATATTTTTTTATTTTTATTTAGCCCCTTTTATGCAGTTATATGAGCATGGCCACCTGCAAAAAACTCAGTGAACATCCAGATTATTCTTAGCATAAGGGTAATCTAGTCGCTAAACACATTAATCATCCACATAGTGTAGTAAAAGTAAGCAAATACACCTTGTAATTTCAATCACAACATGCAATAAAATCTCAAAAAATTTGGTACACAGCAAAAAGTAAATACTAGCCTAGCTTAGATCTAGAGTAGGTTGTCCTAGCAAACCATCTAAAGTGTGTGTAGTAATGTTGTGTGGCTGGGGTAGATCATGAGCTGGGTAATTTATTGAAGTTCTCTAAACTTTGAGATTATTAAGGATGAATGTAGGTTTTATGTTAGAGTTCATAAGTTTTAATATATTGAAGATTGATTTAGATGCATTTTAGTTGTTTGATGACTACTACCTTTGTTGCACACCGAGGCCAAGAAGTTAATTTCACCTTTCTTGGGGCTAAGTTAATAGGCTCGCAGGCCTGGGTTACCCATTGACAATTAGAGTTGATTAGGTTGATTTAGTTGATTAAGGGTTGATTAATCAATTCATTAGTTTTCTCAGAGTTTTAATGGATTATAGATTTTATGGGTTATCTCGGTTGTCTTAGTGAGTTGATTAAGGGGTTGAAAGTTGACTTTTAGAATTAAAGTTCATCTTAAGGGTTTAAGATTTTTAATAAATATTAGACCTTTTAATGAGTGATTAGATTGTTAATATGTTCAATTTGGAGTTTTCTAAAAAAAAGTTATGAATTTTTGGAGTTTTAAGCCTCTATTTTAACTTAGGTTTGACTAAACTATTGATTTTTTTTTAATTTGACTAAATTTTGGAGGTTGGATAGTTTTAGAAAATATTAGATTTTAGTTTGAGTTAGATGCCTTAGATTTTGATTAAATTGGATTTTTTTGGAATTAATTAGGAATTTTGGAAGATTGGTGATTTATTAAGTTATTTTAATTAAAAGCCCCTTTTAGTGATCTGAACCCAAATGGACTCCAAACTCCTTAAAATCACCCCCAAAGATCATAAATGATCTAAGAAGGATTATCAAATGTTTGATAATTTATTATGATTTTTAATTATTTTTAATTAACTCTTGGAATTAATTATTTATTTAATTTAAAATAAGAATTATAGTGAAGTTAAGGGTTAACTGATTGTGATTCCATTTTTCCTAGGTGGAGGGTTAAAACATGGTTAATTATAACCTTAAGTGAATTTTTAAGATTTAATATGAATTACTAATGCATTATTTGAGGCTCTAGGTTAATTCTAGGAAGGGATTTTTGAAGCTCCTTCTTAGTGGACCAAATGGGAACTAAATTCAGTGAAATTTGGACCATGAGATCACCTGATCTCAAGGTCTAAACACATTGAATTTGAGTCCAAATGGAGCTCTCTATGGTGGCTAACCAAGCCACCAAAGGTGATCTCTAAGTCACCTTAGAAAATTCCTAGGGATTTATCCTTTGGTTGGATTGGTCAAAATAAGTTGCCTTGAGCTCCTTATTCTAATCATCACCATCACACCAAAAATCAATTCTAAATTCCCATTGGAAAGATTATGGTATCAATTGGGATCTTAAGGGTCAAACCATGACCCTTAATATCAAATTGATAGAATAATGCCCTTAGACAACTCAAACAGGGAAGGGAAAATTTGGACATGTTAGGGACATATCCAAATTGACTCTCCCTAAGTCCCAAGCCATGGTGACTTAAATCAAGCATATAAATATAATAATAAATAAAACATTCAAATTGAAATTAAACTTAACACAAATGCAATTAGGGCTTGGTATTATAGGGCTTTTGAAGGTCTCCCTAAGACCATTCCAATGAGCCTAAGAACACTTAAATTGGCCAAGTGTCTAGGGAGATATGATTTTTTTAAGTTTCCCCTAATTTTTTATGAAATTAAACCCCTTAATTACCTAGTCAGCCTGCGCTTTACAAGCGACACCTTTCGATTGGCGGGGAAATCATTGGCGGCCGATGAGATAATAGTCAGGTTAACTGTAGCCATTAGATGAGAGATCAGATGGCTCAGATTAAACGGTCTCCAGAACCATGTGATATAATCCAAACTGTTGATTGAGATTAATGGCTAGAATTACATCATCCACCTATCGCATAAACTCAAAGCCGTGGAGCTATTCCTGCATGATCCAAGTGATCCTGTCGGCTAACTCCAATGAAATATAACATGGAGGATAAGGGGAATGGAAACCTTCAATCCAACGGTGGAAATCCATTGGAGTGAAAGTTTCCTTCACACTTGATCGAACTACCTATCTAGGGAGCTCGGGATCGAGGTATTACCACAGAGAAGGTCTCAACGGATGAACTTCTCTATCTGGAAGTTTTAGGGGATGAAGGAGAGTAGATCTCCTTCAGATGTCAGGATTGGAGGATGGCCAGAAGTATAACTTTGAGTGGACTGCACATGAACTTCATCAGAGCTTGCTTGAACGGATCAATGGGAGAGGCTGGGAGACTAGTAAGTAAGAGAGGAAGGTGGAGGAAGCTTTGAGGAATGATTTCGAGGTCTTGGATGTGAATGATGCCCTCTGGAATAAGCTATCATATTCAGCTCACTCTTGTAGGCTTGGATGGCTGAGATCGATTAGGTTGGCCTTTCGATGGGCTCCAGGTGGCAGGAGACATTCCCCTAGAGTGATCATGCGCCTAAACATAGCGAGACCAAGCCTATTATCGGGTTGACCTGGAAAGGATGATGGGGATGTGGTGAGCTTGAGTGTGAGCTCAATTATAATTAGGGGATTCCAATTCATGGAATGGCTTGGGTTGACCCAAACATACTCAGCTTGGGTCTAATTAGGCTTGACCCAGGTCAGGCCAGACACTAGGTTTGATGTGGGAGGTAGGTCTGGGTAAGGTGTACCCAATGCAAGTGGAAATTGGGTTTGAATTGCCCTGAGGTGGGAGATGGCTTGGGTCAATGTGATTTTTTCCACTTTGGGCTAGCCTAGAGGTTAACCCAAGTCAACCCAAGGGCTGGGCTGGCTAGGGTAGATGCCTTAGATTTAGGGCCACCTAGTGGGCGTGTTGGCTAGGTTCAATTAATCTTAGGGTGGGTGTTGGCTCAATCCCAAGTGGTTTAGGACACTTTGGGTTAGCCTAACTCCTAGCCCAAGTTAGGGCTGCAAATGAACCGAGCCGAGTCGAGTATGTGAGTGTTCATGTTTGTGTTCATTTAATATCAGCTTGTTCATGTTTGGTTCATGTTTGTTCGAGTTTTAGCATTTGTGTTCTTGTTTGGTTCATTTAAATTAAGGAGTGTTCATGTTCGGTTCATGTTCAGTTCATGTTCGTTCGTTTAGTGTTTATTGAGCTTGTTCACAAACATATTTAATGAATTTTTTAAACTACCAAACAAACACTTTCATGAATATATCTATGAACAAACACATTTATAATAAAAGCAATTGTCTATGTAACAAAGGTAATGACTATTTATATTTATTAATACTATAGTCAAATATTAATTATTTTTATCAAGCTTATTCACGAGTTCAAAATCGAACATGAATCGAGCTTTTATCGAGCTTCTTATTGAGCTTAATGTCGAGCTTGTTCACGAACTTCAAATGATGTTGTTTGCAAACATAAATGAGTCGAACGCATTAGTTTTCAAGTTTGTTTATTTAAGAATTGAGTATTTAAAATATTGTTCAATTTTGTTTGTTAGTTAATTAAACGATCGCAAATGAGCTTTAATCAAACCGAACAATGAGTAGCTCGTCGAAAGTTTGGTTCGCTTGCAGCCCTAGCCCAAGTTGACCCAATGGCTGTGTTGGCTATGGAAGGTGTATTGGGTCATGGGAGACCTAATGGCACCTTGGGTTGGATCCAATTTGGATTGGATTGAGAAATGGTTCAAGAGAGATCAAATGGCTAACCCAAGTGGACCCAAGGCTTGGGTCTCTAAGAGAGCTCTCTTAGGGACCTAAGTGGTCACCTCATGGGTCTAAGTGGGATTGAGTAGGTTTTGATCAAAGGGTTTGGATGAATGGGAGTATATGTGAGGTTTGGTCAAACTTGGTTGACTTAGTCAACCAAGTTGACCTAGGACCAAGAGTTGGCTCCATTGAATTCAATTTAATCACATTAACTCAATGGGAGTGGTCTCATGCTAAGAAGAACGCATTTGGTTTGAAATAGCCATTTGATCATAAAGGGGTCACTTTAGTCAATCATGGTTGACTTGGTTAACCATGTCAAATCCAAGTGTGGGTTTGGGCCCAATGTATTCTTACTAGTGTTTAGGATCCATTAGGATGGGTTTTGAGGGTTGAGGTATAGGGATTGGACTGAACTGAGTGGAAAAGATCAAAAAGGGCCCCTTTAAAGGGCATTTTGGTCATTTTGACCCCTAGTCAATTTTGGGTCAAATCGAGTCAAAAAAGATGTAAAGTGTTGATCTATAGGTCGTAATGAAGGTCATGAAAGTGTTTGGAAGGTTTGTAAGGGTTTCAAGGCCAAGATCTACAAGATGCCAAGTTTAGTGGCATGGGCTGTAAATAACTGAAGGTTTTGTAGCCTTCGGGAAAGGATTGAAATTGAAAGCTAGGAATGTCGGATTGAACTCAAATTTTGTTGGCTGGTCCTAGGGACATTCCTAAACAAAATGCAATTGATAGATCTCAAATCCAAGGTCATTAGACTAGATTTCAAGAGGTTGGAAAAATCCCTTGGAAAAGGTTTCAGGACCTTAGCCCTTAGCCCTAGGATTTATTTTGAAACTTTGGAATTAATTTGAGTTTTAGACTTAGATGATTAAGTATGACTTATCCATATCCTTAACAATCAATTGGATGATTATTATTGTTTGGATGAGATTTATAAGTTGATTGAATGTTGATTGGGAATTGATTGAAGGTTGACTGGAGGTTGATCTAAGGAATGGATTAGGTGGTGGAATTGAATTTGATTGAGGTTGGTTTGGGTCATATCCAGGACCTATATGATCAGGGAATAGAGACTTTCCAATCCCTAAGTCACTAGAAAGAAACCCAAGTGTGTCTTGGTGACCTCATACAAAAATGAGGTCAATAACCACTCCACACATCACTTCCATATTTTGAAATGATAGATCGGTTGCATAAAGAATGTGGATTCTAAATGAATATCCAATTAATTCTAGACCTCAAAGGTACAACCTTATCAAATGAAGAATGAAGACCCAATCCACCAAGCAACTTTGGTTTGCAAAGATCTTCCCATGAATCATAATGTAAGCCATTCCTTTCTTTGTCTTTATGCCATAAGAAATCTCTACAAATTTTATCCAGCTCATTTAGTATTCCTTTAGGGACCAAGGAATGTATATATAAAAAATAGGTAGTGATATAAAAATTCTTTTTATCAAAAGAACTCTTCTCACCAATGAAAGACATCTATTCCCCCAATCATTTAACCTCTCCAACGCATGGTCCAAAATGATTTTGAAATTAGAGCTTACAAGCCTTCTTAATGCCATATTCACACCTAAATATTGCATTTCTTTCACTATCATGAACACCAACTTCTTAGCAATTTTCTTCTTGATCTTTTTTCTTTATTGAATTCCCAAATAGAATAGGATATTTCATATTATTCACTTTCTGGTTGGTCCATCCACAGAAATCTCTCAAATTTTCATTCCTACAAAGAGCTGCTCTTACAAAAGCATTTGAGAATAATAATACATCATCAGCATACAATAAATGTGTAATTTTTTCAAATTTTTTGAGATACCTTGATACCCAATTCAGCAACTCTTTGATATATAGCATTAAAAAACATCTAGGAGTATAGTATATACAAATATGGGGAAAGTGGGCATCCTAGCCTAAACCCACTTTCAGCCTCAATTCACCCCGTCCTTCTACCATTAATAATTATAGAGAATATCACATTTTGAACACATTCTATAATAATATTAATGAGTCTTGGAGGAAACAAAAACCAACTTAACGACTTAGCTAGAGTTGGCTAAACCATACTATCATATGTTTGCTCTATATCAGCTTTAACCGCCATTAGTCCTTTTAAATTTGAAAATATGAACTTATTAAAGATTTCTTGAGCCAATAAACAATGATTCAACATAAATCTACCAGGTACAAAAGTAATTTGATCTTCAGTAATGATCTTAGAAAAACAACATTTCACAACGTTTACTATCATTCTAGCCATCACCTTATAAATTGATTGGCACAGGCTAATGGGTTTGAATTCCGAATGCTCCATTGGATTATTCACCTTTGGGATTAGAACAATTAACGTTTCCTTCCATTCAGAATGCAACTCTCTATTTGTAAAAAAGCCATTAACTGCTCTCCATAAATCGTCTTTAATAATACTCCTGTAGAACTTGATAAATGTGGTTGTAATACCATTCAAACCTGGATATTTATTACTCCCCAAGTTCTTGATAGCTTCCAACATTTTATCTTGAGTAAAATTAGCATTAAGCATATCCCATTCAGCATTATCAATTCTTTGATGATTAAACACTTAAAGCCAATCCGAGAGAATACAATCTCTCGGCTTCCAATTCTAACTGAAGAAATTAAGGAAAATAACTTCAACTCTAACTTTATCTACCACAAGGCATTCACTAGCCTCATTTATTTGATTAATTTGCTTCCCATTTCTTCTAGCTGAAGCATAGTCTTGAAAGAACTTTGTATTTGTATCACCTTCTTAGATCCATCTTGTTTTAGCTCTCTGATTCCACCAGGTTGCTAACCGTTCCAAAGTAACATTCGGCTCTCACACTTTACTCCTTAACAGAAGAAGATTTTACTGATTAAGACCCTCATCCACAGTTTCTTTAAGTTATAGCTCCATGATCTCCTTCTTCAAAGCCTCCTTCAAAGCAGATAAGTCCTTTACTTTGTTCTTATTCCAATTATGCAAAGCTTTCAATGCTCTGTTCAACTTCCTCTTTAGAATTTTAGCATCATTTCCATAATCAGATCTTCTCAAAGCTTTAAGCACTACATTCCATGTTGCAGGGTAGGATCTCCAAACATCTTCAAACCTGATAAATTTGTGAATCGGCCTCAATGCATCATTTAGCTTAAAAATAATATGAGAGAGATCTAAAGCCACTCTAGCTAGATGCCTTACCACAATATAAGGGACCTTCTAAAGAGCTACAAAATTTAATAAGCATCTATCCAACCTTTCCCAAATCTTTGAATTCCATCATTATTATTACACCAAGTATACCTTGGTCCAATAATACTTGTATCACGCAAATCATTGTTAGATAAAAAGTACTTCATTTCTTGAGGACCTTGGGAGAATATAAACCTTTTCCCCCCTCTTTTATCTTCCTTGGACAAAATACAATTAAATTCACCGCCCACTATATAAGGAATATCACCCACCAATTCCTTCTTAAGACTCTCCCATAAACATCTTCTAGCGCACACATTCTTACTCCCATATATTATTGCAACATTCCAAAACCCCTTATTTCGAATTTGGAAACACCTAAACACAACCTAAGATGAATAAAAATCAACATCAAAATTACCCTCCAACCTCCTCCAAAGAACAAGAATACCCCCAGAAGTACCATTAGCAAGATGGTGAAAAAAATTCTAATCCACACTAATAATCCTATTAACATCCTTTATATCCAAACAAGACAACTTCATCTCTACCAACCCAATAAAAAAACCTCATTATCCCTTACTAACTCCCTAAGATACAAAGAAGCCTCTTTCATTATGGCTCCTATGTAATTCCAAAATAAGAAAAAAGATATAACAAAACTAATGGGGAACGGTCCCCAGCACCATGCCAACCACCTCCTTCTCCTCTTCTTCTTCTTCTAGGGATATCATCAATGGGCCCTAAAGATTTAACTTCTTTAGCAAGCTTCTATTTATTTCTAATAGAACTCACATCCATAACACCACTTGTAGGATATAAACTTCTATATGTTTGCAAAGAAGCATTCACAATTAAAACAAAATCTTTGGATGAATGTCCACCATTACCACAAGCTAATGGATTATCTTCAAGAAGAGATGATTCATTATTAACAGGCTTCATATCCACAACCAACTGAGAATTATGAATTCCATGAGATGTAGACTTCTTTGCATTCAAACTTTTTAATGCTTATTTAGCATTACATTCCACGCTTCCATTTTCATTACTCCAAAAAGTATGATTAGCTACTTAATGTTTGATGCAATCAACTTTATTACCCTCAGAAGTGACATTAGTAACTTATACATCTAGCTTCATTTGTTCATCAACTTCATCTTTATCACCAAAAAGCTCCATAAGCACACTGAACTTGTTTGTATTTTCCAAAAAATTATCTTGATTGGCACTTAACTCAAGATCCTTAGTCTGAATGGCATTAAAATCTCCCATACCGTTATCATCAAGTCCATTTCGAGGGGGAACTTCTAGATTAGAATCTTTCTTATTTAGCTCCTTGTTTATGAAAGCTCTCCTCTTCCTATTATGAAATTTTATGTGGATCCACAGTCCATATTCAGTTTCAACAGATTGCAATTTATTCAAATCACCCTTATTTGCTTCATCCAGAAAGGGAATTGAGGCATCTTTGTATGAGAAATTTTATTGTCAGTAGCAACATCTACTTTAAAACACAAACTAACCTTATGCCCAATCTTTCAAAATTTGAAACAAAAATAAGAGATTTTCTCATACTATATTTTCTAAAAAAATCTTCCACCCAAATTGTCCACCCAAATACCTCCTGGCAATTTGGCATCCAGATTAATTCACACACAAACTCTTGTGAATTCTCTTCTTCCCCATTTGAATATGTTTCCATTAAGGAGCATAGGGACACCAACCTTAGAAGCTATTTTAGTTATATCAATCTCATCCCAATAATGCAGTGGGAGATGTAGCATTCTTATCCAAATCGGAGAAGATAATCCCTTCAATGAAAGAGGAGAAAAATTAGGTGTCCATCTATAAATTCGAACAATGTAACCACCCATATACCAAGGACCTCCACTCATAACTCCCTTCAAATCCTTAGATGAATTAAAAGAACATAAAATCCAATCTAACCCCAATGATGTTAAATGGAATCCACCAAATTTGCTTCATTGTTTTCTGAATTCCACACTACAAAATGGAAAAGGAACATTATTTCCTAAAACTGTCACAACCAAAGACTTCTTCAACACTTGAGCATTGGCATTCTCCTGGTCTGTATTAAGCTTCACAACAATTCCATCTTCAGACATTTCAGTAGAAACAAGATTTGGATGAACTTTTATATGAGGGTTAACCTTCCACAAATTTGGTATATTCTAAATATTCATAGATTCCTCAACTAATATAGAAGAATTCATCAAATTATTAGGTTCTAGAGCATTCATTATCACAATAGGATTAGATTGAGCATATTAAATATAATCTTGATTCAAGACATTCTCAATTGTAGGTTCAGAAGGATCAGACGCATTAGATGTAGTAAATCTATTAACTTTCAGCTTCAAACCAGAAGACCATGCTTCAAAATCATTCTTCCTAGGATTTGGACTCTTAAATATTTGTTGCAGAGATTTAGGAGTAATCTGATTATCCATAATAATTTTCCCTTAACCTTCAACCATAATTGTTCATTGTAGTGGTGGTTAAAAACCTTCTCTGATACGTAAGTCCAAACTTCTCATAGGTGTGTTCCGAGATCTTTCTCCAGTAAAGCTGAAAATTCTCTCAATACTTAGGGGACCTCTTAATGCAAACCCATTTATGCAAAGCCCTTGGGGAGTATATAAACCATATTACTTGATTTGGCAAGTATACTTACGTATATTAAGTGGGGGTTTTATAATTTTTATATAAAAAAAAAACTTAAGATTTTTTAGGGAGTGATAGAGCCCTAAATCATTTTCATAATTCTTTAGGCTACACCACAAACCCCATAAAGTTTTTTTTGCATCGTTATTGAGGAAGAATTTGTTTTATTTGTAATTTTACTATAATGTTGAATCAAATTCATAGTTAGCCCTACTATATTCTTTCATAATTTTATTTTATTTTATTGATTGCACAATTATGGTTACATACAAAGAATCCATTAAGGGAATCATTGCTAGATTTTGATTAGAAAATGGAGAGAACCCTCTCTAAAATTAGAACCGTCACAAAGATTTAGAAAATTGTTGATGCTATTCAAGACTTAGATGATTCTAGACATCTTAAGCATTTTGCAAATCCTATGGTATATAGAATTCATCAGAGCATAAATAAACCTTCCATTCAAGCTAATAATTTTGAATTAAAACCTATAATCATTTAGATTGTACATAATTCTTAGTTTGGGGAAACTCCCATTAAAGATCCAAACATATATTTAATAAATTTCTTAGAAATTTATATAATATTTAAGAATAATGGTGTTAATGATGATTCCATTAGACTTAGATTGTTCCCATTTTCTCTAATAGATATGACAAAATTGTGGTTAAATTCATTTCCCCAAGCCTCTATTACCACATGGAATGAGCTAGCCCAAAAATTAAGAGGTCCTCTCCCTCTTTCGTGATCCTCATGTGCAATAGATATGACAAAATTGTGGTTAAATTGAGGTTTATAAACAAATTATTAAGAGACCACCTCCCTCTTTCCCTGAAAGGTTGATCAAAAGAAATCTTGACAAACAGTTCTTTTTTTTGTGCACAAATATCTCAGGTCCATCATACACAATGTAAAACTGATCATCTCAAGATTGGACATAATAGGGTTAAAATGTCTAGAAGAGTCTGTAATTTTGCTTTTTTCTTTTTTTAACTTATCATGAGTAAAAATTGTGTATTTGGTGGATACTAAGCTTGGTGATCATGCACACATATGTCAAGGGAGTGAGACTGTGAGAAAAATAGAAGTTTAAACTAATCATAATGTATGATCTATACCATAATATATAATTAACTAATCAATAAATCATTAAAATGACAAATTATTATAATTAATCAAATTTAAATTAATCAAATTGTATGATATATATCTTATAAGATGATATGTTGAAATCAAGATCCCAACTGCCAATCACAATTTAAGAAATATTTTAAAATTCAAATTTTACATTCATTATATTATATGATTGGCATCATATTATACGATGTCATTAAATCTTGCCTAAATTAATCTTGTAATTAAGGAAATAAATTTGGTTAATTTGTTTAATCAGATTGTACTAAATGATTGGAGCCCATCACACTATACAATTAGATCCCTGCATGAAATGATAATTTATCATCGTTGATTGTACAACAAAAACTAAGTCGTTTCAACTAATCATATTAGATGACTCTTCATATCATATTGGATAATCAGTGTAATGCATTGGCTGATCGTATAATACTTCATGAGTCATACGTTACTAACATGGTGATCTGAACTGATTGCACCATAAAATTTTAGAGTGTATTGTATTATCGGTATCAACATAATTGAAATTTAGGGCTTATTGGTAGGCCTTATATTTATATCTCTAAATAGATTGTTTAAAGTTTTTTGTTGTTGAATGTTCTTGAGAGGGAGCTTAGAGAAGAAGAACTAGGAGAGCTTTTAGAAGAGGAAAGGGAGAGCTTGTTTGTGAGGGAGAAGTAGTGTAAGGGATTCACACGATTTCTCCAAGCAAGAGTCTTTCCTTGTTCTTCTAAGTGTTTATTTAACTTACTTGGTTGGCTTTGAGAAGAAGTTCTTCAGCTCAAGGATGTTGTACTCTACCATCACCAAGAAAGTGAGAAAGGAGTTCATGGTACTTTACCATCACCTGGAGGGTGAGAAAGGAGTTTGTGATTCTCTACCATCACTAGGAGGGTGAGAAATGAGTTTGTGGTTCTCTTCTATCACTAGGAGGGTGAGAAAGGAGTTTGAGGTTCTCTACATTCTCAAGGAGGGAGAAAAAGATTAAAAGTCCACTACTATCACCAGGAGGGTGAGAAAGCTTTCGGTTCTCCTCCACATCGGGTTGGTGGGAGTGAGTTGTGTAAGGGCTTTTCCACCTTGTTGTGGGGGCAAAAGGAGAGAGACTTTAGCGATAGTGCAATACTCAAAGTGGATGACTATATGGAGTCGATATAGGTCATTATTTGACCAAGAAATTATAAATCTCTGGTGTGTTTGTTCTGATTTTCTACTTTCATCCATTTCTATGATAACTGCTTGTTGAAAATTGGTGACTAATGCTTCATTCTATTAATTAGAATATCAACATCATTGGTTTAATATTTGATAAAATTATTCACTTTTGTATCAAATAAAATTTATTTTTTAATAACTAAAAAATTCAAAATATCATCTTTATTTTTTTTAAGTAAGTAATTTTTTTAAGTTCACTTATTCACCCCCCTCTTGGAGTGTCTAGGGGCAAGTTCTACTCGGCTTAACATCCTTATTAAACTTTCTATATTAATAGAATATCTCAAGGAAAAATTATTGGAAGGAGAAGTGATTGGGGAAGAAGAAGATGAGCAAGAATAATATACATCTAATGGGCCCATTAAAATAAACTTTAGAGAAGAAAGTTGGATTAAAGGACATTATGAATTGTTAGAAACTTTATCTTTAGATAAAACCCTCAAACTATACATTGAAAAGCCCCCAACTATAGAACTTAAAGATTTACCTTGTCATCTTTAAGTATGCAAATTTGGGTAAAAATTTCACTGTTCCTATAATCATTTTTGCAAATCTAGAATAATATCAAGAGATTGAATTGATTAAGGTTTCAAGTAACTATAAAAAAGCTTTTGGATAAACTATTGTTGACATTAAATGAATTAGTCCATCATTTTATATGCATAGAATATTAATGGAAGCAAATTCTATACCTAATGCTAATCCTCAAAGAACACTTAATCCATCCACGAAAGATGTTGTTAAAAAATATATTCTTAAATGGTTAGTTGCTAGGATTATCTACCCAATTTTTAATAGTTCTTGGGTTACCATTCAATGTGTTTCTAGGAAGTGAGGATTGATTATTATATCCAATGAACATAATGAATTGATGCCCACTAGAACTGTCATAGGTTGGAGGGTTTGTATTTACAATAGGAAACTAAATAAAGCAACCAAACAAGATTATTTTCCTTTACCATTTCTCAATCAAATGCTTGATAGGTTGGTAGGTAATCTATTTTATTGCTTTTTAGATGGATATTTTGGTTATCATCAAATACCTATTGCACATGAGGATCACGATAAGACTACTTTCACCAGTTTCTATTAAACTTTTACTTTTAGGAGAATGTCTTTTGTTTTATGTAATGCTCATCCCACTTTTTAAAGATGCATGATGTCTATTTTTTCAAACTTAATTAAGTAGGGTATTGAAATATTCATGGATGATTTTTTTTTTTTTTTTTTTGGAACTTAACTCGTGTATAGAACATTTGACTGCTATTTTAAAAAGATGTGTTGAAACTAATTTAATCTTAACTTGGGAAAAATGTCAATTTATGGTAATTAAAGACATTATCTTAGGGCTTATAAGATATCTAGGAAAGGATTATAATTAGATATTACAAAAATGAATGTGATTAAAAAACTTTCGATAAAGATTTATTGTGTATTTAAATCATTTAATGTCATTATTGGATTGAGTTAGATATAATTACTCAAATGTTATTATAGGGTTGACCTAGGACATCTAATAATTATATACTTATAATCATGATCAAGGGTCATCTGATTTTCAAGGAAATTGAAAAATATCATAAAAAAGGGTTATAGGACATGGACTTTAACCATGATTTATAGATGAAATTTAGATTTCAATTCAATTTTTAATTTGATTGATTGAATTTTAATTATCCACATCAATGAAATTGAATTATGTGATTATTATGTTTGGATAAAAAAATTAAGTGGTGGTCACTAGGTGCTAGTGCACTAAGCTAGGCAGTGACTACGTGACTTACTATGATGTAGGGTAGTAGCTATAATTATTAAAGATTGATATCAATTGAATGATTGAAGTTGATTAAATATGATTGAAGTTTGAAGGTTGAAGACTGATTAAAAATTGATTGAACTTAATTGGATATTGGTAGAAGTCTGATTAAAATTTGATTGGTTCTGATGATTGACACGGGTGATTATAAACCATGAGATCAATCACACATGAGTCTAGATAGGTCCTGATGAACTCATATAGAAAAGAGGTTACAAGCGATATGTGTCGACGCTGCGACACTGTACCGTACTTTAAAATTTGCTCCTTTTCCTGTATTTATTGCACCCACTATAATTATAAAAACACATTTATCACTTGTCATTTAAATGGACAAACTCATCATGCATCAAACTCTGTTTTCCTCAAGCAATAAAAGCTTGTAATTCTGATTAAGTGACTAACAAAAATAAAAAATGACATTATAAAATTTCTACAAATTAGGATATAACATAAATATCTAGAATTAGTAAAAATGAATCAAAGCTATACTTCTAGTTTGGAAAAATACCAATATTTAAACTTGATCAATCATTCTTAAATTCTCTAAATTAAAATATAGGTTACATATTTAATCATTAACTATTGAATGTTGAGGAGTGAATATGCATTTAATAATTGGATATGGTTAAAGTTAAAATTGTCTATCATTATTCACCATCCCTTATATTAGCTCCTTATCATATCCTTTATAATTTTTGTGAATATTGTATTTCAAATCCTTAATCTTTCACGTAATACCAAGTTTTGAATGTACTATTTTTCTTCTTTGAAAATTTTCATTTTCTTTTTCTTTTTAAAAAACTATTTATAGTTCTTTTTCTTTCTTTTCTTTTGTGACAGCATAATTAAAGATTTTGAAATCATCGATTCTACTTTTAGGATTCTCACAACATTCTTAATAATTTTAATGTATGGACTTGATGACATTACTAATTCCATCTTCATTTTAGTTATGATTTCAATTTTGATATACCATATCTTAATTTTTATGATGAATTATTCATCTTACAAATTTGTAAAGGTTAATTATAAAGTTATAACTTATGAATTTAAATTAGGATAATAGTCCTAATGGTTTAATAAGTTAAATATTAGTTTTTCCAACTATGAAGTCTAAACATAATTCATTCAAATTAGATCTAGGGTTTTGTTTATCCTATATTTTAAAAAATTAATTATAATTTTTATAAGAATTAATTAAATAACAAAAATAGAAAAGTATAGAGCAGGACAATATTAACTTAAGCATGAAGGAAAATTGGTATTATGTAAATAAACAAATAAAATACTATAAAAACATTATTTCATATGAGTGATAAAAATGGCATAAATTGTGTAAAAAATAAAACTTACATATATCTTGAGATAACATATTTGAGACTAACATCATACAACAGGGTTGCCTCATAAAAGTGCTAAGTTTAAAGTTTTCAGCCAGACTACTATCATCATTACTTTTAAGAAAGAACCAATTCAGTTATTTTTTGCAATTGATAATATCTCATTTAAATAAGGTTTTTAATATATGACCATTTAGCTTGAAGATATATACAAGCTTTCTTATATTGCATTTCCACTGTCCCAAGGAAATATTTTATTACAATGAATGGCCCTGACTATGTAGATTTTAATTTTTTTAGGAATAACTTAAGTCTAGAATTAAAAAGTAAAACATCCTAACCAAGAGTAATTTCTTCTTATGAGTTTTTTACATGTCATTTTTTTAACTCTTTCCTTATAAATTCTTACATTTTTATAAGTTCATTTCTAATTTCTCTAATTCACTAAATTATAGCAGTCTTTTTTCTTTGCACATTCAAGATTTGAATTCAATTCTTTGACTGCCCATAAGCTTTATGTTTCTATTCCACAGAAAGATGATAAGCTTTCCCAAAAACAAATTTATAAGGAGTCATAATAATTTGAGCTTTAAATGCAGTTCTATAGGTTCATAATGCATCATCCAATTTAATTACCCAATTTTTCCCTACTAAACAAATAGTTTTTTTCAATATCCTGTTAATTTTTCCTTTTGCTAACTATAGCTTTCCTAGTGGTTTGGGGAGGAAGCAGTTTCCATCCTATGAAAAATCCCAAAATTCTTAAGGATACATTCTATTCTTTTTTACAAAAGGACTTTCTCAATCCCTATTAAAAACTCTTGTCATCCCAAATTTAGACAAAAATTTTTCTTAAGAAATTAATTACAATTTGAGCATCACCTTTAGAAGTTCATAACCTTCAATCCATTTTGAAACTAATCCATAACACTGAGAATAATTGGTTTCCATCAGATGAGACAAAAGGTCCCATAAAATCTTATCCCCAAACATCAAATATTTATTTCCAAAATATAATTCATTGGCATTTTCATTTCTTTAGTTATATTAGCCACCCTTTGGCCCTGATTACATATTTCTAAATATTCTTTTAATCCCTGAATAAGGTTGGCCATAAAATCCATCTGAAGTTTATAGAAGCAATTAGAATCCTCCAAAATATTGCTCATAGTTTGAGTCATAACACCTCATTAATAATGGAATTTTTGTTAGAAAAAGTTGCATTTGCATTTTTACATTCTTGCAACTGTATATAGTTTTGATGATTCCAAATATTAGTGTATGTGTTGTTATCTCCTAACATTTTTGGAAGATTTGTTTTTGCTCTTGTGTGGACTAACAATTTCAGGACAATCGAACTCCCAACAACAAAGACTCAAATCATTCATCATGAAATACTCTATGATTTGAAGCTTGTACTTTTCTTTGAAATAAACTTGAAAGGGAGTGATTGTAAATTAGTGAATTAAAACACACACACTTAAGAGATCTTAAATATTTTGTACTGACGTAAGGGACGAACATAGTTTCGTACGGGACGATCAGGTCAGTTTCTCCTCGTAAGAAAATGGTATGAATAGGAACAGAGAAAAATATTTTTTCTAAGTTCTGATCGTCCAAGACAAAAAATTTTTTCCCAGGATGAAGGGAACCGACTATGGCAAGTTCTCATTGGCAACTGCGATTAATTCAGGATACACCCTTTCAGAACTGACCTTAATACTTTCGTACGAAAGAAATATTTCTCCGGACGAACTATTTCATCCAGAAAATTGGTTTGTACTGATGCAAAATGGTTCGTACGGGACAATTTTTTACACATTCGTCCGTACTAACACAGGTTCGTACGGGACGATCCAGTGTGAAAAAAACATGATTTAACAGTTTTTTGGACGGTTTTTTCATGTCCTTTCTATATAAGGATTCCTAAAACTATTACAAGTACCTTTGGAGTTTTTTCTCTTGAGAGGGATCATTGAGTGTGAGAGTTTGGGAGAGATTGTAAGAGTGAAGAGTGAGAGATCAAGTGAGGGGTTTGTGAGGGATTCACAAGGTTACTTGAAAGAAGAAGATTCTCTTTGTTTCTGCCCATCTCCTCTGAAGGCTCTCAATGAAGTTCAAACAACATCGGTCGGTTCACTTGCCGACACTTGGAGAGTCTAAAAGGACGACAAGAGTATCTTTGACAGTCATTGTGTCTTCGTTCTTTTGGAGAAAACTAGAAGAGAACTTGAAAGGGAGAGAGGAAAGGGTGAGTTTGAGAAGGAGAAGATCCTGGAGGGAGTTCAAGGAGTGTGTGTAGGGATATTCACACGGTTGCTCCGACGAACGTGCACTTTAGTACCATCGGATCAAGGGTCGTCTTGAGGGAAGTTTTTGGCGAGAAGAAGATCTCTTTGGTGTCAAAGACCCCCGGCTACTACTCCGCCGCACCGGGGAAGGTGAAAGTAATTTTGTACAGGCTTCCTCCGCTTGCGTTGAGGGCAAAAGGAGAGTCCCTTTGTGGTATTAGTGCAATACTCGGAGGGTGCCTCCGGGGAGTGGACGTAGGTCAGATTTGACCGAACCACTATAAATCTGGTGTGTTCTTTCTTTTATTTTCTTCCACATTAATTTCATTGCAGTTTTTTACTCTGGTTGAAAATTTTTATTTTTAAACTTTAAATTTAACTTGCATAAAATAATTAAAAAGGTTTTCTAAAATTAAGAGTATAAGTATAATTTTTAATTACCATTCACCCCCCTCTTGGTTAGCCTTGGGACATTTAACTTAGGTTTAACAACCTATTCACTAGACTCAACAAGTGGTATCAGAGCTTTGTTTCAAAATCATAAGTTTTGACTACTTTTTGAAAAACGAGTATGGCTAATTTTAGAAACTGTAAAATGTTAGAATGTATTCGATTGTTAAGACCACCTTTATTTGAAAATATTTCTTTTAATTTTTGGAAATTTGAATGTTCTACTTTCTTGCAATCAATAGATTATCGAATGTGGCATATGATTCAAAGTGGTTATTCTGTATCGTCACGTATTATAGATGGAATCAAAACTGAGACCCCTTTTTCTGAATGGAGTAGAGTAGAACAAATTTTACTGAATTAAATGCTAAATGTATGAATTGTTGTTCTGTGCTTTAAATTCGTAAGATTATATGAGAATCTTTACATGTACTACCGCAAGAAAATTTGGGACAGTTTATGTATTACATATGAAGGTACTAGTGAAGTCAAGCAATCTAAGTTGAATTTTTTGATGCATGACTATGAACTCTTTAGCATGAATCCTTATGAGATGATCTTAGACATATATACTATGTTTATTCAAATTATAACATCATTACATGCTTTAGGTAAAGAATTTTCAAACTTTGAAATAGTCAATAAAATTATACGTTGTTTACTTGATAAGTTTGATGCCAAAGTTATTGCTATTTACGAATAAAAAAATTTGAATGAATATTCTATTGATAATTATTGGCTCACTCATTGCCTACGAGCAATATTTGGGTCAAAGATTTTGGATGCAGGTGAAATAATAATGCTAAAAGCGGAAGACATAGAGAAAAGTGGCTTAGTCGTGAGGAAAGCGATACTTAACAAGCAAATTGAAAAGTCCACTAAAGCACAAGCATAAGCATCAACAAAAGTGGAATAAAGGTAAAAATGATAAGAATGTCAATTTCTTCAAATATTATTTGCTTTGGATGTAGAAATCTGGACATCTGAAAAGTATAGTGCCCTAATTGAGAACTCTTCCTGCTAAAGAAAAGGGCAAAGCTAAGCAAATATAAAATGGGAAAATAATGAAAAGAAAAAATCTTCTGGGCAGATCTAGCTTCTGAATCACCAGACCAGGAGCAAAATGATGTTTAAAAACCCTTTGTTTATGTGTTTTTGTGTGTATGTTTTTTATTTGTTGTATTTTTTTTTTGTTTTTTTTCTATCTTTATTTTTTAGTGTTTTTTTTATGATTTTGAAATGTCTTCACATCTGATACCCTGTTTTAGATCGATCGTGCAAATTTTGTAAGTATTCTATTCGTACTAGATGAAAATATTTTATACTGTATACGATTTCTATAGCAAATTGATAGTTG
The DNA here is from genome assembly GCA_022539455.1 of Dendrobium nobile. Lineage (NCBI taxonomy): Eukaryota > Viridiplantae > Streptophyta > Magnoliopsida > Asparagales > Orchidaceae > Dendrobium > Dendrobium nobile. The sequence goes on along the minus strand of CM039722.1, from coordinate 3,565,619 downwards.
GTTTTGACTGATTGCGTATTGTTTAATTTTTCCCATACATATCGTACTGTAAATCTCTGATTGTCCTGGATGATTTTTACTTCTCTATACGCATATAAAAGGCTAAACGGGTAAAATGTTGAGAACGAATTGTTTTGTCAGACATTTGGATATATATGAAGATTTTTATAGTTCATGTACTTGTGTTTGTACTTGTATTGCTTTAGATCTTTTGAATATTTAAGTGATTTGTTCTATGTTTGAAATGTTCATTAGCCTATATAAAAATCCCTAAAATTTAATCTTACAAGGCTATACTTTGAACTGCAACATAAAATTAATTCATTAAAAATCTAATTTTTCTAAATTTAAGTTGTGTTTATTAACTTGATTATTAAGATTTTTTAATTTCATGTTTCTTATTTAGACTACATTAATTTTAATATTATTATTTTGCAATTGGATGTTTTCTTATTTTGTATTCACTTATCAATTAATATTATGCACTTAGAAAGATTTGAAATTTTAGATTATTGATTTTTGGAAAGAATACAATTACTCTTGAAATTATACAAATGTACAAAAATAAAAGAAAATGCGCAAAGATTCGCAATGTGAAAAAGAGGCACAAAATAAGCCTAACAAGTGAAAAGATGCACAAAAATGTGCCACAAAATGGAAAAAGATGCGCAAAGTTCCACATGTGGTAGTTATTTCTTTCCTTAATTTTTTAATCTCTTAATTCAAATTGATCTTATGTGCATTTAAATTATATATTGAAATATAAAATATAAAATTTTTATATCAACAATTTTACAATGATTTTCTCTATCTTAAATGTCTAAATAGACTCATGTTTTGATAAATTCTTTTTAGTTTTCTAGTTATATCTCTTCTTAAATTCTATGAATTTTATGATTTGTCTAATTTTAATTTATTTGCATACTTATAGTCATTCACTTTAAGGTTAAATTTTTAAATGATTTTCATATGTCTGCTTACATTTCTTGTCTTTTCTTCTTTACTTTTTGATGTTGTCAAAAAGGGGGAGAAATTATTTGTTGTGTCTTGTGTATTCGTGTCTTGTATATTTTTATATTTTTTATTTATTTTATCGTATGTTTTTGTATGTGTGTTTGATTGTTTTTATTTTGTCTTTTGTGTTGTTTTGTGTTGTATAAAAATTTTGAAAAACAAAAAAAAATTTTAATTCAAATGCCTCCTTATTTTCATGAGTTCATCATTTCAGGGGGAGTTTAGGAGATTCTTAGAATTTCAAATTATACAAACAATAATTGTTTTGCTATCATAAAAAAGGGGGAGATTGTTAGGAAAGTTACTATTTGCATGTTTTACATTCTTGCAACTTGTATAGTTTTGATGATTCCAAATATTATTGTTTTATGCGTTGTTATCTCCTAATATTTTTTAGAAGATTTATTTTTGCTCTTGTGTGGACTAACATTTCAGGACAATCGAACTCTAGACAAATGAAGACTTCAAAATCAATTCATCATGAAATACTCTATGATTTGAAGCTTGTACTTTTCTTTGAAATAAACTTGAAAGGGAGTGATTGTAAATTGAGCGAATTAAAACACACACACTTAAGGAGATCTTAAATATTTTGTACTGATCGTACGGGACGAACATAGTTTGTACGGGATGATCAGGTCAATTATCTCCTCGTAAGAACAATGGAATGAATAGGAACTGAAGAAAAATATTTTTTCTAAGTTCTGATCGTCCAGGACAAAATATTTTCATCCCAGGATGAACGGAACCGACTATGGCAGTTTCTGGCAATATTCTGTAGTTTTTGGAACCGACCTTTGATATAACTATTCGTACCGCACAAAATATTTTGTCCCGGGTCGAACCTATTTCTTCCCAGGATGAAATTGGTTCGTACTGATGCACAAATGGTTCGTACGGGACAATTTTTTACACAGTTTGTCCGTACTAACTCAGGTTTACGGATGATCCAGTGCGCAGAAAAACATGATTTTAGCAGTTTTTGGACAGTTTTTCATGTCCTTCATATATAGGGTCCTGAAACTATTACAAGTACCTTTGAGTTGTTTTCTTTTGAGAGGATCATTGAGTGTGAGAGTTTAGGAGAGATTATAAGAGGATAGTGAGAGATCAAGTGAGGGGTTTGTGAGGGATTCACAAGGTACTTGAAGAAGAAGACCTTTGTTTCGCCAATCTCCTCTGAAGGCTCTCAAGATAATTCAAACATCGATCCGTCTCTTCCTGCCGACACTTGGAGAGTGTAAAAGGACGACAAAGTGTATCTTTGACAGTCATTGTGTCTCGTTCTTTTGGAGAAAACTAGAAGAGAGAACTTGAAAGGGAGAGAGGAAAGGGTGGAGTTTAAGAGGGAGAAGAATCCTTGGAGGGGATTTCAAGGGAGTGTGGAGGGGATATTCACACGGTTGCTCCGAAGAACTTGCACTTTAGTACCATCGGATTCAAGGGTCGTCTTGAGGGAAGTTTTGGCTAGAAGAAGATCTCTTTGGTGTCAAAGAACCTGGCTACTCTGCCGCACCGGGGAAGGTGATAGTGATTTTGTACAGGCTTCTCCGCCTTGCATTGGGGCAAAAGGAGAGTCACTTTGTATATTAGTGCAATACTCGGAGGGTGCCTCCGGGGAGTGGACGTAGGTCAAGGTTTGACCGAACCACTATAAATCTGGCGTGTTCTTTCTTATTTTTCTTCTGCATTTAATTTCATGTCAAGTTTTTTACTCTGGTTGAAAAGTTTATTTTTTAAACTTTAATTTTAACTTGCATAAATAATTAAAAAGGTTTTCTAAAAATCCAAGAGTATAAGTATAATTTTTAAATTATCAATTCACCCCCCCTCTTGGTTAGCCTTGGGACATTTAACTTAGGTTTAACAACCTATTCACTAGACTCAACATTTATTTCTTCATCAGGGCATATGTTTCTTATGATTTGATCATTATAAGATTTAAATAAATAGGGTTCATCCCAAAGTAAGATTTGGTAAATGCATAAACCTTTTTTTTTAAGATGTAGATAATTTATATGGAAGTATTCCACTTATAATAAAATTTACATTGTCAGCATACCATAGTGATTTGTTCAACTGTATACAAATAATTGTTCATAAGGGAATTTCTCATTAATCAACATCAACTAATCATGCTGCTTAAGTCAAGATAGATATTAGCAATTTGATTTTTAGTACCTTTTTTATCAAAAAATTCTACATCAAATTCTTGTAACAATAAAATCCCATTAACAAGTCTTAGTTTGGTGTCTTTCTTTGTCATAAGATATTTGATGACAGTATGCTCAGTGCAAACGATAACCTGATCCCAATAAAATAAGTTCTAAACTTGTCAAACACAAAAACAATAACTAACAATTCTTTTTAATTGGTTGTAAGTTAGATTGAGTAGAATTAAAATTTTGCTAGCATAAAAGATAACATGAAATTTCTTATCTCTTTTTCCCCAAAACTATACCAACAAAAACATGCTAGCATCACACAATACTACAAAAGGTAAAGACCAATTAGGAGCAATATAATATGAGCAGTAGTCAAATGATATTTAGAGTATTAAAAGGCCTTATGACATGTAGAATCAAATAAAAGGCATACCTTTCTCTAACAAATGACATAAAGGCTTAGAAATTTTAGATATTCCTTTATAAAATCTTCTATAAAGTTTAGCATGTCCTAAAAAGCTTCTAATTCCTTTAATAAAATTGGGTGGAGAAAGA
>CM039722.1:3463970-3561785 GCA_022539455.1 Dendrobium nobile | reverse complement strand
GTTCATCTGCATTATTATAATTTCATCAGTGGGTTGTATTTCTTTTTAATTTGTTTTCCTATACAAATTGTTACTATTATGTTTCTATTATTTGTTATTACCATTATCCTTGCAGACCTTTTTTGCGGGATTTTGGAGATTTTCTCTTGTTTTGTACAGGGTCATTTTTTGGTATGGAAGAATGACCTGATTGGGTATTGTTGCGGGCTAGAATATTCATGACGGTAGAGAGTAAATTTCTCGTATCTTGAAGGGGCGTAAGGATATAGAATGCATTTCAACCATGCTTATACATAGCCTTGATAAACCACCTTAAGCCATACAAACTAGAACAATATAAGCCCATCAAACCTGAATACATCAACCCACACAACCAAGTAATGACAAAGATCTCCAACGAAACCAAAAAAAGGTTATCCCAAAAGATCAAAATTGCATATTGACATCACAATGATTGTTCATTCAGAACGGTTAAATCAGATAAACAAAGCCAGCTCTATGGCCAAACATAACTCGAGCCTGACTTGAATGATGTTAAGCAAACAAAGCTCATATTAAGAGAGCCTACGGAAAGAACTATAATGAAGTTTGGTAGAATAACAGCGCTATAATAACAGTTATTACACTGCATGACTCTCTTCAGATCATCAAAGGTAGACGTGTCGCAGGAGGGCCGGATGGCACCGCTAAAGATTTCGAAAAGAAAAAAAAAAATTGTTATGCTATCCTCATGAAATTTTAATCAAGATGGGCTTAAAATTTAACACGTGATATTTAAATGATATAAAGATGACAATTATGTTATTTCAATTTTTTTGATAGTTTGAAATAAGAAATACAAATACTGTAAAATATATATTTTAAAAAAATAAAATATGAAAATATTTATGTATAATCAATAAAATAAATATAATAGAAAAATTGACGTGTTAAAATGTTAAGCCCAACCATACAAAACTTCAATCAGGATATTCTAAAGATTTAACCTGCCACAACCAAAATCAGATCCAAGATAAGTTGGCTTAACCTCAGAACCTGAAAAAGAGATCATGTGGGGCCAGTTTACAAAGGGCAAAAAGAAAACAATACCCCCAATGTGGGCTGGATGTTGGTGAGTGACCTCATTAGGTTTCACCGAGATATTAGTTACACCGCCAAACACTCCCTTTGGAGTGAGAGCGGGTAGATACCCCGTTCCAAAACCAAAAAAAAAAATCCATGCACCATCATACAAAAAAGTGCTAAACCCATCGCTGTTTGTCCAGATGGTGAAAAGCTGGCTGGGCAAAGCCTAGGTCCCTGGTTCGAATCCCTTGGCAAGCAGTGAAAGCCTTAAGTGTTGGCCCGTGTAAATTGGTGTAGGTTGCATGCTAGGTCGACCGTGGTTTTCACTGGCCTAAGGACAATGCTTCCTCGTCACAAAAAAATAATAATAAAAATAAAATAAAATAAAATAAAATGATAAAATTGCTGGCGAGCAGTCCCTGTTCAATCAACTGTCACAGTTAAATGGGTTTGGAACAGAATCATATAAATCGAAATAAAAATCAAAATCATGCTGATAATATCCCTTTTTTCTTGTATAAGTAAAAATCCACCATAAACACAACTCTCCTCGGCCTTTTGGTTGAGCGCTTAAATGGCCTAAATGTCCCAAAAAAAAAAAATCCACCATAAATTCAAAAAGCATAAAGAGATACTAAAAGGGGAAAAGGTACGACACTTATCCCCATGACGTCACTGCTTACAAGGCAAAGGTGCCCAAAGCTATAACGCCATAATGGGCATACAAGTAAAGAAAAGCTGCGGGAGCATTAAAGAATGTATGAGATATTGTAGAAAATATTAAAAAAATAAACTTTCTTGAGAAATATATATTAAAAAAAAAACTTTGTTGAGGTGTACAAAACAGAAGCTCCAGTATTCGAATCAAACAAACAAATTCTGATATTTCTAATATGTACACGATGGTGGATGAAAAGGCAGTGAAAATCACATTACTTGGGGAATATTTACCATGCATTATGGAAGTTACTGTGGAGCTTGCAGTATCCAGAGCGGAAGAACCAAGCTGCTGCTGTCCCACAATGCTAGCGAAGGTCAGAGACGAGGATCGTCTAGCCTTAAACCAAAAGACCCTCAACCAAATACAACAAATTTCCACTGCACGGTTTATGATAAGAAGCTTAATTTAAGGTTCAAAATTTCAATGGTATGAATGTGCTAACAAGTAACAATGAATATGGACATTCATTTCCCTTTTATGGCAAGTTAAATTACCTCGTTGTCTGAAGAATGTCATGTTAAATTCATGGCCTGAAAATGATGAAACTTCTCTACTTTGGCAGTGTAAGACCTTAAAAAATGAGCTTGATTGTGACAAGATGTTGAAGCTCCCTGGGAAGTTCTCCTTCTCCTTGGCATGCGTACTAAGAGGTCTTCTGTATCCAGCACATATGAAACCTGCAGCATATGCATTTCATATAAAACGTCCGGAGCTAGAAGAAAGTTATCAGACCTCAGAGGATCTAAAACGTACCTTTGAGGTGAAACTTGCTATCTTGCATTCTAAACCATTAAAAAGTTGAAGCCCCTCCATAGCCTTGCAATGAAGATTATTCTCTTCATCACTTCCAAATTTTCTTTTATTTCTGATGGTGAACAAAATCAGTAGATGGCAGAGTTTCTGGAAATAAATTAGACTATGTCTGTCACTTTATGTACCTTCTCATAAATATGTCAAGCCTCTCATTTTTATCACAAACACTGGACAGGAAATCATTGTACAGGTAACTTGAAAAATTTGGCTCTATAGAAACAGCTGTAACATCTGGTTTTTCATTCCCATAATCCATTAGCTGGATAGAAAGCCTACTGGGATTTGAAGACTGCAAAAAATGAAGAAAATAAAATGGCCATCAAGAATGTCATAAGAAACAATCATTGGAATTAAACAAGGTGATACTGCATGGATTATTACTAAAAAACAAAAAAAGGAATCTTTTAGGTTAGCTCTATAAACTAAAAGAGGCTAAATGTTGCTTTATCATTGTGCACCATACTCCAGTGATTCTGATTTTCAGTTCAAAGCTGGTGCAATTCTTTCAAAATGCAAGTGCATTTAGCATTAGCATTCCAAACTAAAATAGTCACAGTTAAGTGTAGCCAGACTTACACATTCAAATCGATACATGCTCTCATCATGAAGGAGAACACGTGCATTCTCATGATACACTAAATCAAAAATTCTCCCCGGCAGTCTAGATTTTTCATATAAATAAAGCTGAAGAAGTTTACTGTCCATATCATCTGATGCAATGGCTTGAAGCTGAAAGTAATAGGCTGATAGTTAGATTTCCCAAATACATCAAGAAGACAATGATGGATATAAAAAATTTACCTGTTTAACAACTTTATAAATCAACTTGTCCAATGTAAAAAGAAGATAGGACTGTGTTCCGATAATAGCTCGGCAATCATCTTCAAACTTTGCATTATCAGCCGTGCCATCAAGCAGACTGTATAATGCACTCATAAACCTACAACATTCAAATTAAATATTAATTTCTCAAACCACAAAATATTCAGAGAAAAAAAACTGCGTAAACATATTTTACTTTGCATATAGATTAGGATGGCTCGTATCTTTCGAAACTCTCCACTTTCTTTCAGCGGCCGATGAATTTCTCTTTGCAGAAAGTATCCTTTCATAAAGAGTCTGCAACAAAAGAATTAATCGTGAATTTAATTGCCAATTATAAGTTAAAAGAATATTTTCAAATAAATACGGGCCAGCCATTTCAAAAGGATATGAAAAATAGTCCACAATCAACTTCCAGATATTTACTTTTCAATATGAAAAATGGTTCACAATCAGTATCAAGATATTTAGTCAAATAGTTCGGTTGGAGGAAGGAGAAAGCTCACTTGATGAAGCCTGAAAAGAACATAAAAAGAATCATTTCCATAGAAAACTCTGGAGCATTTAACATCCTTTTCTTGTAATGCAGCAGGTACATGCTTTGCAAGAGGTTTCACAGTGTGCAGAAAGCGTTCTGAAAAGGGCAATGAAGTTATTTCACCCTCTGTATCATGCGCATCAGCTATTCCTTCAGCTTCACCCTCACTTTCAGCCTTAGCATCCTCCTGATCATCATGATCTGCATCTTCCTCACCATGATCTTCAGGAGAACACTCCTCCCCTTCATCTGATTCACTGCCTGAAACATCCTCTCCTGCCTCAGATGCGTTTTCACTGTCCTCTGTAGATCTATGGCCACTTTCTTCACCCTCGTCATCAGCATCAGCATCATTCTCTCCTGCAGCCTCACCACAGGTTTCCACTTCCCCAGCTCTTATTTTATATAGTTTGCCAGCAGCACCATCCTTTGCTTTAGCTGATGCATCCATAGCTGAATCCTTGAAAGCCACAAAGTTATCCTCTTCAAAATCTAAATTTGGTGATAACTCTCCCTCTTCTCTCTCATTTTGAGCGCCAGTGCCATCATTGTAGTGATGACTTTTACTATTTTCGGCAATGTTTTTGGAATTGATCAATCTCGAAGTACCTGCTACCTGAAAATAAAACAAAAAAAGGACGGGCAAGAGGGACAAAACAAATCAGGGAGTGTGTTGAAGTCTAAAAAGAAAGATCAGAGTATTCATGAATCTGTATCTTTTAGCTATGAGCATGTTCATAATACTTCATAATACTTAGCTATGGTGATGAGATAGAATAATAGGATGCAGCAACAGCAGAAGTGATCAAGGAGGACTAAAACTTAAGAATATTCTAAACCTTTATGGACTTTCCAGAAGTTCTCATAAGGGTCCAGGAACCTTCACAGGCGCCCAAAGAATATTCAATAGAACACGCATAAAAATTAAAATCCAAAACGCTAATAGGGATTCAAACAAAAAGGAGGCATAAAATACAATGAGAAACCAATACACAAAATGTGGAACTACCCCTTTTTCTGTCTGTCCGTGGATAAACCAAGGAATTCGGATGGGTTTCCATTCAAATCTCCTATTTTTAAGATTAGATGCTATTTTCTAGTTTAGCTCCTAATTCTAGTTAGTTTGAATTTGAATTTATGATTGTAATGTATTTGGAATTTTCTTTTGAAAATTATCCTATAATATATAAAAAAATAGATGCAATTATTTGATGATAAAATATTTTTCACAACTATAGGCATCCGAACACCACTCCCTCTCTGCCAAGCAGCCACTCGATTACTCTAGATTCTCTACCTAACTATGCCCATCCTCAATCGTCTTACTCACTGCCCAAGAGCTTTAGGAGAGGAGTTAATATGAAAATTTGTTTTGAGGCCACGATATCAAGATTTTTTATAAGGAGAAGATTGATGAGGAAGGGAATATACAAGATAAGAATATAAATGAATCTTTTGTTGGAATTGAGTTTTCTATCACAAATGCTTCCTATTTAATTATTTACCAAAGTATGGATCAAGCTTCATGTAGTTCATCATGTTAAGTTAGGTATCTTTCTCATGGATTTGGTTTTTGATAAGAAATTATTAAAATGAAAAATAAATGCTTAATCAATTTATGGGTGACATGAAATTTATATTGATTAATGATAATCAACGTGATAAATAGGTAATAATAGATTAATTTGAATTGATATTGGTAATATTGTTTACATTTCACTCATGGGTGTAGACTAATGTTTAAAATTGCGTATTCGAGTATTGAGGCGTTTTTTATTCGTGAGGCGAGACGTAAGCCTCAAGGCGTTTTGAGGCGTAAGCCTCAAAATCAAAAGATTGTGTAAACATAAAATGATAAATTTTTTATATACTAATGAATGAATAATATAAAACATAAAAAAGCATAAGATATGAAGTGAAATCAAAATATCCCAATAATAAAACAACATGAAATATAGTTCAACTCGAAATTCTATCTTTCCCAAATCCCAGTATTTTTTTCATTAACATATAATTCCAATTTCCAAAAATAAATAGCAATGACATATCACATAAGAACTCATAAGTCATAAACATTGTAATCACTAAGGGGTTCTTCATTTGAATCATCATTATGATGAACTGCTCTCTCCCTTTCTTCCTCTCCCATAGAGTCTAATATCGGGCATTTGCTTCAAGATTTATGTAAGTTTTAATATATATAGTGTGAGGCGAAGCCTCATGCCAATAAGGCGAGGCGGGCCTCAACCAAGTTGAGGCGCAAGCCTCATAAAAAAAACTCGAGGCATAAACATCGAGGCGTTTTTTACTGGAATTGCGTAAAGGCGAGCCTCATATTGCGCAATTTTAAACCATGGTGTAGACTGTTACAAAGAATGAGAAATATATGCTATGAGTGGATTTTCATAATGATGGAGAAATAGAAAAAGGCACTTTACATTGGGAGTGAACGCTGAGTGGTAGTACCGAGGAAGGAATTGGAATAGATGAAAGACCTTTGTGAAGAAGGTGAAGCTTTCAGTCCAACAAGAGCAATGGCATGCCAAGAATGAAAAAGGTTATTGATGACGACCTCGGAGAGACCAATGGTTCATTGGGGTAGAAGAATACCTTGAATGGAAGGAGGTAAGGAAGTCATGCTAGGTGATGGCATATACCTTGTGTGGTAGAAGATGATAAAGCAAAAAACGTTGGTTGAAATATGAATAAAATTGTAGAGAGATTGTGCTCAAGGATTTCCCAATACAAATTTCCAAGATAAATGAATTGTTAAAGGAAGAGAATCGAGGTTGGTCCTGCTAACAATGACAACATGAAATGCATACGACCTTCTTAGAGGGTCACTAAGGCATAGGCTCAGCCATAATAGACAATGAAGAACTAAAATGTTTGGCATAATGAATATAGGTGTAAAGAGCATTTAGAAAGCAATAATTTAATATTCATAGCTTAAATGAAACTCCAATAATAGATCACAATTTTTACAATAAAAATCTAACACTTTTTTTTTTAATAAAAATCTAACACATGCTCGTTAATTATGACCTTCACTTTCCTATGGAATTATTTGATGTAAGGTTACCTAATTCCTGAGGGATATATCAATGATCTTCTATAAATGAAGGTTCATTAAGCATTAAATATTATTCTTAATTTGAGGAGTTTTCATGTTTACTAACCGAATCAAGCACGTTAAATTGAGCATAGCTAAGCCACAAAGTTAACTTGTCTCGTCAAGTTCACTTCTAAGCCTGTATCGAGCTAGTATCATGAAGAGGTTTTGATATATATATGAGATATTAGGAGTCATCCAAGCATAATTTCTAAACCATGTTGATATTTAATGGGAATGATGATTTATAGGGTTAATAGGAAAGTTAAGGCTGTAATCAAAGGGAACCAAGGGGAGAGATTAAGGCTACTTCAATAGGGAGAAATAAGAACTTGAGTAATCGATGTAGGACTATGTGTGATTTAAATTATTGTAATAAGAATTTGCACACTTTTAAGTAAGAGCAATAAAAATTAACACGTTAGCCACTTAATGATAATAGAAAAAAAAAAAAAAAGAGGGGTGCTTCCGCTTAGGCCAAATCACACACTAATAGTCAAGATCACCAAAACGATTATAACAACATAAGCAAATTTAGGGGATTTTCAATAACATCCCTAGGTTAACAATGAGAGTAGATGCATAGAAAGTCATAACTCATTCCCTACGTTTACTAAGCTTTGGCATATAGCTTTACACGATTCCTTAGGCTTGGTTCACAACCTACAATAGAAGAAGATTAGGAAGGAAATTGAAGAGGGGGAAAAGTTCACCCTCGTCGAGGCACGACGATGATTTGCCACTGTACAATGGAAAGCTGTTCTTTAATGGCTTCTGACAAGGTGAATATGATACGCTCCAAGTATTCCTCGGCGGAATTGTCTACTTCCGAATTGACGTCGAAGAAAAGAGATAGGAGGATGTTGACGTAGCCTTGTTCGTTGTAGGCGAAGTCGGAGTCAGGTTCAGGATCGGACATGCATCAATTTCGTAGCGTTGAAGTGTTGTAAAAGATGTCCCTTTGTTGCCTTGGGGATTCCCTTTGAGAGAAAGAAGTTTCTCTCAAGAAACCAAGTAGGGGAAGGGGTGAAAAGGGTGGCCAGCCAAGGTAGGGGCTTGGGGGGAAAGTTAGGTTTATATTATAGAGGTGGAGGGAAGAAAATTAGGAAATAGTTTCCTAATTTATCCTCTAACTTTGGAAAGGATTTAATGGGGGGAGGGGTGGGGGGGTTAGAGAGAGAGGGGGCGGGTAACGGAGAGAGAGTGATTTAACTTCATTCCCAAGTGAGAGGTTTTTATTTTGGAAAGCATTAAGGAGGTGGAGACAAGGAGGGGCCGGCGGCATTAAGGGGGATTGGGGGAATTTGGCAAGGGTTTTGATACTTACTTAACTGGGATTCTCATATTAAGGAAAAGAATTTAATTCCAATTCAATTCAAATTTAATTTGGATTTGATTTAGAAACTTTCCTAAAATAAGATTCTATTTTAGAAAATATTTCAAAATTCAAATTTGATTTGAATAATTAAAATTAAAAAGCTTTCCAAAAGAGACTAAGTAATAAAGGAAAGTAGTGATGAGGAGTTTGAAGTTTTTGGAGGCAAAATGGGAAGGGGTAGGCCGACGGCTAGGCTTAGGGTTGGTGGGGTTCAGGTAGCTTTGTAATAGGGTGATGGGATGCCGCCAAGTACGAACGGTGGAGAAGGTGGGGTGGGACTTGGCCGAGAGTTGGGGTGGTGGTTAGGATGGCTGGAGGTGGAATGGCTTGGAGTGGCCGATAGTTTATGTGAAGATGGTGGGGCCGTATGGTGGAAGGGATGGGGAAGAGGAAGAAGAGAAGATAGCAAAGAAAAATAAATACGAACCCGGACGCTTCCAAAGTTGGTGGGTGATCTGATTCCCTCTCATAGGGATTTCTCTCCAAAGACCCTTAAGCTCTCACAAGAACTCAATTTGCAGGAATTTGATTACAATTAATTCATTCATTCATTAACTTCGAAAGAACCGTAAGGGGGCTCTATATAGCCTCATACAATGAAAGGGAAAATAAAAGATGACAATGCCCCTAGGGCTTACATATGACAAATCCCTTAAGTGTACAACAGAAAATGCTACTAAAACAAATACATAAAATAATTAAATAAAACAAATACATATGAAGACTCAAAAATAGATCTCTGCGATCGTGGCCGTAGATCTGATGTCAACATCAAATACATAATAAAACTTCAAGCATATAAGCTTAAGACTTTCAATTACCCTAATTAAGTATGTTTACATATTTGATAAATTTTATATAATATATAAAGCATTTAGAAATATCTAAATTAAAAAAAATTATTTAATTAAGGAATCTTATTTATTTATAATTTAGGCATATTATCTTTAATTAGTAATATATAAAGCATATTAATAGATATTTAGATTATGGATAAATCAAGCCATGCAGATAAATATCTATGGACCATTAAGATGTTCCTAAGTTTTTTTTTTTGGGGGGGGAAAATAGGGGCATGACATGCCCAATTCATTCCAAAAAAATGAAAGGTTACAAAAAATTACAATTTGGAAAGAAAACAAAGAAAAACTTACAAAACAAAAACCTACAACAAAACTAAGAAACTCCTTAAAAAAAGGATACAAAAAACAACAAAGACTAGAAACTAGCCAAAAGAAATATAGATCAGTCCAACCAAACAACAAGAACTAAACCTCAAACATCACTTAAATCGGCCGAAAACAAGGATTTACACTAAACAGCAACCAGATCCCAAAACCCGAACCAGCCCATCAATACCATCCTTCAAAATCTGTAACTAAACAGCATAACCAGCTCCAAATCATAAAAATAGCCAGCAAACTTCTGAAATGGCCTCCAAAAAAGCCAATAACAGCACTCCGACCAACAAAAACCATTTTCAAATCTGGAACAAGCCAAAAGCAACCACAAAACTCCTGAGAAAAAATGTCAGGACACCACTAAACAACAAACAAACTAGGCTACCGAACTCCAGAAACAACCTGCAAACAAAAACCCACCAACAGTACCAGGGAAAAAGGGAACTTAACAAAACACAACAAGACATAAGAAAACTCCTAAAACAGTCCCTACCTTCAAGACTCAGCATAAAAGGAAAATCTTCAGAACCAACCCCCAATAGATCACTCCTTTGGTTCCTGAATCAGCCCTATCAGATATTCTAATTGCCAAATCAACCATCCAAAAAGAGAACAAGAAGGCGCCCAAACATCACAGTCCAACCGAAACCTAAGTTAATATAACTTGAATGATTATATATATAAACCTTCAAGCTATCCATCTTGGATTTTTCCAAGCTTAAATTTTGATAGAATTTGAATTGTGCAATATACATCCCATATAAGCAATTATCTTCCACATTCATCAAACAAATGCACCTAAAATATGTAGCACACAAATTAAAACATCCAAATATATGTTTATTATCATCAAAATCACTAGAGTAGGTCATCAAGCACATAAAGCCAATAGACACTACCCATCATTGCAAATTAGAGCATGAAGATTAGAGGAATTTAGCGACCAAAATCAGCTTGTTGATTACAGTAATCATGAATTTACAGAGGAGCCAGCACCACCAAAAAGAAATAATAGTGATAAACTTTTGCTATGTCGTATAATAAAATGACTGAGACAAAGCTAAGGCATTCCGCAAGAGAAGGAAAAGGGAATAAGGTTTTTGGGGTAATTTCAAATTAGAACACGAAGAGTAGAGGAATTTAGCAATCAAATTCAGCTTGTTGATTATAGTAATCACGAGTTTATAGAGGAGCAGCACCACCAAAAAGAAATAATAGCAACAGCCTTGGAAACAACAATAAAAATGAGCAAACAAAAACGACAATAGCTGCAAAGCAACGACAACAGCAACAAGCAGCAGCATCAAGGCAGTACAAGGCATCGTTCTTGTGTTTTTGATACAGTACCCGAGAAACTTTTTGCTATATCTTATAACAAAATGACTGAGACGAAGCTAAGGCATTCGGCTAGAGAAGGAAAAGGGAACAAGGTTTTCTGGGAGAATTTCAAATTACGTTCACTGCATTAATTAGGTCATTTCTTTTAAATAGGCTATTATAACGGATATAATCTACTACTAAACAAATTCAACTAAAAGAGTAAACCCTATTTACAATAACAAACCAATTAAGTTCAAATCAAAATATAATTCCACCAGCACTATACTAATCTTGAATTAAAAACTCAAAATAAACTTATCTAAATGTGGTTTTAAATTCATCCATTCCCTAATGTAATCAATGTTCTATCCGAACAGCCCAACTTCTGAGGATCTGATCTTTGTGTATGGTGTATAATTGACATTCCAATTGCACTTGTGAACTCCTAATGACAGAATTTTTAATCTCAATCATATGTTCCGACAATCACCACCATTAACAATTCACATGAAGAAATTAGTTGTTAATACTTAAAAGAACATGAACTCTTTAATTTTTCCATGAACTAATACCTAAACCATGAGAAAAATTTCTTTTTATAGACTTCTTTGACATAAAGTGATAGATTGATTATCCCCTTCATGATCTAATTCCGGAATCAAGGTGAACTCAAGCGGAAAAATCCATTCAAAGTTTTCAATGATTGATAACATATTTTCTATCTATTTAGTAAATAATCTCTTTTGTGTTACCTAAATTCTAAGCCACACCAATTTACATTTAACTTGGCCAACATTAACATCACCTTCATTTGGCTTTGGTCGACACCTAAATTACCTCTAGGAATTGAAGAAAACCAAATTAGCTTTCAAGAAAAAAACTACACATAATAAATCTCTTGTTTAACTTGAAAGATGTCTTGGGAAGAATGGATTGAAACCCTTCATTGATTAGAACTATCTCAAGTATGTCTATCCCTTCGCCACACAAATCACAACCCAAATACCACCATAGTTTGGTAGCATTGATTGAGAAGGTTAGATATTGACCAAGCTAAGTGAAGCTGGATCAAGAAACAATAGAATAGGGATAATTTCACGCACAAATAACATATATTATTACCTTCAAATTTTAGTTTCACATGAGAATTCATTTCATTTAAGGATCAACTCTGATGTAGACAAAGGGGGGTCAACTCATGTCCAAAATAAATCAATTTTGGTCTCCCTCGAGTTTACAAGCTCAATAAAATTTGAGCTGGAATTTAGCTCATTTATGAGCTGATTTTTAGTTCATTTATTGAACTAAGAGTTAGCTCATTATTAGCTAGGTTTTAGTTCATTTATTATCGCATTTATGTAGCTTTTTATTTATTGTTTTATCTTAAATTGAAGTTGACTCATGGGATTTCAAAAATGGCTTTTGGAATCCCAAGATTTGTTTTGTTTTCCCATGCCATGGCTCCTTGGCTTCCATGGGCTGCTGTTTCCGTGCCTTTGACCCTTGGATTTTCGGCCGGCTGCTAGTTTTCCACACCTGGGATGATTCCCGTGGCTGTGGCTCCTTGGTTCCGGGCAGTCTACTTGGCTCCCATGATTGCCCCTTCGGTTCCTTGGCTTGGGCTGTTTTTCCGTGAAAAGCAATTAGGTTTTTAATGTTTGTGATGTTTGGAATTTCTATGTGAATTCATTGTTTGTGCCTTTTGATATTCCCCTTTCATACCTATAAATATGGGGGGTTATGTATTGTTTTGAGTAGTGAATGAAATGTGATTTTTGGAAAAGCTATAACCTGCCGGTTTGCTTGGATAAGCTTGCGAGCTTTGTCTGTCTTTTTTCTCATCCAACCTTTCGTCTTGACTTCTAATCTCTTCGTCTCTCCGCAAGTGCCACTCCACCTGTATCTTTCTTCCAAGTGCAGCAACTTTAGGGTGTCTTTGGTTTATGAGTCAAAGTTTATAAGTCGTAATTTTGTGTTTTGTAATTTCTTCTTTTTAGTTTAAATTGAAATGTAAGAGTTTGTTCTTCCTCATCTTAGTCGCTTCTTCAATTCTTCGTGAATTAGTGGGTCGTTCGGGTATTCTCACTCGTGCAGGCGAGGGATATAGGCTCCCCTATATTTCTTGCCCCACCAAACTCTTATCAAGTAGTTTACGTGCTTCGGTTATATCCATTTTGTTAATAGCTTATCTTATCTTTGAACAAAGCCAATTTTTTAGTAATTTAGCATAATTAATTTGAACTTTCAAAATTAATAATCCCAACATAAGTTTATCAATGATAAACTTTTCTTAGACCTATATCTTATCAATGATAAACTTTTCTTAGGCCTTCCATCTCTACTCTCATAATGTATCCTTTATTAAAGATAAAATATTGCCAAAATTTCTATTTTCTAGTTAGATCCATCCCTTTTAATAGATTATATGCATATTTGACGAATGAAGTATATTCAAACTGCTTTTCATATTCTTTTATGTTTCCTTTTTCAGGAAAATGTCATTTTGACATAGAAATTTGGAATGAACTTATGACTAAAGATCTTAAAATTTAAAATTATAAACTCATTCGATGTTCTCTTCTTAGAGGTAAAGATATTAGCTTGCAAGATTATCTTAATCATTTATTCAAAAAAATTCCTACCACTATATTTTTTTTAATTTAAAAAATAATATAAAACCATCAGTATATTCAAGTTTCACATAAATAAAACATATGTGGGTCAAACCCAAACAACATTAAAATATGATGTATTGCAAATTGCATTCCTTTTTTTTTGGTTAAATATAGCAATAATTTCGACCTAAATAAAAACTTTATTTTGGCAAAAGATTTTTCAAAATGATTAAATTATTATACAATCTTTGCACTTGACTTTCACAGTAATATATATTTCAAAGGCCACTATACTTATTAGGTTTAAATTAAAATAAGATTAACCACAGCCGCCAGCCTGTGATGCATCAGAACTCATAAAAATCTAACAAAAAGAGAAATCCAATGAAGCATCATTAATGGAAAAAGAGCACCCAAAATGTAAATATAAATTACATAGAAGGAACAGAGAAGGCAGCATTACAAAAACATCTAAACTACCATTAAACTACCCTTGCCTATTTAACACTATCGTTGTCAGGTCCCAAGTCCTGGATGAGAAAAGTAGAGGGTTGCGTTAGGTAGTCGACAGCCAGCGTAAAACTTATCGAATAATAATGACATGAATCATTTAAGAAATCGTGTTAATGCTAGGGCGTCCCCTGGAAGCGACGCGCTGTATGCCTGAATACAGTGACAAGTGAGCAAGGGCCGCTGCACCGGCGCCCGAGTGCAGTGTTAAATAGGCAAGGGTTCCCACATCAAAGACGGATGTGGGCAAAGAAGCTAGTCCATGAAACTAAAATTAAGATAAAAACTTAGAATATAGGTTCCCTTACAAAAAAATTAATGGAATTAATAGATATTATGATTCATAGGAAGATAAATATTTTGTGCATTCAGGAAACTAAATGGGTTTGAGAGAAGACTAAGGAAATTGATAGTTTAGGATATAAACTTTGGTATTCAGGTAGGAGTCGTATTAGAAATGGTATAGGTATTATTATAGATAAGAGTTTGAAGGATAATGTTATAAAAATTAATATGATTAGTGATAGAATTATAGCTTTAAAGATTGTTGTTGATGATAAGATTGTTAATATTATAAGTGCTTATGCTCCTCAAGTAGGTTTGGATATGAGTTCTAAATTAAATTTTTGGAATGACTTAGAAAAATTATTACAAAAAATATTTCTAAAAGAAAAAGTTTTTATTGGAAGAGATTTAAATGGACATGTTGGTAGAGAGGTAGATGATTTTAAAAGCATTCATGGTGGCTATGGTTTTGGAACAACAAATGAAGGTGGTAAGACTATATTAGATTTTTGTTTAACTTATGATTTTTAAATTGCTAATACCTTATTTAAGAAAAAGGAATGAGCATCTCATCACTTATAAAAATTGTTATAGTACAACTCAGGTTGACTATTTTCTTATAAGAAAATTAGATTTTTTAAATTGCAATGATTGTAAAGTTATTCCTAGTGAAAATTTATGTACCCAACATCGATTATTAGTTTTAGACATTAAGATAAAGGGGAAAATAATAAAAAAATAAAATAAAACGATATTCTAGGATTAGATGAGGTCATTTAAAGAATATTAACAAAAATATTTTTGAGAGTAAGGTTTTAGATCTTAAGATTTTATCTGTGCATGAGGATGCCAATATTATGTGGTAAAAAGTGACTAGTGATATTAAAAATATTGCAAAAGATGTGCTTGGAGTATCAAAGGGAAAAGCTCCTAATAGTAAAAATAGTTAGTGGGGGAATCCAAATGTACAAGAAAAGATTAAGAATAAGAAGATTTGTTATAAAAATTAGTTTAATTTTAAAAATTCTGATAATTGGGAAAGATATAAAGAGGCTCATAAGGAATCTAAGAAAGCAATATGTGATGCAAAGACCTTAGCTTTTAGTGATTTATATAATATATTAGATACTAAGGAGAAAGATATATATATAAGTTAGTCAAACAAAGAGATATGAGTAGTAAGGATTTAGTTCAAGTGAAGTGTATTAAGGATGAAGATCAAAAAATACTTTTCTTAGAAGATGATATTCAACAAAGGTGGACGAGATATTTTGCTAAACTTTTTAATGAAAATTGTGATAATAAGATTGACTATAGTGACCTTAGCACCCTAAATGATAATAAAGATTTATGTTTTTATCGACGTATTAGTAAAACCGAAGTTAGAGAGGCTTTAAAGAAAATGAAGGGTGGAAAAGCTGTTGGACCTGATGATATTCCAATAAAGGTGTGAAAATGCTTAGGAGATGAAGGAATTTCTTGGCTTACTAAACTTTTTAATACTATTTTGAAGACTAAAAAGATGTCAGATGAGTGGAGAATGAGTGTGTTAATTCTTATTTTTAAGAATAAAGGTGATGCACAAGATTGTGTAGATTATAGAGGAATTAAATTAATGTGTCATACTTTAAAACTATGAGAGCGAGTTATAGAGCATAGGTTGCGGCGTAATACTAATGTTTCTCAAAATCAATTTGGATTCATGCCGGGTAGGTCGACTATGGAAGCCATACATTTATTAAGAGGTTTGATGGAGAAATATAAAGAAAATAAGAAGGATCTACATATGATATTTATTGATTTAGAAAAAGCATATGATAAAGTTCCAAGAGAAGTGCTATGGAGAGTTCTTGAAAAGAAAGGAGTTAATAATGCTTATATTCAAATCATTAAAGATATGTATGCAGGAGCTATTACTTGTGTTCAAACACAAGGTGGTTTGACCAAGTATTTCCCTATTTCGGTTGGGTTACATCAAGGATCAGCCTTAAGCCCATATCTTTTTGCTTTAGTCATGGATGTTCTCACTAGACATTTGCAAGAGGATGTACCTTGGTGTATGCTTTTTGCTGATGATATTCTTCTTGTTGATAAGACTAGAGAGGGAGTAGAATTATGGAGGTCAACATTAGAGACTAAAGGTTTTCGCTTGAGTAGATCTAAAACGGAATATATGGAGTTTAATTTTAGTAGTAATAGATCTAATGAGGGGATTGTGACTTTGGGCGATCAAATCATTAATAAAAATACATGTTTTATATATATTGGATCTATTGTTCAGAGTGATGGTGAAATAGATGGGGATATTATCAGCAGAATTCAAGTTGGATGGTTGAAGTGGAGGAATGCATCGGGCTTGTTGTGTGATAGAAAAGTACCCCTCAAACTTAAGGGAAAATTCTATAAGATGGTAGTGAGGCCTGCAATGCTTTATGGTGCTGAATGTTGGCTATTAAAAGAGAAGCATAATACTAAGTTAAGTGTAGCAGAGATGAGGATGCTCAGGTAAATGAGTGGCTTTACCCTTAGAGATAGGATACGAAATGAGCATATACGTGAAAAGGTTGGAGTAGCTCTAGTAGAAGATAAGATTAGAGAGAGTTGCCTTAGATGGTTTGGTCACATAAAACGGCGGCCTTTCAATGACCCGGTTAGGAGAGTAGAGGTATTAGATTTGACTTATGTTAAAAAAGGTAGAGGCAGACCTAAAAAGACTTGGTTAGAAAATATTAGGAATTACCTTTCTTTATTAGATTTAAACGAGAATTTGACCTTTAATAAGACACAATGGAGAAAAAGGATTCATGTAGCCGACCCCACGTAGTGGGATAAAGGCTTGATGTTGTTGTTGGCTCCCCGACCTATCTTTAACAAGCATGGAATTAAAATTACTGTCCCGGCAAACCAGCATCCAAATGTCTGGGCATATAATAAATAAAAGGCTACATAATGACTTATCCAGATATTAGCAAGTTCTAAGAAAAAAACGTAACAACAGCAACAACAACAACATATAGCCTTTATCCTGGGCTTTAAGGGGGAAAAAAAAGAAAGAAAAAAGATGCTCTGTAACTATAAGCAAGTAAGCAACAACGAATCAAAAAAGAAATTTAGAAATAAATTAAACTTCAGAGCTCACCTCTGAAGGAAGCAATACTTCAGTAATAATCCGAGGCTCAAGCATGGAAACAGTTCCAGTATGAGAAGATTTTGAAGTGGCTTTGATCCCTTTGAGGAAATAATAACAAAATCCCATCAAACTACGTTAAAAACAAATGCAAACAAGTATGGGAACAAGAGTTTTAACACCTCATCAGATACTTACCAGATAAACCATCCATATTTGCTCTAATAGCAGAAGCAGTAATATTGTGCATTAAACATTCTGTAGGAGCAGCTTGTTCAGTTAATGCAGACATTTCGCTAGCCATTGCGGCACTGATCTGCAATCTTCCGTGAAGAAGGGCTCCTGTAAGACTATCGCCTCGATGAACTGGTCGGTCAGCATCATGAACACCATTCTCAAGAACCATTGCATCACCATTAGCTAATCTGGCCTTGTTTGAATTTGCTTGTTCTCGAGTAATGCCAATATCACCATTACTGGACTTGGCATTAGCAATAGCTACATCATTGGCAGGATTACCATTACTTTCGCCTGTAACAATTACAGCATTTTTGGCACGACCTTTACATTTTGTTAAATCCTCAATCTCCTCTGTTCGCTGAGGTCGGGGAGAAACACCCAATATAGGCTCCAAAAAGGTTGTCCAAATCCTCAATACTTTATCCAGCTGGTCTGTAGATGAGCAGACTTCTTGACATGAATATTTTATGATCTGAAAGAGATCATCATGGATATCTCGATCAATATAATCAAAATCCATATTAGGAACTATAGGTCTCCTATTCCCCGCAGCAACAGCAAGAAGAACGTCATCCTCTTTCCTTTTCTTCTCACAAATTTCTTTGATTTCAGACAGCAGAACTGCAATAAAAGTTCATTCTAATAATTCGGAAAGTAGTCTTAACAAAAGTATATCTTAACTAGCAAAGATACCACCACGTACCTTTTGCACTCAAGTTCTTTGTATCTTGTTGCTTGAAATAGAAACTGCGATGATCAAGTGATTTGTGATAGTTCTTGGCATAAATTTCAGCCCATACCTTGTTAAAATCAGCACGACACCTTGACCACTCATCTTGCTTCTGCTTCAGGCGAGTCAATATGACAGGCAATGCAAGACTTGCATTTTTACGCAAAACATCCATTACGTCCAGGCCATGATCACCATATAGCCGTTCAATGCACCTCAAGTTTAGAGCTATTTCAAAAAATATGGGACAAAATAATATGAGTCAAAATGCGACCTATAAAAACTGGGAAGTAACAAGCTGCCAAACAGGAAATAAAATATTAATGAACACTAACACGAAAAATGATCCTCAATGCGAAATGGAGATTCTGGTTTGATAGTGTTATCCTGTATCTTCTCAAGCAATTCCTCCACACGCTTGGCAGTTGCATTTACAGATTCTAGTAGCATGTCCAACTCAAACCTAACACCATCATAACGAACATGCTCAAACAATGAGATATTTAAAGAATACCTATGCAACTTGACAAACATGTGCATCCACAAAATTGATCAATTATAAATAGATTCAATGGTGAACAGAAGCAGAAAAAGGTGACTATCAAAAAACAATTATTTCAAATGTCAGGTGGAATGGAAAAAGTAAAAGCAAGTTCTTTTCAGATTGGAATTATCATTACTCAGAATGTGGTCTTCAAGCGTTAAAAGGTTTTACCGAACAAGCAATATTAAAATCAAAGCAATTGCATGCTTGTCCATAACTAAATAAAGGGGGGAGGGGGGATTTTGTTACCTATCATCTTCACATCTAAAGAGGCTTTCTTCATATTGATTTTTCCTCATGTGTTTGAAAGAATAATCCTCACTACCAGATGTCACTGAGACCCAAACATCATTTAGTACTGATACACCAAGCTCAGTTCTATGGCTAGCAGCAGGCATAGGGTACTGTCAATCAACATATTCAATTGAAGCAGATTAAACAGGATTCAGAAAATTGTCACAAATAGCAGAGAAAAGTGCAGAGTAGTGCATTCTTTACATTCTTTGGGAGCAGACGATAACTAGGGGTACATCTCTGGCAGTTTGAGAGATCAAGCTCTGATATTGGCTTGTATAAATTATATTTTTCCTTATTTGAGAACGAAGAAAGTTTGCTATTAGTTTCTTTGGAGACATATGGCGAAACTCTGTCAATTCGCTCCCTTTCTTTATCTCTCTCCCTATCTCTGTCCCTGTCCTCTTTTTCACGATCCCTGTCTCTATCATCTATCTTAACTGGTCTAGCTGCATTTACTTCATTCCACAAAGGTTCTGATGGTGCAAGACAGTAAAAAATTACATTTTATATAATCAAGTTAAATAATAAGATACAAAAAATTTCAGATTCACATGCATATATTTATAATCTCCTCTTAGAAGGAAAATAGGCTGTCTCCTCCAAAGTTATTTTTAAATATATTGTCTTTTATTATCTTCAAATATAAAATTACATCATTCACATTCATTTATAACTTGAAAACTGCTCATGGATCTAGTTTTATCAGTTTTCTTAAGATTTAGTCTTTAATAAAAAATATAAAAAATGTGGATGACAAAATGATGTATAAAAGTCTGCCTAAATACTAACCTCTCCCATTATATTTTACAAATCAAAACTAACTAAATATGCAATAAATGTCACGAAGAATTCATGTATTGAGTTTTAAGTCATTTTTAACACTTAAATATGAAAATCATAATGAACCCCCCGCACTGTCCACGGAGAAACTTGTAACACATCAAATGGATTGTAAATCGTTCTTAAAAATATTTTAGATTGTGTATTCCAATAATTTTAATGATGTTAGAAAGATTCCGCAAAGCAGATTTTGCATTTGAAGACCAAATTTAGGAATTTAAATAAGAGAAAAGATGCCAGTACGTATATAGATTTTTCTTCCAATGTAGAACGTAGATATATGGAAATTAAAAAAAAAAAAGAGAGAGAGGGGGGGGGAGGGATATTTGACATACTTTTATTGAATACACCTGTGAGAAATCCATCTGCATCAAAAACTCTCAATTAGAAACCATCAAGCCAATCCATAGGTCTCAAATAAAGGTAAAGCTTAATGAAATTTATGCTAATCAAGAAATTCCAAACTTACCAATATTCTCACAGTGTGCCAAAAATTCAATAAATCCATCCATTAGATCAGGATATTTTCCAAGAATATCACTTACCTGCGAATTATATAAAATAGTTAGTAGGAATTACAAGCGAGGCAGGCCTTCCCTTATTGGGTCAAAAAGCAAGCAATATACCTATTAGTATAAACAGAAAAAAGGCATAGGTATACATGCATAAGATAAATGTTAAAATATATCCGTATTCAAAATAAGCGAACTAAGAACAGATGCATTCACATGTACGTCTCTATAAATACAGTTTGTTGACAGAAATATAAATTGCAACTAAAACACATGCATTCAACCATCTTGAAAGAGTAAATTTTAATGAAATGTAAATTCTTCATGAAATAAACCTATAACTGAAAAAAAAGAAATTATGCAAACAAAAATACAAAAAAAAATTCATGATTATTATTAAAAAATGGTAGAGTTATCCTAATTTTTACCAAGCTCTATTCCTCCAAATAGCTTTGCATGAATTGGAAATCTACCAATATAATAATGCCAAATAATTGTACAGAATATTTGCTCAACAAGTTGAATGCAACAGAATTGCATATTCAACCTTAAGTGATCCAGAATAATAGCTTCCATGGGACATTAATCTCTCATTATTTTCATCATACAATAAACATCACCTTGCAAATCAACAGTAATTACACTTCTTAGATTAACAAATCAGGCAGATAAAATTTTAGAAGAAACTACACAAGAAACTTGGTGGATCTTGAATTTGAGCTGAATTGAACTGGCTTGACCTTCAATTAATCCTGGTATAAACCCAAGATAACATGCAGACTACAATCAATGGCATAAACTCTTTTTTATGTTCAAGCTAGATCAATGTTTAAAATTGCGTATTCAAGTATTAAGGCGTTTTTCATTCGTGAGGCGAGGCATAAGCCTCAAGGCTTTTTGGGCGTAAGCCACAAAATCAAAAGATTGCGTAAACATAAAATGATAAATTTGTTATATACTAATGAGTGAATAATATAAAACATAAAAAAGCATAAGATATGAAGTGAAATTAAAATATATCAATAATAAGACAACATGAAATATAGTTCAACTCAAAATTCTATCTTTCCGAAATCCCAATATTCTTTTCATTAACATATAATTCCGATTTCCAAAAATAAATAGCAATGACATATCACATAAGAACTCATAAGTTATCAGCACTGTCATCACTAAGGCGTTCTTCATTTGAATCATCATTATGGTGAACTGCTCTCTCCCCTTCCTCCTCTCCTATAGAGTCTAATGTCGGGCATTTACTTCAAGATTTATGTAAGCGCCTCATGCCAGTGAGGCGAGGCGGGCCTCAACCAAGTTGAGGCGCAGGCCTCATAAAAAAAAACTCGAGGCGTAAGCATCGAGGAGTTTTTTACTGGAATTGCACAAAGGCGAGCCTCATATTGCGCAATTTTAAACCATGAGCTGGATAAGGCAATCAAAATACTAATGTTAAATATTCAATACGAGAAGGGTGGTGTTGGTTTTCAAATTTCAAGCATCCAGCTTCGCCGGATTTTGCAAAATTGATAATTTTGGACAAAATGTCAAACCATGAGCTCAGCCACAAAAGATTATTCAGGCTGAAGTCATTGTAATGATAACATTTCATTCCAAGCTAAACAAATGTGCCAGCATGGTAAATTTTGCAACAATCTAAAGCAGATCCTTCCTAAGCTTTTCAAAATAGTAGAGTTTTACATACATGCGCCTAAATGCCTGAGGTATTGTTTCAATGACTACTTCAAATATCACAGTCCATCTACACCAATATCAACTCTTAACGCAATTAACAGGGCAGATTCCAATAGTTGTTTCCACAGCATAACCTACACTATAACTACTGGCATCACAGCATTACTTCTACTCATATTTATCATCCAACCATTGTGTTTTGTTAAAATCATTTTATTAGCCTTCAATAAAGATAATTCCAGTATCAACTACATGGCAAACCAAGCCGTACAGTACCCAAATCTTAATAATGCTAGCGTAATAAATTTATAAAACTTTAAAGAAAATCTGGTGCCAAAAGTAATTCAGAGGATCTCTTTTTAATTTTTTTTTATATTATATTGAGCAGGGGAAATAGGATATGGTTGTTTGGCAATATAAGAAATAAAGAATTGCCACCTGTAAATTAAACAGAAGTACCATAAGAATTATATCAGAAAGGTTAAATGAAGAAAAGAAACTGTACCAGATTCGTCAGTTCAGTTCTTGTAATGATCTCCTTGCTATATATATGTAAACACTTCAGAAACTCTTGGTACGTATCTGGTTGCAGCTTTTCCTTAATTTTCTCACAAAAATTAAATTCTTGTGTGTATACACCTGAAATAATTATCATATCATGAGGCTAGGGGATGAGAAGGAAGAACGCTACAAGTACCAGTATACCAGGCAGATGAATCAAATCAACTAAAATATGTGGACCGAATAAACTTATTTTAAAATTAATCTATCAACAAACAATAAATTCAACAAAAGATTAAATTATAACTTGTATAAACATTCTAAGGTCATGGGTAGGAAAAAGAAAAATAGATAAACAATTGAAAGGATCAATTTAAATTTTTCATAGTATCAAATAAATGGAAGTTCGAAAATTCAAATAAAATTAGGTCCAACTAAAGAAATCATATTTAGATATCCAAAAACATTGAGACTTCCGAATCAATTAAATACCTACATGAGAGTTAGCAAGTTCAGGGCTCAAAACTACTTCATTGCCAAACATAAAATTTTGATCATAAACTTAAATGTTGCAAACATTCAAAATATTAACAATTATATTGGGTTGGAAAAAAAAATTAAGACAAAATTAAGCGCACAAGCGAATAAAGGATAAAAAATGATGCCAGAAAATCAATGGAAGCAGTGAATTTAGGATTCACATGCTCTATTAGAAAATAGAGAAATATAAAAAGCTTACTCTTCATGGCATTCTTATCATCAACTGAAGAACCAGCTATGTTGTACATTCCAAATTCATCAGCGCCCTCTCCCTGCTGCATTTGGTCAGTGGATTCATCAACCCTACGAGAAGGTTTCCTTTTTAGATGTATTTCCAAATCCTTACAATCATGCTCCATGTCTCGCTCATCCCTGTCACCATCTCTTCTATCCCTTTCTTCCTTTCTATCCTTTTCCTTCTCAGCACGTCTCTTCTGCCTCTCAAGTTCTGAATCAGGACGATCAACACTAAGGTCTCGCTCAGGATGTGCGTTGTAAACCCTTTCCTTCTAAGAAAGAGAGTAATGCACCATTAGCTGAAAAGTCTACAAAATTCAACCACATAATAAAAAATCTATAAAACAAGCCAACGAAAAGTGTTTTGGTAGACAAAAAATGTGACGAGACTTGTCAATAATTTAATGCTCCAACAATAACCAACGAATCAAACTATCATAGATGGTATATGACACGTCATTTAAAGATTTTTACATGCAATAGCTATATACAAATGCAAAAAAAAAAAAAAATTAACGTTTATTAGTAAATCTTATAAATAGACCACAACGTCAAAGTTTTCCAAGGATACCTAATACCTTTTCCATGTGAGGATGTCTCACGTTTGGCATCATAGAGCTCCTCTCATCACGCCTGGCAAAGGATTTACCCGACAATACATGTTGAGTAGTTGTAGCAGAGGTATCAGGTAAGAAGTGTGTAAACTCCCCTAGTAAATCATGATGATTTTCAAAAAGCACAGCCACCTAAAGACAGAAAGCGATCATAGTTAAATAACCATTTAAAAACAAATTAAATATGCAATATACCCTTTCATTGTATGCAATGATGATTTTTAAAAAAGAAGCACTGCCACTGAATGAAAGAATATGACCATGCTTGTAAAAACAAACACAATATTAAATTTGTCCTTCCATAGTATTATCATCAAATACCTCTTGGTAAACCTCATGGATTGATTTGTTCTCCCTCCTATACATATTTAGAATATCTAAAAATGACTTGTAAATGTGTTCATCATCGTGAAATCGATTCTGCAGTAAGAAAAGAAAATAGCCTTAGCTGAGAAGAGATTCAACAAAACAATCCAAATTAGAAAACTCCCTTCTCTTAAAATCAGTACCTTAATTTTGTTCACAAAGCTAATAGCTTCCTGAAACTCAACAGGCTTCTTGTCCTCAGGAAGCTTTATCTCATAGCCTTTAGGCAGGAAGGTGTTGAAACCCAAGATAAGATCACGATGCCCCTTAAATAATTCTTTCACTCGCATAATTACTCCACTTGTATCAATCCTGCAACCAAACAGTACCAGAGAAAACCAAAAAAACATTTCATGAATGCAAAAACGGCATTAATAAATAAATCAACAAAACAAAAGATAATTTCAGGCATTCGTGGCAGATCTGAGCAGACCTCTGGCTCTTGAAATCCTTCATTACTTCCAGAAAGTCATCGTACTTCTCTCTATTGTCCAGAAATATCTCTTTAACAGCCTTCAAATACGCCAAGGCATCATTAGTTGTCAACTTCTGAGTACTACTTGCGGCAGCTGCAGGAGCCATATGTGGTTGCCCGAATCTTCAAAAAGACCATCAAACACAAATAAATTATCACAGATCCAAAATCATGTCACCATGAGCAGCCAAACAAAAAAAGCTCGTAAGGGAGAAACACAACAGAAAGCCTCCTTTCCTGCCCACCCAACTCGTTATTCCGAGTATGGAAACTAGGACGAATTAAAACATTAAGA
Organism: Dendrobium nobile; assembly: GCA_022539455.1. Taxonomy (NCBI): domain Eukaryota; kingdom Viridiplantae; phylum Streptophyta; class Magnoliopsida; order Asparagales; family Orchidaceae; genus Dendrobium; species Dendrobium nobile. Next base: position 3,536,415 of record CM039722.1, on the reverse strand, counting down.
ATTTCACGCCAGGAGGGCAGAGATTATTAAGTATATCAGCGAAGACCTATATGAATAGCGGCTTCAAAATCCTCATTCGAAGTCTTAACGCATCAAGCAATCGGTATCCATAAATCACAAACATACAAATAAATTGGAATTCATCAAGCAATCTAATTACCCCAATTAGCCCATCAGGTCTCTGGAGAAATTCTAGAACTAAGCAGTAACGGTACTCCCAAATGAAAACACAAGCATAAAAACCCACTTCTACAAATCTAGAAGAAAGCAAGCCCCGATTAACCAAAATCAATCCAAAGTACCCACCCACGAAACTGGGAAAAAATTGGGGCAAAAATTCCAAAGTAACTACAATAAAAACAAGAGTAATAATAAAGATAAACCGAAAACAAAGCTAATAACTCACGGATCCGATCTCGACAAGTTTGGCCGCTTCAGCTGGGAGCCCATGAAACCCTCCTCCTCGCCGGTCCGTTTCATGTGCCCATCCACCAATCCTTCTCTGATCCCACAAAACCCTGTCCCTTCTTCCTCGAAGTACTTCGAAAACGAAAACAAATTACACACAAAAATTCATCGATCTCGTCTGATCACCGCCGCCCTGACGCCCCCAATCGATACACAGGGCTGAAATCTATCAGATCGCTGCAATTACAAGACAGAGTGCGGTCGCCAACAAAAAAAACGCAATATATGCACGCTCCTGCGAGAAGAACAGAATCGCCGTTCGAGAGAGAATCGCAGAGAACAGACCTACCTCTTGTAGAAAAGAAGAGAAGAGCGTGCAACGGAAGGAAAAACGGAGGCGCTAAAAGTAAAAAAATAAAATTAGGAGTTTTAAGGGTTATATATTTTTACCAACTAGCTAATGTAAACAAACCATACAAATGCATGTCCGTCGTCAGATCTGCAGTGTCCCGATTGTCAACGAGCCAATCCAACGGCTGTGATGCAGAGATCGGATTACGACCGACAGTCGATCCTGGCGGACTACATGGCGTGGAGATTGATGATGTTCCGATTTTTCTCGGTTTTTTTTTTTATATATGTAATTAGCATTAAACAGAAAAGAAAAAGATAAAAGATATTATGTGATAGTCAGTCTATCAAATTCTTCCTACTCAAGTCACTAAATTTTGAAGGAAGTTCACTATCAACAAAAATATTCTCAAGAAAAAAAAAATCACATAAGAGGGTATGGCGAGAACAGAAATCAATCATTTTATTACTATCTCTAGAAACAAAAATGAAAATTGTATTCTTTAAAGACTTCTAGAAAAGAGAAATCCATTATTTGAATTATTTTTATTTAGTTCTTTGAATTCTTTTATTCCATTCTTTGGTCTTCCTTACTGAATTATGCAATAAATTGATAATGTTAACATTATCACATTTAATAATAATTCATTTCTTGTCAGTCGTCCATTCTTGGATTATTTTCCTGAAATCGAAAATAGCTATCAATTCCAATAACGATATATCCCAATGAACTAATTTCTTTTCATACATAAGTAATAATCTTCTGTTATGGTCTCGCAACACAACAGCTATACCCGTTATATTAGCCTGCGTAAGAGAAGCATTTTTATGTTCAATTTCAACCAATCTGGAGGAGGTGGATACCAATCTTTAAACAGCACATCACACTAGTTAATATCCCAGTTCCGACAAATCGGATACAATTGCGGATGAATTGATTTTAAAAGAATTTGAGAGGCAATCATTGAAGCTGAAGGCACCATCTTTCCATGCTTAAAGTAATTTATGGCTTTCCAATTCTAATGGACAGTTGTGTTGACCTCATTTTTGTATGGGATCACTTGGACCAATCCAGATCTCATATCCATTTAGACCTTAAGATATATCCAGACCCTAGGATCCTTCTACAATCCATATCTCAGGATATATCTAGACCCTAGGATTCCTCCAGACCACTATAGACTCTAGGATCCTCCTAGACTTCAGGCCCTATGATCCATCTAGACCTTAGGATCTACCTAGACCCTAGGATCCTTTTAGAATTCAGACCCTAGGATTCCTCCAGACTAATCTAGATCCTAGGATCTACCTAGACCTTAGATCAATTTAGACCATAGGATTAATTCAGATCTTAGATCATTCCAAACTCTAGGTTAGTCTAGATCCTAGGATCAAATCTAATCTTAGATCAACCTATATCTCATAAATCTAGAATCCTAATCAATATAGATTCAAATCAAATACATACTTCAAACCTATCAAGCCTTTAAACCTATCATGATCCCAACTCCAGCTCAAACCTTGATCTTGTCTCTGATCAAGCTTCAACCCTATCATATCACTTATGATCATCCAAATGATCATAACTGATATGGATAATTCAAATCCAATCATCCAAAATCCTGATCAGTCCATATCTTAAACCAACCTAGAAATCAAATCTATCAAGTTCAAATCCTGGCCCTTGGTCAACCTAGTCTACCAAGTAAACCTAGGCTGACCAAATCAAACCTTCAACTAATGTCAATCCAATCAAACATTGAACCAACATCAAACCTAATCAATTTTATCTAGTTATATCCTCCAATGATTTGGACTTGATTAGACCCATTGACCCAATCAATAGTTAACCTAGTCAACTAAACTCAAATCTAATCAAACTTGATCGATTTGGTTCAAAATCACCTTAACCATTTAAGTTAAGCTCTCTAAGTCTCCAAATCCCTCAAACTTTCAAGCTCCTTTCAAAACTTGATTCAAATATTTTCAAATCTTTTTTTAAGTCAAATCACTTTGAGTTTGACTTACTCAAACCCAAACCCATAGTCAAATCATATCTTCCACATGTCCTTCTATTCAATTTGCTTCAAGAAACTTCAAGCATATTCCATTCAATGCTTTAAACCTTCTTTGATTTAATATGGGTCAAACTCAAGTTCAATTGACCAAGTCAACAGATTAAGACTTGGTCAAAATAGCTCAAATTCCTTCTCATGCATTCAAACTCCAACTTGCAAGCCTCAAACCTCCTTCAAATCACTTCAACTAGTAAATAATGTTTTCCCCAGGTCCACCTAAGCATAGGTTGACTATTTGACTAGTTAAATAGTCAAAAAATGCTTTGAATGGGGCTTTAAGTGACCAAACCCTATTAAATACTCATCCATTTCCTTAGGCATGGGCCCAATGTATCCAAACAGCTCACCAGGCCACCTTACTACTGTAAACGGGTTTAGCTAAATGTATTATTTACTTTAAATGCCATTCTCTTAACTACTTAAATACTGTACACAGTCCGTCTTTTCTTATTAACAAAGATTTCATTTCTTTTATTCATCTTCGTCTCCTCTGTCTACTTTCTCCTTCTTGTTCTTTCATGGTATCAAGAGCTAGTCCATGGCAGATCAAGAATCCGTGACTTCCCTCCCATCCTCTCCCGCTGTGCCTTCCGGAGACTCCACCGAACTACATATTCCAGCACCTCTCAAGTTCCTAATCTCCAACATCAAGAACCTAGTTCCGCACGCTCTTACCGTGGATAATTACGCCATTTGGCGTATACAACTACTACAGCAATTCACCGTCAATGGGTACGCCGGTCATCTCACCGGAACGACTCCTTGTCCCTCCGACGTCAATACCTCCGGCTTCCAACGATGGAAGCTCGTTGACAACAACCTTCTTTCTGCCTTGTTCTCAACTGTTTCCCCCACGATCCTCCCCTACATTATCTCCTCATCCACCGCCAGTGAAGCATGGACAATTCTCCAATGCCGTCTTCAACCCTCCTGCCGGTCCCGCGCTATACAGCTCAAGAACGAGCTATACACGGTCCAGATGCGCGATCTCACCATGCAGTAGTACCTTACTCGAATTAAAATTATTATCGACAACATCGCCGCTTCCGGCTCTCACGTCGACGTTGAAGACGTTATCATCTATATTTTAAACGGACTTCCCTCATCTTACAATTTCTTCAAAGCTTCCATCCGTACCTACCCTCTTCCTCTTGATCTTGACAATTTGTATTCCATGCTCTGTAGCGAAGAAATAAACGTGCAGCAAGAACTGGCGAAAGACACCGCTGCATCTTCAGGCGCCACCGCTCTCTATACAACCTCTACAAACCAAACCCGAGGACGATCTCAACGCCGATTCAGCAAATCCAAGAACTACGTGTCCAACGCCGCCCCGAACAGTTCACAGGGTTCAAACAATACTCCGGTTGCCAATCCGGGCTACAGACCAACTTGCCAAATTTGCAACAAGATTGGTCACATTGCCTTAAACTGTTGGCACAGGAACAATCCTAATTACGCGCCAACCTCCCAAAGACCGATCCCGGCATTTCTTGCTCAACAGAACACATCGGCAAATCAAGATTGGATCCTCGACTCGGGCGCTTCTAATCATCTAACACCGGATCTCAATGTCCTCCGGCAACCGTCCCCGTATCAAGGCTCAGACAGCGTGTCCATCGCCAACGGATCTCACCTTCCAGTCGCACATTCCGGTCAGGGTATCCTTCCACTTCCTGACACTCCTCGTAAGCTCTTTCTTCGAAAACTTCTTCATGTTCCTCGTCTGTCTCACAACTTACTTTCCATTTCCCAACTTACTACTGACAATCCTATTTCCATAAGTTTTGATGCTAATGGCTGTGAAATTAAGAATCTTCAGGACCACCGTCGGCTTCTTCGTGGGCCTCTACGTGACGGGCTGTACCACATTCCAAAAGCCTCCGCTTCTCGCGTCACCGCCTTCTCCGCAAAACTTCAACAAGAACACCTGTGGCACAACCGTCTTGGGCATCCTCATCATCGGCTACTACACATTCTTCGTCGCCATATACCTCATTTAGATCATATTTCTGCATCTACTTCTTGTAAATCTTGTAACACTGCCAAAAGTCATAAACTCGTTTTTAATAAAATTGGCTCTACCTCGGTTCGCCCTTTTGATATTGTGCATTCTGATGTTTGAGGACCGGCCCCTACTCCCTCTATTGAAGGGTTTTGTTACTACGTCGTATTTATCGATGACTTCACGCGGTTCTCTTGGATGTACCTCATGCATAATAAACATGAAACCTTCTTAAAATTTAAACTCTTTTGTCAGTTTATTCATAATCAATATAACAGGACACCAAAGATTCTTAGATCAGACGGCGGAGGCGAGTACATCAGTGCTGAGTTCAATTCCTTCCTGAACCTTCACGGCATACAACGGCAACTCTCCTGTCCTCATACCCCCGAGCAGAACGGTCTAGCCGAACGGAAACACAGGCATATACTCGAGCTCACTCGCACTCTGCTGCAAGAATCATACCTACCGCATAGTCTCTGGGCAAACGCAGCTGCTACCGCGAATTACTTAATCAACAGACTTCCCTCGTCCTCTATTGATTTCCAGACTCCCACCTATCATCTCAACGGTCGACTTCCGCAGTATGATCACCTTCGCATCTTTGGCTGCCAGTGCTTTCCCTGGCTTCGCCCGTATGCGGACAATAAGCTCTCTCCTCGGTCCAGGGAATGTGTTTTCATTGGGTACTCTCCCATTCAAAAAGGGTACAAGTGCCTCGACATCTAGACAGGGAAGACCTTCATATCTCGTCACGTTCACTTCAACGAGCTTCATTTCCCCTTTCAACATCCACCCAACAGTTCTTCACCTACACAACAATCATCCACGATCTCACCTCTCCTATTAGTGCCCACATCCGTTAGCACTTCATCTCAATCCACTATACATTCCCCAAGAGAAACCAATCCTGCCCAACCTACTACCTCTATACCACCTGCTCCACCAAACCAACTACCATCGGATCCTCAGCCCACCTCCAACCGATCTGCTCCCGCTCTCTCATCACACCCTATGCAGACGCGACTTAAGTCAGGGATTACCAAACCCAAATAGATTCTGTCTCTTATCAGCACGGCTACCTCTTCTTCCACTCCCACATCTTACGCTCAAGCTGTCAAACATCCTCAATGGCGTACAGCAATGACGGAAGAATTTCAGGCACTCATTCGACAAGGCACTTGGACACTTGTTCCGGCTCCGCCCAATACCTCCATTCTCGACTGTAAGTGGACCTACAAAACCAAATTACTACCAAATGGGCAAATTGATCAGTACAAGGCGCGACTGGTCGCACAAGGATACGACCAACAATACGGCATTCACTACCGAGAGACCTTCAGTCCGGTCGCGAAGATGCCTACCATTCACATAATTCTCGCCATTGCAGTCACTAGACAATGGTCAATTCTGCAGCTAGATGTCTCCAATGCCTTTCTCCATGGTGATCTTGCCGAAGACCTCTATATGCGGCAACCTCCTGGCTTTGAGGACACCACCCTTCCCTCCGTCGTCTGCAAACTCAACAAATCCTTATACGGTCTCAAGCAAGCTCCCCGGCAATGGTTCGAGAAATTAACTAGTTATCGTCAGGAACAAGGCTTTAGGTTCAGTCGTTCCGACCCTTCTCTTCTCCTCTTTCAACACAATTCTATTCAAATATTTCTTTTAATCTATGTGGATGACATTATTGTGACAAGCAATGATCAAGTAACCTTTGAAAGCCTCCTCTACAAACTGCGGTCACAATTCGCTCTCCGTCAGCTCGGACATATTTCCCTCTTTCTCGGGATTCAAGTAATCAAGCGGCCATCCGGACTGTTCCTAACACAACAACACTATGCACAAAAACTTCTTGAAGACTCGGGTCTCGCCGACCAGCACGCCTACCTCACAAAAGACACCAGCCACCGAAGCCAATGCTCAGCTGTTCGACAATCCGTCCCTTTATCGTCGACTCGCCGGCTCTCTCCAATATCTCTCCATTACTCGCCCCGATATCGCTTTTTCCACCAATCAGATTTGTCAACATATGCACAAACCTACAGTTGCATATTTTCAATCTCTCAAGCGAGTCCTGCGGTATATTAAAGGCACCATAAGTTTCGGCCTACCTATCACTTCTGGAGATCTGACCATTCAGACATTCACGGACGCGGACTGGGCATCAGATGCTTCCGATCGGAAGTCTATTTCGGGATACTGCAGCTTCTTGGGACCAAACTTGATCTCCTGGTCAGTAAAGAAACAAGTTACGGTCGCCAAATCCTCCACCGAAGCTGAATATCGCTCTCTCTCCGCTGCCACTTCGGACGTTATCTGGCTCCGAAGACTGGTCGCCGAACTTGATCTCCCTCAGCACACCGCGACCATCATACATTGTGACAATACATCAGCTATTGCTCTGGCCAAAAACCCGGTCTTTCATGCTCGTACCAAGCACATAGAGATCGACTACCAATTTGTGCGTCAACACATTAACTCCGGGGCAATCGCGATTCAGCATATCTCTTCTGCAGATCAAACAGCAGACATCTTAACCAAACATTTCTCTCCTACCCATTTTCACAAACTCAGACGCAAATTAACCATTCAACCTATGAATGCTTAATTTGAGGGAGGTTGTAAACGGGTTTAGCTAAATGTATTATTTACTTTAAATGCCATTCTCTTAACTACTTAAATACTGTACACAGTCCGTCTTTTCTTATTAACAAAGATTTCATTTCTTTTATTCATCTTCGTCTCCTCTGTCTACTTTTTCCTTCTTGTTCTTTCAACTACCACCTCAGTAGTCCAAGTGGCATTGAACTGGTCAAACAATCAAACTAAGCAAATGGAATGGTCAAAGATGGTCAAATGACCTCTTAGTCCTAATCCATTCCATTTACTTAATAGGCATCTCCTACATGCTTTGAATCTATTCAATGATTTTCCTAGTCAAGTTGATATTTTTTTCAAAAGATTGGGTGTGCTTTGAGGATCATTCTTCCTTGTATAACAGAATGAGTTTTCTTCTCTAATACTTGAGATATAATCCTAGCATTAAAAAAAAACAATCATTTTGAGATTTTAAAAAAAGTGAAGCCTCTTCTAAAATCAATTCAAATTAAAAGATGGGCAAAGTGCATTAAAAATCAAGAAATGCACGAAGAGCACCAAAAGTCAAAAAGATGCGCAAAGTGCATCACCAAAAAAAGAGAAGAAGAGTAAGAGGCATTCCTTCTTTTAAATCCTTTAATCTTAGAAAAAAAAACCCGATCACCTTTAGATATTTAACTTTGAAAATCTTGAATCTAAATTATTCACCATGCATGAATTATCTATTAGATAAAAAAAATATCGTGCAAGAGAATTGAAAAGATCAAATTTCTACTTCTTACTTACATCCTTTTGAAATTAATTTTAATTCAAAATATTCAAGGAGACCCTAGTTTAATTTCTAAGAAACTTGGTATGGGTCAATAAAAACTAAGTTCTCAAACCTTTGAAGGTTAGTTGGAGTCGATCCACTTCTCAGTACTCTTGTAAATTTGCTCCCACTTGTCGTTCCAATAGGGTCCAAATAGTTAGAGGAAATTTTCTAATAGAAAGAACAAATCCTCTACTATTGATAAAAATTTAAATATTGTCATTGAGAAATGTGTCTGAGTCCTTGCATATAGACATCTTTTCCTTCAAGGCCTTCTCAACAAAATTACACTCTATGTTGGGTCCAAAATCAACCCTACTAAAGGAGTATTTTACAATGCTGAGAATTGCCATTCTAAATTAATTCATGACTAAGTAGAGTGCCCGACTCCAATTGGAGGAGTTCATGGCCTTATAGAGCATCAAATTCAAGGCTCATGAAAACTTAGAGTCGTAAAAAGCCCGAGTGGTTTAAGCTTGTGATAAGATAGTGCGACTTAGAACCTTCCAAGTATGAGACTTGCTCCAAGTTCTTCGGATGCCTATCTATGCCTACTAAGGGATCGGTGGAGGAGTTTGAACCAATACATGACTCCTCTTGTTATAGAGATGATCTTTGATGGAAATAAAAAAAATTAACTGATTAACCCTAAAAGATGCCACTTAATAATTTCAAACATCAGGACGGCTCTTTAGGAAGTACCATATCAGATGAGTATCAAATTCAACATTAACAAAAACTTTACAAATTCCTAGATTTAAGAAATTTTTAAGATTTAAGATTTATAATTAAATCAAAATTCAAATTCAAAACCCTTCAAATTCAAATTCAAAATCAAACTTGAAATGCAAAGATCCTTCAAATTAAAAATTAAATCAAATTAAATTCAAAGATCCCCCAAATTTAAATCTCAAATTTTAGATTCCAGATCTGATCCTCTATGTGGAGCAAGTTTCCTCTACATACAATCATTCTAGACCTGATCCTCCATATGGAGCAAGTTTCCTCCACATACGATCATTCTAGATCAATCCTCTATGTGGAGCAAGTTTTCTCCGCATATGATCATTCCAGACTCAATCTTCTACGTGCAGCAAGTTTCCTCTACCTACGATCATTCTAGACTCGATCCTCTATGTGGTGTAAGTTTCTTCCATATATAATCATTCAAGACTTGATCCTCTATGTGGAACAAGATTCCTCCACATATGATCATTCCAGACTAGTCCTCTGTGTGGTGGAAATTTCCTCCACATACGATCATTTCAGACTTGATCCTTTATGTGGAGCAAGTTTCCTCCACATACGATCATTCAAGACTTGATCCTCAATGTAGAGCAAGTTTCCTCTATATATGATCATTCTAGACTCGATCCTCTGTGTGGAGCAAGTTTCCTCTACATACAATTATTCTAGACTCGATCCTTTGTGTGGAGCAAGTTTCCTCTACATATAATTATTCCAGACATAATCCTCTATGTGGAGCAAGTTTCCTCTACATACAATCCTTCTAGACCCAATCCTCTATGTGGAGCAAGTTTCCTCCATATACAATCATTCCAAATACAATGCTCTATGTGGAACAAGTTTCCTCCACATACAATCATTCCAAATCCGATCCTCTATGTAGAGCAAGTTTCCTCCACATACGATTATTCCAAACCTGATCCCCTGTGTAGAGCAAGTTTCCTCCACATATGATCACCAGATCTGATCCTCGGTATGGAGCAAGTTTCCTTCCCACATAATTATCCAGATTTGATCTTTCATGTAGAGCAAGTTTCCTCAACATAAGATCATCCTTTAGTGATGGAGCATGCCCTATGTGGCACCATCCTAAATTCAAAATTTAGACCCGATCTTCTATGGGAAACAATGCTTCCTTCCCATAAGATCTTCCATTTTTTTTCTTAAGGTTAGATGTGAGTCATCGTGCTTTCTTACCTTAGGATTAGATATACTAGTGATATAGCATGCCCAATGTAGCACCATCGTAGTTTCAAATTCAATATTTGATCTTTTATGTAGAGCAAGTTTCCTCTCCACAAAATCATCCATTAGTGATAGAGTACGCCCTTTGTGGCACCATCCTAAATTTAAAATCTAGATCCGATCTTTCAAGGGAAGCAATGTTTCCTTCCCACAAGATCTCCCAGATCGATTTCGTTTCCTTAATGATATATATGAGTCATCATGCTTTCTCTCCTTAAGATTAAATCCACTAGTGATGGAGCACGCCCTCTATGACACCTTTCTAGTTTCAAAATCTTGATAAGATCTCTTATGGGAAGCAATGCTTCCTTCTCACAGGGTCCTCCAATTTTCTTTTCCTTAAGAAAAGATGTGAGTTATCATGCTTTCTTTCATAAGGATTAGATCTTCTAGTGATGAAGCACGCTCTATATGGCACTATCCTAATTTTAAAATCTATATCTGATCTCCTGTGGGAAGCAATGCTTCCTTCCCAAAGGATCCTCCATTCCTCTTTTCCTTAAGGTTAGATGTGAGTCATCATGCTTTCTTTCCTTAGGACTAGATCTTCTAGTGATAGAGCACGCCCTCCATGTCACCATCCTAGATTTAGACTCCAAACTTGATTCTTTGTGGGAAGCAATGCTTCCTTCTTACATGATCATCCAGTTTTCTTTTCCTTAAGGATAAATATGAGTCAGCATACTTTCTCTCCTTAGGATTATATCTTCTAGTGGTGGATAACGCCATCTATGGCACCATCTAAGTTTCAAAATTCAAAACTCTAAGCCTAATCTTCTATGGGAAGATGCTTCTTTATTACAAGATCATCCAATTTTCTTCTCCTTAGAATTAGGTGTTCTCTTTCCCTTAGGATTAGACTCTTCAGTGATGGAGTAAGCCCTTAGTGGCACCATCCTGGTTTTAATATCAACTTTAAATTCTCGAATTCACTCATCTTTCCTTAAGGACTTGTACTTATTCCTTCACTTATGATTAAATCTACTAGTGGTAGAGTACACCCCTCATGGCACTACCCTAGTATCAAATTCAATTTTAATCCTCTGTAGTTAGGAATTCTTCCTTCATATACAATCATTCAAGCCTTCTTCTCCTTAAGGTTAGGTTTTTTCCAACCTTAGGATTAGATATACTAGTGGTAGAGTACGCCCTCGTGGCATTACCGTAGTATCAATTCAAAATTTATCCTCTATAGTTAGGAGTTCTTCCTTCTTATATGCTCATTCAATCTTCTTCTCCTTAAGGTTAGATTCTTTCCTCCTTTAGGATTAGATCTACTAGTGGTAGAGTACGCCCCTCATGGCACTACCTTAGTATTAAATTCCAAAATTGATCCTCTATATTTATGAGTTCTTCCTTCCTATATGATCATCCAATCTTCTCTTCCTTAGGGTTTAGGTACTCCTTTCCTTTAGGACTAGATCTATTAGTGGTAATGTATACCCCTCGTGGCACTACCCTAGTGTCAATTCAAATCCCATAACCAATCTCCTTTCCTTAGGGTTAAATATATCATTCCCTTAGGACCAAATCTACTAGTGGTAGAGTAAGCCCTTTATGGCACTACCCTGGTATTTATTGAAACTCAATCCTCTAAGGTCAGGCTTTCCTTTCCCTTAGAATTAAATCCAAATCTAATCCTTTATAGTTAGGAATTCTTCCTTCCTATACAATCACTCAAGCTTTCTTTTCCTATAGGGATAAACTTTTCATTCCATTAGGATCAAAATTCTAGACTTGACCTTTCATTTCAATCAACATCAATATGTGCAATAGAACTCCATTCTATCATATATATTGGGGGCCTATTTGTTGACCTCTTTTTTGTGTGAGATCACATGGATCAATCCAGATCCTAAATCCATTTAGACCCTAGGATCCTTCTAGAATCTATATCCTAGGATCTATCTAGACCCTAGGATTCCTCCAAGCCACTCTAGACTCTAGGATCCTCCTAGACTTCAGACCTTAGGATCTATCTAGACCTTAGGATCTACCTAGGCCCTAGGATCCTTCTAGAATTCAAACCCTAGGATCTATCTAGACCCTAGTATTTCTCCAGACTAATCTAGACCAGAAGATCTACCTAGATCTTAGATCAATCTAGACTATAGGATTAATTAAGATCTTAGATCATTCCAGACTCCAACTTAGTCTAGATCCTAGGATCAAATCTAATCTTAGATCAACCTAAATCCCAGATCAATCTAGAATTCTGATAAATCTAGATTCAAATCAAATCCATACTTCAAACCTATCAAGAGTTTAAACCTATCATGATCCCAACTCCAATTCAAAACTTGATCTTGTCTTTGATAAACCTTCAACCCTATCCTATCACTTATGATCATCCAAATGATCATAAATGATATGGATAATTAAAATCCAATCATCTCTCCTGATCAATCCAGGTTTCAATCCAACTTGGAAATCAAATATGCTAAGTTCAAACCCTGGCCTTGGGTCAACCTAGTTGACCAAGTCAACCTAGGTTGACCAGATCAAACCTTAAGCTCTTGTCCATCCAATCAAACCTTGAATTAACATCAAACCCACTCAATTTTCTCTGACCATATCCTCCAATGATTTGGACTTGATTAGACCCATTGACCCAGTCAATAGTTACCCAGGTCAACTAAACTCAAATCTAGTCAAACTTAACTTATTTGGTTCAAAATCACCTTTATAATTTAAGTTAAGCTCTCAAAGTCTCCAAATCCCTCAAACTTTCAAGTTCCTTTCAAAAATTGATTCAAATATTTTCAAATCTTTTTGAAGTCAAATCACTTTGAGTTTGAATTACTCAAACTCGAACCCATAGTCAAATCCTATCTTCCACATGTCCTTCTATTCAATTTTCTTCAAGAAACTTCAAGCATATTCCATTCAATGCTTTAAACCTTCTTTGATTCAACATGGGTTAAACTCAAGCTAAGTTGACCAAGTCAACACATTAATACTTGGTCAAAATAGCTTAAATTCATTCCCATGCATTCAAACACCAACTTGTAAGCCTCAAACCTCCTTCAAATCACTTCAACCAATAAACAATGCTTTCCCCATGTCCACCTAAGCATAGGTTGACTATTTTTCCAATCAAACAATCAACAAATGCTTTGAACAGGGCTATAAGTGGTCAAACCCTATTAAATACTCATCCCTTTCTTTTAGCATTTGGCCCAATATATCCAAACAGCTCACCAGGACACCTTACTGCCACCGCATCAATCCAAGTGGCTTTAAACAAGTCAAACAATCAAACTAAGAAAATGGAATGATCGAAGATAGTAATATATATGACCTGATCAGAACGGGTTTCCCCCACCCGATACAACAGCTCGAGTGGGGTTTAATAGATATGGGACCAAGTTTCCCACGGGCGCAAGCCCCTGTGGTTAATTATATCCCAGGTCGGAGCCCGAGAAAACTCTCGATTAAGGATCATACATTATCCCTCCCTAAAATGGGATTAACACAGGGGTATAGATTAAGAAGTCCTACTCAAAAGGAAGAAAAGTCCCAAAAAGGATCAGTTCACACCAGCATTCGGAGGCTCTAGGGCACTAGAGAGAAACTGGGAAAAGAAAATTAAGCACTCAATCACATACGTGAGAGAAGAGATAGAGGTGACGCCATCCTATGACGTAGATAAGTAGGATTTATAGTCCCTAAAAGGAACAGACCTACCCACTATTTTAGGCATACTACGAGACCAGATGTAGTAGCCTCGAATCCTAAATCTAAGTTGGGTTTAGTGTTCTACACATCACTAAGACCCGTGTCCTAGCTAATGTAATGCAAGACCTGGACTTACCTTAGCCTAGATTGGGGAGCCAGCTAACCACCTAGTCGCTTTAAAATCATGGTATCTAGTCAATTATGAAAGATGGGTGGGTGGTACAGTTCTCAGAAATAGGACCAACATCTAGAGAGTTTTCTAATTGGTCCTAAACTTATAAAGGGTGAATGCCCCTAACTAATGCGATTAAAATTTTATTTAATTGGTTACTAATACAATATATGCTAGTTTTGAAGGTCTCAAATCATGAATACTATAGATTTTAAAAATAGGCTTATTAGAAAATAATTTTTAGAAAAGACTGGGTCTCCCTAGGTCCGGCACTTCATACTTATAGGCCAGATTATCCGGACTCTACCCGCATGTAGGAAGATGTCATATAAGAAAGAGAGAGAAAATGCAATAATATGCATGCGACCCCGGACGTCTCCGATAATTTCCTAGGTTCATTAGGTTTCTATATTGTTTAAACCTTAAAATTTTAAGTATTAATTGCGAGAAGAAAAAGAATTTTTAATCCTTAAAGTGCCTAATGATATCTAGGCGAAAACAAAAATGGCATACAAGAAAGAAACCTAGAAATGGCAGGTAATTTCTACTATGTACATCAGGAAAATACATCAATATAAATCTAACAAATCAACTAAATATCCATAGGCAAACTGCCCTTATTATAACCCAGATATGCAGAAAGTAATGTGGCCGGGCACCACTGCCAACAACTAAAATTTCTAACCCTATGACAGACGTAAATGACTTTGAGTGGGACATTGGTTTTCAATTCTTCAGATCTTCAATCTTCTAGGTGTCTTCTCTTTGGACTCCTTGGATCTTTCCTCCTTGGACTCCTTGGATCTCTCCTCCTTAGACTCCTTGGAAATCTCCTCCTTGGACCAATGGATTCGTCGTGGCTTGAATATCCAAACAAAGAGACAATTCCCCCTGGTAGGGGGTATTGCCTTTTCTCTTTGGGTATCTAAAGCCATCTAGCTCGATCTTCCAAATGGAAGAAGACTCTCCCCTTTGAGGATGCATTCTTCTTTTGAAATTCAAGTTGGATAAGAATATCCCACTCAAAATTCATTTTCACAACTCTTAACAATTATTACATACAAATTTACATCAAATGAAAAGCAAAAAATCTAGGGTCCCTGTACGGTTATCCTAATAAACATCCCAAGCAGTTATATAGAAAATAAAATGCGATCCATTGAAGCTGTGCCAAGCCATGTTCTTAATTATGAGGGCTAAGCAGTCTACCTGTAGCACTTGTAGCAGTTATAATTATTTTATTTAGCCCACATTTCTTTAGGGGGGCTAAGCAAGCACCTGCATAAAACATTATTAGAAATCATGACAATGCCCCCTATTTATTAGTATGAGCATGGACACCTGCAAGAAAAACAAAAAATATATATATATATTTATATATATCGCTCCTAATCTAGGGGTAGACCTAGTGCTCATCACATCATATCCAGAGTGCAGGAAAAGTAAGAAAACACACCAATCATTTCAAACAGCATGCAATGAAAACATCAAAAAGCTCCGGCACACAGCGGAAAAGGAAACACCGGCCTAGCCTAAGTCTAGAAGTGATGCCCTAGCAAACAATTCTATATGTGTGTATGGCTGGTGTGGCTTGGATATGTCCTAATCTGAGTAGTTAGTTAAAGTTACATAAAGTTCAGATTTGTTATAGGTTAGAAAAGGAACATTTTAATGAATTAGAATTCATTTTAGTTAATTTAGTTTGTTGATCAATTTTAAAGACTTAGGGTAATGATATTTGAAGTTAAAAATTATATTAGCCAATTTTGGAAAGTCCTGGGTTCTCCTAGGTGCTAGGCTAAGGGGGTCCAAAAAGTCACTAAGGGAAATAGGCTAGGACTGGGTCCCCTAATATTTTAGGTAAATACTAGACCTTAAGGTGAGTAGTTAGCCAGGTAGTACACTAAATTTGGAGGTTTTTAGGCAAAGTTATGAATTTTCTAAGTTCAAGGTATTTATGGAATTATTTAAATTATCTAATAAAGGGCTAATTTTAAGGTTTTGATCCAAATCAACCCCAACGGATTGGAATCACCCCCAAAAGTCTGGAATGACCTCAAAAAGTGATCCCAAGTGTTTGGGGAAAATTTAGGATTTTTAATAATTTTTAATAATTTATTATGGGCAAAAAGGTAATTTCCACCTAAGGTTAAATTAAGGGTCAACCTAGAGTCAAACTAAGGAGCCCTATTTATCTAAGGTTGGGGATCATATTCTGATCAGTTCAAGCTATTATGGGTATTTTTCTGACCTAAAATGGATTTATTATAATTTTTAGAAGGTCTCGAGACCTTATTTAACAAGTAAATTAGGGTTGATTAATTAAAGGGTGTAACAAGCCCTAAAAATTCATAGAAAATTCTGAGAGGTTTGGAATGTCACTAAGTTTAAATGTTGAGGTTTTTGTGTTAATCAGTGATCTATCCTAGCCCCTAGAAAATTTCTAAGTTCGCTAGAGAGGTCCTTAATTATTGTCTTTAGGGTGTTGCTACGTTATATGGGTTTAAATTGAAGTTCACACTAACCCTAAAGGTAATAAATACATGATAACACACAAAAGCAGTAAACACATCATGTCCTTAGATCTAGGAGAACCTAAACTAGGTGGTGGTGCAACCTACACATGCAAACTACGAAAATCAAGAAAGTAAATACACCTAAAGAAGGGATTAGTGAATGATTGGAACTCAACTATCCACTAATTCACCTCCCCCATGATTTCTCTTCACATATAGAACCTATGTCTAAAATTTCACCAAAATAATGGGTCTCCCAAAGTTATAATTTAAATATAGGTAGTTTTAACATAATTTAAAAAATACTTATAAATATATATTTTAGAAAATAAAGTAATTAAAAATAAGTCAATTCATAATACATAAGTATAGAGAGACCCACTTACCACCCAATCAAGATTTTAAAATAATTTAAAAATAATTTGTAATTTAAAAATAATTATCATAATAAATTATTTAAATAATAGGAAAATACTCCAATAAGCAAATCCAAACAGAAATCTATCAGGACAGCAAGAATCACCTACTGAAAATAATTTTAAAATAAAATAGGCATTTTTATGAGAAGAACTAGGGGTCGCACGCCAAAATCTAATTTAAAATGGAAAAGATATGATTTTTGGAAGTTTAAAACAAAAATAGGCTAATTTTTAAAATACTTTTAAAATATTTAATACTAAAAAAAAAATCAATAAGATTAAGTCAAAATATTGAAATTTTTTTATGTTTAAAAATAAATATAAAGTATAATAATAATAATAATAATAATAATTAAATAATCTAAAGGATTAGATTAATTATAATAGTGAAAATAATGGAAATAATTAAAAAAAAACTAATAAAATGATAATAATAATAATAATAATAATAATACTTGAAATAGTAAAAATAATAATTGTAACAAAAATGACAGTAAGATAACATTAATAATAAAATAATAATAGTAATAATAAAAAAAATAATATAAGAATAATAATTAAAATAATTTAAAAATAATGTTCTTCACTTTTTTTTTAAATATTTAAATAAACATAAACTATTTTTAAATAAAATTAATTTTAAAATAACGGGGACAAAAATTCAATCAAAACGAGATATTATACATATTTTTAGGATTTATATTTAATTTATAATAAATTTTTAAAGAAATAAAGGTTTAAAAAATAATTAAAAATTCGTTTTAAATCCAAAACGGCGGCAGCTGACATGTGGCGGACCGGGATTGGATCCTGGGACTGCGGCCAATTATTGGCGGTTATGCAATGATTGCGCCGCCAATCCGATGATTGCGACATCATCCCGCAATCACAGCCCGTGGACACTTATCCACGTCAGCCTCAATCCCGGCCGTTGATCACGTGCGGTACAGGTTTAGCGGCTAGGATGAAGCCACGTGGCGAAGCTGACCACAGACATTTACCGCGCCATCGATCCATGCCACGGAACGGCTAGATCCGAACTGTTGATCGTAAGATCAACGGTTTCGATCGAACGTAAGTTAAGACTTACGTTAACCGAGCCCTAGAACGCTATTCTGGCTCGTTCTCTCGATATACGCAATGGAATTCCATAAAATTTTAAACATAGGTACTAGGGACGAAGAGCATTCATGGGGGCCTATTTTTGAAATTTAATATGCAGTGTATTGAAAGTTATTTAGATATAAATATTCTAAATTAGGGTTTGCGTTTTTACCTAATCCACATGGTCGATTCGGAAGATCTTGAGCTTGTTGAGTTTATTGAAGATCCACAAACAAATCTTCTCTTGAACTCGAGCTCTAAAAAGGCCTCGATCAAACAGAAGAAGCTTTGGATGTCCCTTGGCCTCGGTTCGGTGGAGATCACATCGCCGGTGGCTCGGGATGGTGGGGTTCGGCTTGGGAAAGGTCGGGAAATCTCTCTAGGGCTCTCACATGAAGTTTTTTGGGCTAAGGTGCTACAGAGAGAGAGAGTAATTGCAAAAGTCCCAAAAATAACCTAAAATTTGCTATTTAAAAGCTCCTCACTCCAAGGGGACGGCTAGGATTGCATCAAGATGGAGTTAGGAGGGAAATTAGAGCTAGGGGGTCGTGGTTTCAATTTCAAATCCATTAGGAATCAATTAGGGCATTAAATACAATTAAATGGACTTTAAATTTCTCTTAAATAGATGTTTATGACATATTTAAGACTTGGGTTGACCAGGTCAACCCTTAATCTGGTCAACCCAATCAGATAGGTCAAGGGAGGATGAGGACTTGAGCCTTGGATAACTTGATTTGGATTTGAATTGAATTAGATTAAATTTAGGCTCAAAGGGGTCTAATTGGTCAACCTTGGTTGACCTGGTCAACTAGGTTGACCCAAGGCCCGGGTCTGGGTCCAACAGATTTGATTTGACCCAATAAATTGATCGGAGGAGGTTCTAGGTCTTGGCTTGGTCAAATTGATCAAGTCAACCCCTTTGGTCTAAGAGTCTGGGCAAAATCAAGGTCAATAAACGGACCCCCAACAGGAGTGGCGAACAACTAGTGAACCACTCGTGTTGGCGTTGACCGGCTGTGCCAAAGAAAGTAGAGTGAAAGAGTATAAGTGTAAAAGTATCCACGAGGTGAAAGACAGTAGAAAGCTCTTCTCCTAGCCTTACCATATAGCGGGGCAGAGCCTAGTAGAGAGTGAAAAGTGGCAGAGCACAAGTAAGGTTCCACCAACATGGTGAACCAGTAGTAGGGTCTTCTCCTGGCCTTACCCTTCAACAAGGGCAGAGCAAAGAAGAGAACTAAGGTAGCAATCACCTCAAGGGTGAAAAAGGTAGAGGGGTTCTCCCCTAGCCTTACCCTGTAGCAAGGGTAGAGCCAAGAGAAGAACCAAAAGTAAATGTCATCACGAGGGTGAAAAAGTAAGGAGGGTTCTCTCCTAGCCTTACCCTGTAGTAGGGGCAGAGCCAAGGGAAGAATCAAAATTAATGTAGTAAAAGTATGCCGATTATCTGCCTTACCATATCGAAATAGAAGAATAGAATGTGAAGGGGCCCCGTCTCCTCCTGCTTATCTAAGAACAGTGGATTGGGGTGACTCGATATTTGCCTGATCAAATCGAATCAGCAAATAAAGGAGCCACGAAACCTAGTGTCTGCCTAATCGGAATAGGACACTCAGGGAAAAAGGTGGTGAGGAGTTCCTGCCAGTTGCTCTATCAGGCCCTCTCTACCAAGAAAAGCCAACTACCTGCTTGACAATATCGAAACATCAGGGTAGAAGGTGAAAAGATCTCTCCCCTCCTGTTCTCTCAGAATAGTGGATTGGGGTGACTCGATACTTCTACCTGACCTCTGCAAAAGTAAAGAAGACACGAAATAGAAACCTACCTAGTCTTTAACACGACATCCGAAGTAAAAAGGCATTAAGGAAAGCCTCTTAGGGACTCTGTCGGGCTCACTCAACTAGGTAGGTAAAACCAAGTACTTATCTGACCGTATTTGGGCAGCAGGGTAGAAGGTGAAAAAGGATCCCGCTTCTCCTGCTCCTTTCAAAACAGTAGATTGGGGTGACCCACTACTTATGTCTGACCTCAGCAAGAAGCTCATGAGCCACAAAAGAGAAGCTTGCTTAGTCTTTTAAGACATCCGGGGTAAAAGGGTGATGAGGAATAGCATCTCTTAGGGACTCTGTCGGGCTCACTCAATGGGTAAGTAAAACTAACTACCTGCCTGGCCATATATGGATAGCAGGGTAGAAGGTGAAAAGGATCCCGCTCCTCCTGCTCATTTCGAAACAGTGGATTGGGGTGACCCACTACTTATACATGACCTCATCAAGAAGCTCATGAGCCATGAAATGGAAGCATGCTTAGTCATATACAGGACATCCGGAGTAAATGAGTGTTGAGGAATAGCACCTTCCAGGGACTCTGTCGGGCTCACTCAACGGGTAAGTAAAACCAACTACCTGTCTGACCATATATGGACAGCAGGGTAGAAGGTGAAAAGAATCCTGCTCCTCCTACTCCTTTCAAAATAGTGGATTGGGGTGACCCACTACTTTTGCCTGACCTCAGCAAAAAGCTCATGAGCCATGAAATGGAAGCCTACTTAGTCTTTTATAGGACATCTGAAGTAAAGAGATGTGGTAAGGGACACCTTCCAGGTGCTCTGGCAAGGCTTCACTTTAACTAGGTAAGCTTCAACATCTACTCTACCAGCTCGATCTTGCAAATGAAGAAGGGCTCAATACCCACTCAGTCATTTCAACTGAGTGAATAAAGAGTCAAGCTCTGATGCCTGCCTGATCACAGCAGGATAATCAGAAAAGAATGGCGATGAGTACCTGCCAGGTGCTCTGTCAGTTCCTCTCTACCAAGTAAGACCAACTACATGTCTGTTCATTTCAAACAACAGGATAGGAGGTAAAAGTCACCTCAACATCAGCCTGACACAGATCTGTTTAGGGATGTGAGGGAGAAAGGAGTAGACAAATGAGATAATTTTAAGGGTAGAGCCACCTAGGGAACCCCTTCTAGCGCTTTGGTAACCACATGGTAGAGGATAAATCGTCATGGCCATGAGTATCCAAATGCTATCACGATCTTCTAGGGAACCCCAACCCTACACAAAAGGGGAAGGAGGATATCAGAATGACATTTCCCAAACAAAGTTAGAAGAGATATACCCTCAGTATAGTGTGCAAAGGGGTAATCTCATTCCAATGGAGTAAAAAGAACTGAAGTAAGGAGGGGCACCTCTACTACAGAAGGTAGGACTAAGTCTAGTAAAAACAACCCTCGAGGGGGCTATAGTGGTAAACCCACACTAACTAATGGGGCCATGTAAGAAGTGGAAACAATATCAAAACATTCAAAGGACCTCTTCAGCAACTAGGAGTCGGATCTCAATGGGGAAATAAGTGGTAAAGATCTGGAAGAGCTGACTCTCTACTAAAAGATCAAGGCTCAAGAAAAAGGTGATGGTTGCACCTAAAGCACGACGCCCCATATCACCAAGTAAGATAAAAAGAACAGAAGTAATGAGGGAGCACACTCGCTACTAAGGACATTAACTCTGAATGAGAAAAAGATCATAGTGGTAACGCCCATACAAATTAGTGGGACTCTATAGAAAGTGAAAGTGACCTCAACACATTCTTAGGACTAATCTTGCAACTGAGACTAGTGTATGAATGGTAGGATAGGTCAAGAAACGGAGTAGGAGAACTGATCCTCTGCTAGAAAATCAAAGTTCTCAAAGTAGTGATGTTAACATCCAAGACAGGATGGACTACATCACACCTAGGAAGAAAACTCTAGGTAGTAGGGGGACACACTCACTACCTGAGGATAGTAACCATGAATAAGATTGATAAAACATCAAAGGGCCACAGTGGTAACGCCTACCATAATCGGGTAGGACCCTGTGGGGAGTAAAAAGCAACCCTACTACACTCATAGGGCTACTCTAGCAGCTAAGAGTAGGGTACGAATGTTGAAGTAGGTCAGTGAAAGAGACTAAGGAGCAGATGTTCCACTGAAAAATAAGAGCTCATGAAACTGTGATGCTAACACCTGAGAATAGATGTACTACATCACTATTAAGGAAACAACTCTGAGGTGACAAGAGAGCACACCTAATACCTAGTATAGCAATCATGGGTGAAATCTATGATAATCAGAAGGTCACAGTGGTAACACCAACCCTAATCAGGTGGGACCTTGTGCGAAGTGAAAGTAACACTACTACATTCATAGGCCCACTCTGGCAACTCAGAGCGGTGCATGAATGGGACAGTAGGATGCCAAAAGAGGGCAGTAGGGGGCGATCTTTTCTCAGAAAGACCTAAGCCTAGTGAAAGAATGACGTTATCATCTGAGACCAGATGTACGACGTCATAGCCCAAAATAGCTAAAATCATAAGGGATCATACCCAAATAGGTGCAGACTCATCCTTAAAGCAACAATTAAAGTGCCTTAAGGGAGAAGGAAAGAAGAATTTTGGAGAATTTGGGCTCTTAGAGAGTTTTACCGGGTTCCTCCTGTGACAAGGGCAACCGATTTTGCTCTACTATGAGCTTCCCTTTTTTTATCACTTGTATATATATATTTTTAATGGGATTAGTGAATGATTTTGATAACCCAGACCATGTTCGCCACATGAACAAAATTGGGAAAAGAGATCCAACAAGCTCTGGGAAAGAAGTGAACATTTGGTTTTGATAACCCAGATCATATTCAACTCATGTGAATGAACTGGGGAGCACAATCATAGTGAAATTGATGTATCACTAAAGATCAAAACCAGGATAGATGATCAACATTACCACTCCTGACTAGTATAGGATGGCATGGACCTAGTATCCTATCTCTAAAAGAGTCTAAACTAATAACTCTAATATCTCTGATCTCATTCAACTCATATGATTGGACTAGGGGCTACATCTATCAGATCAGGACTAATAGGAAAAAAAACTCGAATAAGGATAACAGATCTCTATCACCACATCTAATTAACATAGGTGAGTGTGGACCCATTATCACTTCTCAAAACTAAACTTGGACTATTGGTTTTGATATCCTTGACCACACCTAGGGTGGCAGGTGAAACTGGGGGACTAAGCCCTACAGAGGGGAGGACAAACTAAAAATTCTATGCAATAGCACCAATGTGATTGGAGCGCACAGACAAAAGTATAAAACAGCCCTACGACGTATTAGTGTATCACATCTAAGGATAACCTTATAATTTTTAAAGCAAATGTTGTGTGGTAGAGGATAAATCGTCGTGGCCACGCAGACTACTGAAAAGTAAGAGGAATCCTTTTAGGAGAGACATATACAGAGGGATATCTACAGGCGGTAGAGAGGCTCCCCTGCGAAGTATTAGACTCATGCATAGTACTTTTTTAAGTACTGCCCATTGATGACAGGTATAGGGTGAATGCCATTTGCATCAACAAGTAGGTAGGAACCACCTTCATTAACTTACTCTACAGCGAAGGGGCCTTCCTAAATAGGCTCAAACTTACCACTTTGCCGACGATGCAAAATGATAGGCCTACACAAAATAAGAACTAAATCACCCGTCTAACAAGGCGATCGTGTGACCGGGCCATTCGGGCATGGTATAGCTTCAGGTTCTGATGAGATTGTAAACAAAGCTCCTCTAAATCATCATGCTCTTCCAACTTTAGTCGGCTATTATCTTCATCAGATAGATTATAACTAACTGCCACACATAGTGAGGGGAGCTCGACCTCAAGTGGGAGGAATGCTTCAACCCCAAAAGCTAAAGCATATGGGGTGGACTACCCATAATGCTTTAGGTAATCTATCATGTCATTCTCTCTTATTTGTAATAAGGATTTTCCTTATTAGTTGCATAAGAGTCTTATTAAATGCCTATACCAAACCATTGGCTTTGGGATAGTAAATCGAAGATTATCGCCAATTAATATTATGGCGGCGGGCAAATCTGATAATTTTGGTGCTTCTAAAGGATAGGCCATTATCTGAAATTATACGGCACGGAACCCCAAAGCGATAAATAATATTATCACGGAAGAAGTGCATCACATCTTCTGATTTAACTTCCTTAAGTGGGACAGCTTCTGCCCACTTAAAGAACTAATCAGTGGTGGCTAAAATGAACCTATGACCCTTAGAATAAGGAGGGTCCATAGGACCTACTACATCTGTGCCCCAGCCCTCAAATAGCCAGAATGAAATAGTAGGGTGCAACAGATTAGGGGGTTGGTGAATCACCGTGCCATGAACCTGACACTGGTGGCACCTTCTAGCGTGCTCCATACAATCACTGATCATAAGAGGCTAGTAGTAGCCGAGGCGTTTAATTCTGCCTTTCATTTTAGGTCCGGACTGATGGACACCACAAAGCCCTTCATGTATCTCGCTCATAACTATACTAGCCTCTTCTTTATTGAGGCATCTCAACCACATTTAGTCAAAAGAGTATCGATACAAGGTTTTATTTATATAGGCGAATGATAGAGCTCTCTTTTTAATTTGAGCAGCGAGAGATCTATCATCTGGAAGCCTACCATGCTTTAAATATTCTATGAAGGGCTATCTCCAATCTGACTCCTCATTTACAGAAAACACTATGAGGGTCTGATCGGGAGAAAACAAGTCTGCGGGGCATAGAGCTTGACGATACTAGACAATAATAGACATTGGGTTTCCAGTAGGGTCAGCTAATTCTTTTGCTAAACTTAGCCAATGCATATGCTTTTCCATTTTCAGATTTAGAAATCTTGGCCAAAGTTACTTCTGGTATTAAGCAAGGAGCTCCATTGCTTTATTATGATATGGAATGAACTGAGGCTTAAGTACTTTGTAGACTCCAGCTTTTTGATTGATTATCAGTTGGGAGTCTCCAAAGATCTTCACCCACATAAGATCCATCTGAATGACCAACTCTAATCCTAAAATTAGAGCTTCGTACTCAGCTTCATTATTAGTACGAGGTTCTGATAAACTATAAGAGTAATGTAGAGTATGACCTTTAGGAGACATAAAAATCAGGCATAATCCAACTCTAATAGTGGGAGTTTCATTTGGACTTAAAGCTTTAACGGATGACGCACTGTCAAAGTAAAACTCCCAAGTAAGAGACTCATGTTCATCCACACTCATGATTGATTCATCAGGTAGATCATCATTGAGTGGGGAATCAGCAGGGATCGGGTGATAAGCCAAAAAGTCAGCTAGAGTCTGTCCTTTGACGGCCCGCTGAGGAACAAAAGTGATATCAAATTGCAGTAAGATCATAGACCATCGTGCTAGACGACCTGAGTGGGTCGGACGGATCATCAAATACTATAAAGGGTTGACTCGAGAGATCAAATTAATTTTATGTGAAAGCATATAATGTCTAAGCTTCTGTACCAAGAAAATTAAGGCTAAATATTGCTTCTTCATCGCTGGGTACTTAAGCTCTGCAGGTATCAATCGTCTACTAAGGTAGTACAAGGTATTCTCATTGCCTTCCCCGTTCTCTTAAGCCAACAATGCACCTAAAGACTCATCCAAGGCCGTAGTATAGAGAATCAACGGCCTACTTGTGATAGGTGCAGCTAAAATAGGGGGTTCATCAGGTAACGCTTTATACTCTCAAAGGCCTCCTAACAATGCTCATCCCAGTGGAATCGGGCATCCTTCTTTACTAGTGCAGAGAAGGAATGACATCTACCAGAAAGGTTGGAGATAAATCTCCCCAAGAAAGTAAGTCTTCCCTAAAAAGATCTCAACTAGGTGAGATTTTTGGGAGGTTTCAAGTCTATTATGACTTTGATCATGAAAGGATCAATCTCAATGCCACGGTAGTGAACTATAAACTCTAAGAATTTTCCTGCACTAACTCCAAATGCGTATTTTAAATGATTCATCTTTAAATTAAACTTGCATAGACGTTCAAAAATGATTCATAGATCTTGAAGGTAATCTCCACGGACCTTGCTTTTGACTACCGATTCATCCACATAGTACTCAACTTGCTCGTGTATCATCTCGTCGAAGATAACTGTCATTGCACATTGATAGGTGGCCCCGGCATCCTTGAGACCGAAGGGAATCACCTTATAACAAAAGACACCTATAGGTGTACGAAATGTAGTGAATTTCTCATCCTCGTGGTCCATCTTTATCTGATTGTAATCAGATGAACCATCCATGAATGAAAAAATGCTATGGGATGTTTCTATATCCACCATAAGCTCAGGAATGGGAAGAGGAAAATCATCCTTAGGACATGTCTTATTTAGATCACGGAAGTCAATACAAACATGAATCTATCCGCTCTTCTTCCATACTAGAACAATGTTGGCAAGCCAATTGGGGTACTTCTCTTCCCTAATAAAACTAGCTTCTATAAGCTTCGTGATTTCTGCAATCACCTGTTGCTCTATCTCTAACCTCATTCTTCGAGGTGCTTGTTTAATAGGGACTGCATCAGGCTTAATGGCTAACTTATGGACTACTACCTCTGGATTTAGACCAGGCATCTCGGTGTAGTTCCAGGCAAAACAGTCTCTAAATTATGATAGTAACTTGATGTATCCTTGAGCCTCTGAATCAGACAGTAGAGTACTATGAAAAATAGGCCTAGGATCTGACTCAATGCCTAGGTTTACCTCACACAGTTGGTCCATAGTAGAAGTGACGCCATCTTCAAACTCTAGCGGAGCATCAAGTATTCTATCTTCCTCACTATCCGAGTCTTCTTTGTCGGCAAGAGAAATAACCGGATAAGCATGGGAAATAGCAAAAATATTGGCATTACTAGGCTGATCCAATCCCATGTAGCCTACACCCTCTACACCCTCTACACCTCTAGGGAAGTCAGTTCGCCAAATCCAAGCTTGCTGTAGAGCTTATTTATTGGGCCAAGTAGAATGGACAAGGCCTCGCTCAACAAAACTTTCTACAACAAGGAAAAAGTAACGAGGGGTACTTTTAACCTCTACCTCCATAGTGGTCTCCTTCTGATCCTGGCTTCCAGGACCTAGTGGGGCACTTATACTATGGGGTACAGAGGGACACTCCGCAGACCGTACCAGCGAAAAAGTCTCGTACAAGTGAGGTATGTGATTTTCACTACCTCTACCCCTACCTCGTCCTTCCCTACCTTTACTAGAGGAAACATCATGCCTCACTGCAAACTGAGAGGGATCTCTATCAGAATGGGCAGTGGAAACACCTGGCTCAATACTAACCTGTGATGGACCCTGTACTGGTGATTATATAGGACCCTGTGCAGGTGACTACGTAGGACCTTGTACAGCAGTAGTAGATATCACTGGTGACTGAGCAGGTGGAGCTCTACTAGCCTTTCGAGATACATAGTATTCGACGTCATCGTAGATAGAAATCTCATACACGGAAAAAGGGCTGGGTATCTCCAGGAATGGTATACTCAACATCATTCTTCAAAAACTTCATACATTGGTGTAAGGTAGAGGGCACCATTGCATACTCATGGATTCAAGGCCTTCCTAAGAGAGCCTTGTACGAAGTGTCAGCCTCAATTACATGAAACTTTGCCTAAGTTAGAAAATTCCCTAACTTCATAGGTAGGGTGATAAACCTTAGAGCTCGCTGGCCTTGTTCATTGAAGCCTTTCAACATAATCTTGTCGGAATTGAGCTTCAGATGACATAGGGAGATGCTCTTTAAAATTTCATATGTTAGGATATTTACTGAAGCCCCTTGGTCTATAAGGACCCTGTTCAACTCATAACTATTAACTTCAACAGTCACATACAAGGGACGATTGTACTCAGTAGTCCCTAAAAAGAGATCACGACTAGAAAAGATAATGCATGGCGTATCATACAGATGTCATGCACCCTCAGCGGAGTCGAAAGCAAAGAATGCTTGATAGGACTCTAGCTCAAGCAAGGCTTTCACTAGTGTCTCTCTCAAGTCAGGTGGCATCATCAAAGCGTCATAGACACTAAGAAGGGAATGAATCTTCCTTAGATGAGCCAACATATTGTAATCAACCTCCAACTAAGGGCCTTTCCCTTTCTCTTTAGACTGCTCTTGAGAGGAAGGGACAGGATCATCCTGCTAGGTAATGATATTCTTATCTTTTGTATTCTTAGCCAACCTAGGTGGAAGGACCTTCCCTGAACGCAAATGAACTTCCTGTATTGAGTCATCCTCAATAGGAGATTCCTCTGGTTCAGTGGTGGTGACAGGTATTGGCTCTAAGGAAAGTACTGGGAGTGAGTTCTTGGATTCATCTTCTGAATCCTTGTAACATTCACCCTCTGGTATGGTGAATACTGGTTCATCTTCATACTCAGACTCAGACTCTTTACCAGAATCATTCATATTATAAAAGACATGTAAAGTAGTAAAAGAGTGAGTACTAGAAGAAGTAGAAGTAGAAGCAGTAGTAAAAGGTACAGAAGACTAAAAATAGCTAGAATCACCTTATTCTATTATTTCTTTATCAAATGAAGGGAGAACAAAGTCCTTCAGCATAAGTGTTGGAAGGAACCTTGTCTTCCTCTCAGAGGTTGCAACAAATTTTTCTTTTTCATACATTTTTCTAGCAGAAGTAAAAGTAGAAAAGTAATGTGCTCATCTGGCACTACAACAGTAGAAAAAGAAGGTACAAGTGTTGGCGTAGTAATTGGAGCAGCAAATGTCAACTTGGCCTGAGGTGGCCTCCCCTCAACTGTCTTTGACCTCTGAACTGCACGGTCAATCATCTTCCTGGTCTTGTTGGAGAGCGCTAACTGCCACTCTCTGTCAGAACTGTGGGGTAAACTGCCACTACTGCCCTGACTATCACTATAGCTGAGACTGGAGATCATTTGAACTGTCTGAGGGCCCTTGTCCTTGGGTTGCACCAAGTCACTATCCTGGAGGTGTATCTGTCTTGTGTCCATCAACCTCTCAACTCTATCCTTAAACATATAGCAGTCCTCAAGCACGTGCCCGATGTGTTTGTGATAAGGACAATAGAGTGGGTGCTCAGTCTGACCCTCTTCCTCCACTCTATTGTTATTGGGGAATGTCAAAATGTTCTTCTTAGTAAGGAATTTAAATATTTTTCTCACGCTCTCTTTTTTAAAGGGATATTAATTACTAAGCTTCTCCTGTAGGTACTGCTGACTCTCTGGAGTCCTACGGGAGGTCCTGAGCTATACTGCTGGCTGACTAGCTAAGTGTGACTAACTAGCTGAGCGGGACTACTATGGAGGTGCTGAACTGACTAAGGGCATGTTGCCCTTATCTGATGGTTCATAAGTACTGTGTACCTCCCCTCTCCTAAGTGGAGGTGCCCTTGAAAACTCCTGATGTTGAGGTTTACGCGAAGGCTGACTCTCAACCTTTGGAGGGACTGCATCGGGTATATTATCCTGTAAACTAGTGACCTTCGTGAGTAGCTTATGGAAGATTCTAATGCTAAATCCCTTAAGGTAGGGTGCTATAGGACCATCGATGTTTTTTAAAAGGATCTCAACTATATGTTGCTCCTGTAGCTGTGGCACACACTAAAAACTGAGGTTCCTCCATCATATTATATAATCTGGGAGAGTCTCTTTAGGACGTTGTCTGATCACAACTAACTCTCCAACTATAACTTGGTGCTCTGTACTCATAAATCTTTGTACGAACAGCTGCTCCAGCTCTGCAAAAGTTTGGACTGAGTCATTGGGGAGGTCGGCGTACCAAAGAAAAGCCACCCCCGCCAAGCTGCTGACAAATAGTCTCAACATCAAATGATCACTCCCTCCTATATTGCAACATATGGCTCGATATTGAGCCACATACTGCCTCGTGTTTCCAAATCCGTCAAAAACTCTAAACTTAGGAGAGATGAAACCAGGGGGGTAGGGCTCCTACTCGTACTCTAATGGGTAGGGGTGCCCTCTGCTAACTGCCTCTCCAATCTTCCTGGAGGAAATCGCTTGCTCTACTTTCTGAGCAATCAAATCCTGGATTTGACCTGCTGACAACTGAGCTGGCTAACTCTGGATAACTAGAGGTGCTGAAAGAACTGTTATCTGGACCCTATCCACTCTTATGGGGTCTAGTGTAGCTGGAGGCACTACTGGCTGATCTTTGGAAGTATTGGTAACAGCTACACCCGTCATCTAGGGCATCACCCCCAAGGTTGTCAACTACGCTATCATTGCCGCCATAGCTCTGGCCATCTTTGCCATCTATGCCTGAAGGTTCAGGACTGTAGCATCCGTATCCACTAACCTGGGAGACTCACCCACCTCAGGCTCTCCTTGCTCATCCTGGTCCTCGGGCTCTCTCTGCTCATCCGAGTGATCTCTACAGGTAATCACACAAATCTGGTGCATTGGTATATCCTCCTCCGACTCATCTACAAGTGTATCATTATCATCTAATAAGGATCGTCGGAGTGCCTCTATGTAGGGACTCATAAGAGAGGTGATCCTATGAGTGTTGGGAGCTAGCTTTGTCTCAATCTACTCCGGTGATCTGTCCGGGGTAGGTACTAAATCGTCGTCACAGGCCATCGGAATCGACTCGGGCCCAGAAGGGGCTACAACATCTATCTGATCAACTGCCTCATCTGGCTGCTCTGCCTCTAGCAATGGTGCTATTTGAACTGATTGGACTGGGTCGATAGGGGCGTCTGCCTATCGACGTCTCCAAACCCACCTCCTATGGTGGGGCTCCATACTGGCAACTGGCTGCTCTAGGGCTACCACCTCTTAACTGATCTGAGGCTAGGTAGGCTCCTGCTGTTGTCTCCATCCTTGATGATGTGGGCATCATCCTACTATAGGAGTAACTACTGGCGGTCTTGCAATTGGAACTATCTTTGCTGACTGTTGGGGTATCTACCCCTCTGCCAACTGTAAAGTCTCTTCGCAGTCTGTCTCCATAGTTAAAAAGTCATCTAAGAAATATGTCGGAGTATCTTCTCCCAACTAGCATGCCCCCTACTATGCACTAGGCAGATGATGTTTCAAATCCTCTGAGTGAGGGCTCGAACACCAGCATCCCTGGGGACCCTTGCCTGGGGTAAGATAGTGGTGGTAGGAGGAGCTGCTGCAATGCAGGCAACATCCTCCTCGTCCCTACTATGTGTCAGCGAGGAGAAGCATCCTCCCTAGACCGCCTCTATCTCAGGGGCTATTACAATATCTAGTGTGGGCACAACTACAACTGGTCATGGTCTCCGCTGCCTGGGAGCCACCGTCCTTTGAACTAGCTCCTGGTGAGCTATCACATCAGCCATCTGCTGCCTTTCTGCCTCTGATGCAACTAAATCAACCTCCTATTCCTATTCCTCCGAGCCCTTCTCCCAAGGCTGGAGGTGGAGGTGGACAGAACATCTGAACTCACTGCCCGGGTGGCGGGGGGAATAGGAACAACAGTTGGTGCCGGGGTCTGCCTGGCAGTCTCAGAGTGAGAAAGTCGAGCAAAAATAAAAACCCGGCCAGAAGAGGGCGAAGGCACCTCGGTCTGGGTACCCCTCTTCCTAGTGGAAGTGGGAGGGGGAACCCGAACTCGAGGTACTTCCATCGGAACAGCGGGAGTAACAACAGCAGTAGGCTACTGGTGCTGAGGGGCCGGAGTAACCTGTGCAACTGGAGCGATAGGCACTGGATGCCTAACCACTGGACGGACGGGGGGAAAATAGCAGCAGGCTGCCGACACTGAGGGGCCGGAGCAACCTGAGCAATAGGAGCGGTAGGCATTGTGCGCCTAACCACAGGATGAACTGGTGGAATGGGAAGTGGCCTAGGCACCGGTCACCTAGCCATAGGGCGCATAGGCTGAGCAAGTATAGGAATGGGACGAGCAAGTACCCGGGCTGTCCGCTGAGTAGCTGGTTGTCTAAAAGGGCACATGGCTGCACATTCTCTCTTATGGGGAGGAGAGAATAATGCAGCCTCCACCGGGGTCGGCCCGCCAAGAGTGACAAAGGCCGAGTCCGTGAAGGAACCAAAAGCGATCCCTCCAACGGGCAGACTAGCAAGCAGGAACTCAGGGAGAGTGACCTGCACGTTTGAACCTAAACTAAAAGTAATGGAAGGAACAAAGGAGGCCAAGACACTACTGCCAAGAAAAAAAATTTGAAAGGTTAGAAATCAGAATGAAAATCAAGAAAGAATGAATGATTTGATAAAGATAGATAAGAATGGATAAAGGATATAATAGCCTGTAAGGTTGGAAAGATGTAGAGTAGGGAGAAATCCTCGCTAAGGGGAAGAAACCATAGTTAATATGAAGAAACCCTAACTAAGGAAAGACCCTAACTAAGAGTGGGACGGACCTAATCTAAGGAGTACCAATCCCAAAGTACACATAAGAAAAGATAATATATAATCCAAAGATTGAGAGAGAAACTGGTCCCACCATGGTCGCCAGAAACATGTGGACCTCCGAAGGAGCACTGTTCGTGGGGCTCGAACGCGAAGGGTACGGCCGCACTATCCCGTAGGATAAAATGATCGAAGACCTTTACACTTGACACAAATGGGTTGATGGGAGGCCAGATTAGATCGTGCATATAACTAACCATTGAGGATAGAGGCTGTCGCCAACACACCTCGATGGATAGTAATATACATGACCTGATTAGAATGATTTTCCCCCACCCGATACAATAGCTCGAGTGGGGTTTAGTAGATGTGGGGCCAAATTTCTCACGGGCGCAAGCCCCTGTGGTTAATTACATCATAGGCTGGAGCCCGAGAAAAGTCTTGATTAAGGATCATAAATTATCCCTCCCTAAAATGGGATTGGGACAGGGGTATAGAATAAGAAGTCCTACCCAAAAGGAAGAAAAGTCCCAAAAAGGCTCAGTCAACATGCGTGGTTCACACCAGCATTCGGAGACTCTAGGGCACTAGAGAGAAACTGCGAAAAGAAAATCAAGCACTCAATCACATACGTGAGAGGAGAGATGGAGGTGGCGCCATCCTGTGACGCAGATAAGTAGGATTTATAGTCTCTGAAAAGAATGGACCTAACCATTATTTTAGGCATACTACGAGACCGAATGTAGTAGCCTCGAACCCTAAATCTAAGTTGAGTTTAGTGTTCTACACATCACTAAGACCCGTGTCCTAGCTAATGCAGTGCAATACCTGGACTTATCCTGGCTTGGATTGGGGAGCCAGCTAACCACCTAGTTGCTTTAAAACTATGATATCCAGTCAGTTATGAAAGATTGGTGGGTGGTACAGTTCTTGGAAGTAGGACCAACATCTAGAGAGTTTCTTAATTGGTCTTGGACTTATGTAGGGTAAATGCCCCAAACTAATGCGATTAAAATTTTATTTAGTTAGTTACTAATATAATGTATGCTAGTTTTGAAGGTCTCAAATCATGAATGCTATAGATTTTAAAAACAGGCTTATTAGAAAATAATTTTTAGAAAAGACTGGGTCTCCCTAGGTCCGGTACTTCATCCTCATAGGCCAGATTATCCGGACTCTACCCGCAGGCAGGGAGATGTCTTATAAGAAGGAGAGAGAAAATGCAATAATATGCATGCGACCCCGGACGGCTCTGGCAATTTCCTAAGTTCGTTAGGTTTCTATATTATTCAAACCTTAAAATTTTAATTGTTAATTACAAGTAGAAAAAGTATTTTTAATCCTTAAAGAGCCTAACGATATCCAAGCGAAAACAAAAATGGCATACAAGAAAGAAACCTAGAAAATGCAGATAATTTCTACTACGCACAACAAGAAAACACATCAATATAAATCCAACAAATTAACTAAATTTCCATAGGCAAACTGCCCTTATTACAACCTAGATATGCAGAAAGTAAAGTGGCCGAGCACCACTGCAAATAACCTGGATTTCTAAGCCTATGACAGATGCAAATGACTTTGAGTGGGATATTGGTCTTCAAGTCTTCAGCTCTTCAATCTTTTAGGTGTCTTCTCCTTGGACTCCTTGGATCTTTCCTCCTTGGACTCCTTGGATCTCTCCTCCTTGGACTCCTTGGATCTCTCCTCCTTGGACTCCTTGGATCTCTCCTCCTTGGACTCCTTGGAAATCTCCTCCTTGGACTCCTTGGAATCGTCGTGGCTTGAATATCCAAAGAAGAGACAATTCCCCCTGGTAGGGGGTATTGCCTTTTCTCTTTGGGTATCTAAAGCCATCCAGCTCGATCTTCCAAATGGAAGAAGACTCTCCCCTTTGAGGATGCCTATTTCTTTTGGAATTAGAGTTGGATAAGAATATCCCACTCAAAATTTTATTTTCACAACGCTTAACAATTATTACATACAAATTTATATCAAATGAAAAGCAAAAAATCTATGGTTCCTGCAAGGTTATCCTAATAAACATCCCAAGCAGTTATATAGAAAATAAAATGCAACCCATTGAAGTTGTGCCAAGCCATGCTCTTAATTATGAGGACTAAGCAGTCTACCTTTAGCAGCTATAGCAGTTATAATTATTTAATTTAGCCCTCATTTCTTTAGGGGGGATGAGCAAGCACCTGCATAAAATATTTTTAGAAATCATGACAGTGCCCCCCCTTTATTAGCATGAGCATGGCCACTTGCAAGAAGAATAGTATATATATATATATATATATATATATATATATATATATATATATATATATATATATATATATATATATATATATATATATATATATATATATAACTCCTAACCTAGGGGTAGATCTACTGCTCATCACATCATATCTAGAGTGCATGAAAAGTAAGCAAATACACCAATCATTTCAAATAGCAATTAATGAAAACATCGAAAAGCTCCGGCACACAGCGGAAAAGGAAACACCGGCCTAGCCTAAGTCTAGAAGTGGTGCCCTAGCAAACAACTATATGTGTGTGTATGGATGGTGTGGCTTGGATATGTCCTAATCTGGGTAGTTAGTTAAAGTTACATAAAGTTCAGATTTGTTATAGGCCAGAAAAGGAAAATTTTAATTAAAGTTTAAATATTAAAAAATTAGAATCCATTTTAGTTAATTTAGTTTGTCGATCTGTTTTAAAGACTTAGGGTAATGATATTTGAAGTTAAAAATTATATTAGTCAATTTTGGAAAGTCCCGGGTCCTCCTAGTTGCTAGGTTGAGGGGGTCCAAAAAGTCACTATGGGAAATAGTTTAGGTCTGGGTCTCCTAATATTTTAGGTAAATACTAGACCTTAAGGTGAGTAGTTAGCCAGGTAGCACACTGAATTTAGAGTTTTCTAGGCACAATTATTAATTTTCTAAGTTCAGGGTATTTATGGAATTATCTAAATTATTTAATAAAGGGCTGATTTTAAGGTTTTGATCCAAATCAACCCCAAACAGATTAGAATCACCCCCAAAGGTCTGGAATGATTTGCGAAAGGGATTTCAAGTGTTTAGGGAAAATTTAGAATTTTTAATATTTTTTAAAAATTTATTAGGGGAAAAAAAGGTAATTTTCACCTAAGGATAAATTAAGGGTCAACCTAGAGTCAAACTAAGGAGCCCTATTTATCTAAGGTTGGGGATCAGATT
Organism: Dendrobium nobile; assembly: GCA_022539455.1. Taxonomy (NCBI): domain Eukaryota; kingdom Viridiplantae; phylum Streptophyta; class Magnoliopsida; order Asparagales; family Orchidaceae; genus Dendrobium; species Dendrobium nobile. Next base: position 3,500,827 of record CM039722.1, on the reverse strand, counting down.
CTAGTCATTTCAAGCTATTATGGATATTTTTTGACATAAAATGGATTTATTATAATTTTTAGAAGGTCTCGGGGCCTTATTTAACAATTAATTTAAGGTTGATTAATTAAGGGGTCTAACAAGCCCTAAAAATTTCTAGAAAATTTTGGGAGGTTTGGGATGTCACTAAGTTTAAATGTTGAGGTTGTCATGTCATTCAGTTATCTACCCTAGCCCTTAGAAAATTTTAAGTTTGCTAGATGGGTTCTTAATTATTATCCTTAGGGTGTCGCTACGTTATATTTGTTTAAATTAAAGTTCACACTAACCCTCAAGGTAATAAATGCATGATAACACACAAAAGCAGTAAACACACCATGACCTTAGATCTAGGGGAGCCTAAACTAGGTGGTGGTACAACCTACACATACAAACTACCAAAATCAAGAAAGTAAGTACACCTAAAAAGGGATTAGTGAATGATTGGAACTCAACCATGTTGCAAATCTATTTTCATAGCTTATGTTTTGATGATTGACAAACACTTGGACTGTCTGTTATTTCTAACTTTTCAGGAATCAAAGATCGAACCAACAGACGAAGCCAGTTCAGGATTGCGTAGGTTTAGGGTTGAGTTAGTCTGTACTTTGTTTTTTCTCTTCTTGAGTCTATTTGTAATGGTCAAAGAGGCTGATGCTAAGTAACCCTACACACACACTTGAGAGAATTAGAATTTCTGTTTTTACTCATATCGGCCAGGACGATATTTACATCGTCCTGGACGATCAGGCTTAAAACAAAAAGTCTAATTAAGGATTCTTAATTAAGACAGCCGACATTAACATATCATCCTGGATGATACGTGTATCGGCCAAGACGATAAGCTCAAAATAGAAAAAAGTTGTCGCCATTGACAGATAAGGTATACTATATTTTTAAATTATCGTCTCGGACGATCATTGATCGACCTGGACGATATTCATAATTATGCTTTAATTAAACAGACAAATCAGGAAAGTAATTAAGGATGATTGATACGATCACATCGTCCTGGATGATCACAGGATCAGCCAGGACGATATATTCAATATCCTTGGTTACTCCTGGACGATCGGGATCGGCCAGCATGAAAACAGGGCGATGCTCAGGACGATTTTCTTCTGAATTGAACTAATCAGTCTGGATGATCGTGAGATTGGCCAGAACGATCAAGTCAAATTTTAATCGTCCAGCACCCAAAACAGGACGATGCCCAGGCCAATCTTCTGAGATTTGTACTGATCGGCCAGGCTGATATCCATATCGGCCTGGACGATATAGTCGGCAACTTGCAATTAATGGGCTCCTTTGAAGCTCTTTTATTTAAGAGCTCTTGTTCAACGTTTTGAACAACCTTTGTGCTGCTGCCTTGACCTAAGAAGGCCTTGAGGAGAGAAAGAGAGAGAGGGAGAGAGAGAGGATCTTGTGAGGGGGAGCTTGTGAGGGGATTCACAAGGGTTGCTTCAAGGATCGCTCTGCTTCTCCTTCGTCTTGAGTTTCTTATCCGTGGAAGGGTCGGTAGAGGTAAGGAGTCAGCGTTTGGGTGTGGTTCTCTGCCAGCTTCAGGAGGAAGCAAAAGGAGATAGGTTCTCTTCCTTGCCGGGGTGGCAAAAAGGAGATTCGTTGTAAAGGCTTCTCCGCCTAGCTGTGGGGGCTAAAGGAGAGTCACATTGGTAGTGCAATTATCGGAGGGTGCCTCTAGGGAGTGGACGTAGGTCGAGTTGACCGAACCACTATAAATTACTGTGTTTTTATTTCTTGCTTTCACACATTTAAATTTCCGCATTTATTTTTCCTCGTGGTGTGTTTTTTGTTTATGTGTTTTTCGTTCTTTGTGAAAAGAAATTTGTTAAAATACCAATTCACCCCCCCTCTTGGTTAGCTTGGGCCAGTTTTATAGGGCTTAACATTCCTAACAAACTTTCAAACAATCCACTAATCCACCTCCCCCATGATTTCTCTTCACATATAGAACCTATGTATAAAATTTCACCAAAATAATGGGTCTCCCAAAGTTATAATTTAAATTTAGGTAGTTTTAACATAATTTCAAAAATACTTATAAATATATATTTTAGAAAGAAAAGTAATTAAAAATAAGTCAATTAATAATACATAAGTATAGAGAGGCTCACTGACCACCAATTTGAGGTTTTAAAATGATTTAAAAATAATTTTAGTTTAAAAATAATTACATAATAAATTGTTTAAATAATAAGAAATTACTCCAATAAGCAAATCCAAAAAAAAATCTATCAAGACAGTAGGAATCACCTACTAAAAATAATTTTAAAATAAAATAGGCATTTTTATGAAAATAACGAGGGGTCTCATGCCAAAATCCAATTTAAAACGGAAAAGATATGATTTTTGGAAGTTTAAAACAAAAATAGGCTAATTTTTAAAATACTTTTAAAATATTTAATACTAAAAAAAAATTAATCAATAAGATTAAGTCAAAATATTAAAATTTTTTGAAGTTTCAAAATAAATATAAAGTATAATAATAATAATAATAATAATATTTAAATAATCTAAATGATTAGATTAATTATAATAGCAAAAATAATGGAAATAATTAAAAAAAAACTAATAAAATGATAGTAATTATAATAATAAAACTTGAAATAGTAAAAATAATAATAGTAATAAAAATAACAGTAAGATTACATTAATAATAAAATAATAATAGTAATAATAATATAGGAATAATAATTAAAATAATTTAAAATTAATATTCTTCAATATTTTTTAAATATTTAAATAAATATAAACTATTTTTAAAATAATGGGGATGAAAATACGATCAAAATAAGATATTATACGTTTTTTTGGATTTATATTTAATTTATAATGAATTTTTAAAGAAATTAAGGTTTAAAAAATAATTAAAAATTTGTTTTAAATCCAAAACGGCCCCGGCTGACACGTGGCGGCCCAGGATTGGATCCCGGGACCACGGCCAATCATTGGCAGTGGTGCAATGATTGTGCCGCCAATCCGATGATTGTAGTATCATCTCGCAATCACAGCCCTTAGAAACTTATCCACGTCAGCCTCGATCCCGGCAGCTGATCACGCGCGGTACGGGTTTCGCGGCTAGGATGAAGCCACGTGGGGAAGCTGACCGCGGATGTTGACCGCGCGGTCGATCCATGCCGCAGAATGACTAGATCTGAACCGTTGATCGTAAGATCAACGGTTCCGATTAAATGTAAGTAAAGACTTACGTTAACCGAGCTGTAGAATGCTATTCTAGCTCGTTCTCTCGATATACGTGATGGAATTCCATAAAATTTTAAACACAGGTACTAGGAATGAAGAGCATTCATGGGGGGCCTATTTTTGAAATTTAATATGCAGTGTAACAAAAGTTATTTAGATCTAAGTGTTCTAAACTAGGGTTTGCGTTTTTACCTAATCCACATGGTGGATTTGGGTGATCTTGAGCTTGTTGAGTTTGTGGAAGATCCATGAACAAATCTTCTCTTGAACTCGAGCTCTGAAAAGTCCTCAATCAAACACAAGAAGCTCTGGACGTCCCTTGGCCTCGGTTCGCCGGAGATCACATCGCCGGCGGCTCGGGACAGTGGTGTTCGGCTTGGGAAAGGTCTAGAAATCTCTCTAGGGCTCTCACACGAAGTTTTTTGGGCTAAGGTGCTCCAGGGAGAGAGTAATTGCAAAAGTCCCAAAAATAACCTAAAATTTGCTATTTAAAAGCCCCTCACTCCAAGGGGACGGCTAGGATTGCATCAAGATGGAATTAGGAGGGAAATTAGAGCTAGGGGGCCGTGGTTTCAATTTCAAATCCATTAGGAATCAATTAGGGCATTAAATACAATTGAATGGGCTCTAAATTCCTCTTAAATAGGTGTTTATGACCTATTTAAGACTCGGGTTGACCAATCAACCATTGACCTGGTCAACCCAGTCAGATAGGTCAAGGGAGGATGAGGACTTGAGCCTTGGATACCTTGATTTGGATTTGAATTGAATTAGATTAAATTTAGGCTCAAAGGAGTCTAACTGGTCAACCTTGGGGTCTAAGGGGTCTAATTGGTCTAATATAGCTGTCCCAAACCCATAAGTCTTTTCGTTTGAGCTCCTAAAGACTTCATCAGCACTTCCTAGATTAAGTCCAACTAGTCAATCCTGCTGACGGCGAGCTTCCTAGCGAACCAAAGGTAAATCCTGACCAAGCTTATTTGCCATCGATCCAGGAGCTTTCAAGCCATGGTTTCTTCTATAAAATTAAGTAAGGACAAATTACAAATTTAGAGCTATCTTAAATGAGTTAATTCATCATAAAACCAAGGTGAAATCTCTAACCCTAGGTTAGAACACTTAGGATAAATTAACCTTTCAATAAGAACTTTTCAAATCGTCATATTGATTACTTAAGTTTTATGTTTATTAGCTTAATCTATATTTTAAATTTTAATTAAAATGGTTACTTAACCATGGAGAACAAACCCATTTTCCATTTCAGGGTTCGGTTCATGCAGATTTATAACTGCATGTAATCTAGAACTTTGATCTTAGCTATCCCGCAATCAATTCAAGTTGTGTGGTTCGCTTAGCTGCTTAGATCTCAGTCTGACGAGATCATAATCGTTCAATCCAGGATCAAATGACTAAAAAGGGCTATTGACACATTCAAGTGAAAAACACGTTAGTCCCGCTGTCAGTTCAAGAATGCGGGTGCAATCATCTTTAATGATTGGCAACCACTATGCTTTTTGATCCCATGAAACGGGACTTGCCACGTGTCATCCAACTGCCGGCGATGCCGCTAGGGTCATAAATTGATTTAAAATTTAATTTTAAATTTTAAATTAAACCAATTTCATTTAAGAAAATTATTAAAAAAAAAAAAATATTTTATATTAAAATTTTTAGAAATTTAAAATCTTTAATTTAAAATTAAAATAATTTTTAAATATTAAAAATATATTTTAAATGATTTCAAAATAGTTAATTTCAAATATTTAGTTAATATTTAACATAATATAAATTTCAATATTTTCAAAATTTTAAAGTTTATTTTAATATATTTTAATTAATTAGACAATATAATTTAAATTTTTTAAAAAATTAAGTTTAATTTAAAATATCCAATATCCTTTAATTAATTTTAATTATTTTATTAAATATTTAAATATTTAATTTAATTAAATTTAAATAGTTTTGAAATTTTAAATAAAATTATTTTAAATAATTTTAAAATCTTAAAAATATTTACGATTTATTTTAATTTAATTTAAGAAATATTTTGAATATTAAATAATTTTAAATTAATTTAAATAATTTAATTGATCTTAAACTTTGAAAATTCATTTTAAATTAGACAAATTTAAATAATATATCACATTTTTTGAAAGTTTAAATATGTTAATCTAAAACTAAATTTCAAATTTAAAATTTATTTTATTTTAAATAATTATACTTATTTGAATATTTTAATATTTAATTAATATTTAATTAAATATTATATTAAATATTTTAAAATTTTAAAATTTAATTTCAAATTACTTTTAAAAATCAGAGGATCTCTCAACTCCTTAAAAAATTTTAGCAATATTTTTAATTATTTTATTTTAAAACTTATATCCTTATTTATGGGCTTACATAAATGTATATATATTTTAAAACTAATTTAAAATTATATGTATTTAAATCTTTAATTTTAAGAGATCCCTTGAAACTTTAAATATAGTTTGAGCATTATTGAATATAATTTATTGAGAGTGATGTTTAATTAATGAATAATTACTTTGTTAATTGTTCTTTGACTAATGCTTCAATTAATTAAGTTTTATCTTGATTTGCATGCTTAGGGTGCACACACTCACCTAGTTTTAAGGCTCTCCTAGATATAGGAATTGATTGGTGTGATTGCATCTCTTTCATGTTAGGTCTAAGGGTTAGAATACATTGATTGCAAACCTACAACTTAATGTCATTAAGGACAACAATTAATAACATTGGTCTAGAAGACATAGAAAAGTTCTAATAATTAGGATATACATCCTCTTGATTCAAAACATTGAACAAATAAACTTAGGGACATTCTGTGCCCTAAGAAAAATTTTCAGCAATTTTAAAAATCATTAAACCCCTTTATTAATTTACTTATACTTAAACCCTTAATTAAGCATCAAAACTTTTAAAAAATTTTAATAAATCAAATTTAAATTAAAAAAATGCATCTAATACCTCAAAATAACTAGAATTAAATCCTTAATTTAAGAAAAATAAAACCACCTTGACTGGATTTTAAATTCAAGCTTAATTTAATTTTTATAAAAAATGAATATTTAATTAATTAAAAATAATTAAAAATTCCAAAAAATTCTCAAACACTTGATAATCTTCTCTTAGTTCATTTCTGACCTTTAGAGGTGATTTCAAGAAGTTTGGAATTCATTTGGATTCAAACCATTAAAAGTCCCATAATTAAATCAATTTTAATAATTCTAATAAATACTCAAAATTTGAAAAATCATAACTAATTCTAAAAATCAAAGTCATTCAACTCATATTAAAATATAATATTTATATAAAATATTAAACCTTCAAAAATTAGTTAAAAATTAAAAAGTCAATAATCTCGTCAAACTTTAGTTAAAATTCAAGTCAAAACTTTAAATCTTCATAACTAAATATACAAAAATCCAAATCCAGCAAACTTACAGTCTAACTGACCATCTTAAGGTCTAATACTTTATAAAAATACAAAATTTCTAAAATTTAAGCTTAATCAAAAAGTCAATTTTCAATCCTTTGATTAAATGTTTAAAATAATTTAGAAAATTCAAAAAATCATTTAAAAATCCATAAAATATTAATTTAACTTTACAACTATCAACCAATTAATTTTAATTTAAATTCATAACCCTTAAATCTCAAATTAATTTAAATCACTTAATGATAACAGTTACTACTAGTAACCCGGGCCTACGAGACTATTAACTTAGCCCTAAAAAGTGAAATAAACTTCATGGCCCAAGTTTACCAAAAATAGTAATCACCTAACCTTTAAAATATATTTAAAAATTAATCTTAATTCATTAATATTTAAACGTTAATTAAATATTCCTTTAAGCCTTTTAACCAACCAGAATATGAAACAACTTTAATTAATTGCCCTACGTAAGACATATCCCAACCACATAGCCTACCTCACAAACTTTAGATGATTTGTTAGAACACCACATTTGGATCTAGGCTAGATCAGTGTTTACTTTTTTACTGTGTGTCAAGTTTTTGTGGTTTTTACTACATGCTATTTGATGATATTGATGTGATTGTTTACTTAATTTTATGCACTCTATGATGTGATTGATTATACGATATATTACACTTAGGTTAGGGATGATTTATACTAATTCAATCTTATGAAGGTAGTCTTGCTTATATAGGGCATTTATTAAAGGGGGCTCAAATAATTAAGCTTTAAAATTAATAATGTTTTCTGTAGGTGCTTCAGAAGCGCTTAAGTCCCCATTTAAATTAAAAGAGCATAGCTAAGTGTGGCTGTAAATTTGAGCATTTAATTTTTTGATATATATATATATATATATATATATATATATATATATAACTGCTTGGGATTATTAGAATATTAATTTATTAGTATAACCCTACAAGTTATTGAGTCAAGATTTTACTTTCCATTTAAATGTTATTTGATTGTATTTAAATTGTAATTGAGTCAAAGTGACTATTTGAGATGGGATGTTAAGCATCTAATTTGGAATCCAAAGAGAAAGGGACATCCCTTAGGGGAGAGTCCATTTCCATTTGGAGATCCAAATTAGGATGATTTTAAAATTTCCAAAGAGAGAAGATAACACCCCTTTCGAGGGAGAGTTTTTTTTTTCATTTAGATATCTAGACCCAATGACCCAAGAAGCCCTGCAGAAGGATTAATAAATGAAGAATAAGAAGATCCATTCTTAAAGTCACTTGAGTCTTAGGATTAGAAATCTAGGCTTATTGTTAGTGGTACCTGGCCAATTTATTTTTCTTATAGACCCTTCATTATAATATTAAAAGGCATTTGCCTATGAACATTAAATTTTAATTAATTTTATTATTAATGTTGATTATTTGATGTTGATTGTGATATAGGATTGCCTGCTTTTAGTAGTTTTTTACAATCTTGCTTGTCGTATTTGTTTTAGTATGGAAACTAATTAGAAACTCATAAGGGTACGAATAAACTATTTCTGCTTTAATTAAAATTAAAAAAAATTAAGCCAATAGAACAACTCTTACTTTTTAAGAAGTAAGCCCAAGATCGCCAGCTAGCTCCACAATCCAGGCTGGGGTAAGTCCAGACCTTGCACTATATTAGCTAGGTTCGGGTTAATGATTTTTTAGGATCCAATTTAGATTTAGGTTCTAAGTCAGGCTTAGGCTATATAATCTCAACCTTCAGGAAATGAATCCCAACTTTATAATTAAATTGATTATTCAAACTTTAACGTCTTTTAATCAAATTTAAGCCCAACACTTAGGATAGATTGGGGCACTTCTGAATTATTTCATAATCCCAGGTTCCTCTTACCCTTCCTTATTTGACTCCATAATTAAGTTTTCAAATTTGATCCAGTCCTAATTGAAAATTCTAATCCTTACCTCCTTTGACATCAAGCCTTAAAATCTTAAATAAATTTCTACCTCTATTTAAATTGAGAGTATTCGTAGGAAATTCTGATTTCCAATGATGTAATTAACAATAAGGGCTTGTGCTTATAGGAGTTTTAGAACCAATATCAAATTTTCAAAAATCAAGTTTTTAAACACTTCAATTAATCTTCTTTTGAAAATTCATAATCAATGATCAATATTGTTATTTTCAAATGATCAATAATAATTGATATCTTCTTGATATATCAATTACTATCGTGATTTTGATTATGAAATTAATAATCTCTTATATGAATTATTATAGTTGAATACTCGATCAAAGTTCATTTTGACCCTACGGGGTCACATGTTATTTTTTCCTTAGTTTGACTACGATAATTAGGATGAATTCAAAGTTTTATAATTTGAACTATTAGAGAATGATATGTTCACCTCCTGAGGTGATATATTATTCATAATGATGTATTCAATTTTAAAACTAAAAATTCTAGAAATTAAACTGTTCCAAAGAAAATTAATATTTTTCAAAACCACACTTTTTAAATCAAACAAGCAGAAATGTAAATTCTGGCTAATTTTGGATTAAAATTAGTTGCCTTCTCCATACTATCCTAACAACGAGATAAACTTTGAAATTATGGTAACTGAATTCCTCATTATTTAAATTTCTTAATAACCTTTATTAACTTACTTCAATGAACCACAATATGCTATAAGTGTTCATTTTCTTGGCAATCTCTCGGACAAGTAATACTTTCTTTTTTTCTCCTCGATGACTAAGGGTTTATTGGCTTTGTTCATTTACTTTCAAATTGTATATGGACTCGTTTATAATTTATATATAAGTTAAATGGATGATCACTCTTTGCATTTTTTTTGTAATAATTGCTCTAATTTGAAAAAAAATGATTTTCTTCATACACCATCCTTTATGTATAATAGCTTTTAAAAACATGTTCTTGGTGATATATATAATTATGTATAAAATTTTAGAGTCACATAGATAAGTGGGACTTACTAGAGGTATAGGAAATTTTACATGTAAGATCCAAAAAGAGAAATATTATAAATTTTTATGTGCCTAAAGTAGTTTATTATATAAGGTGAAGATTGCTGAAATCCATCATTTCCTTCAACCATATTGGCTCTAACTTCCTGGATGTGTTGCGTAACTTTTATTCGATAGTCCACATTTGAATTAGTGGCTGAGCATTTGTTGAGGTAGCAAAAAATTTGAATTTTCATTCCTTTTCCTTTCTTTTATAAATAACCATTTATTTTGTGATGGGTTGGACATTTTTGCATTCATTTGATTCACGAAAAACTTCCCTACGCTTCCCCACTTCTTTTAGACCTTGAGAGCTTACTTGTGAAGAGATAAGGGTTACTTAGAGCTTGATTCTCCAAAGCTTTCTGACATCAAATCCAAACATCATTTAGCTATGCTTCCTTCAGAGAAACTCTTCCTTGGAAGGTAAGGAAAAAATAAATTCAAACTCAACCCCTAGAACCTACAGATCCAGATAAATCTTTACCTGTAATCCTAAAACTAGGGTTTGAAAGAACTTCGATAACTTGTATTATGAAGCTCTCAAACTTCATATGATGGAAGTTTAGATGTTTATAAACTTCTCCTAAAAGTATCTTGAAGTTTTGTTTAGTTTACAATCCATACAAAATAAGAGAAAGTTTTTTCAGAAGGGTTGTTTTAAGGAAGAAGATAAAATTGGGACCGCCCAGCCCACATGTATTTATGGGGATGGTCCCTAATAGGCCTAGTGATCTACTACAACTAGTATATGGGGAGGTGTCTAACAAGAAAGAGGAGATTTTAATATGTATGTATAAGACCCTTGACAAACCCGAGCTTACTTCTTAGGATCATCTAATTTTTTATATTGGCCTAAAAATTTTATTTTGTTTTGAGTAGAAATAGTTTATCCTAAAAGAGCCTAAACACTCACATGCAAGATCAAAAATAGCATGTAAGAGTAAGATATATAAAAATATTATAAACTCCTACTGCATTAAATTAAACAATTCAATCAAACATGTAATTAAAATATAAATCAAGTATGTATAAATAAAGTTCATGTGGCAAATGTCACTTAATTACAACATAGGTTCTACATAAATTAGAAGTGGCCAAGTACCACTGACAACAACCCGGGTTCTAATCCTATGAATGACTTAAGCAATTTTATGAATGATATATTCTTAATGTCATCCTTTTTCATCTTCCTCCCTTCTATGAGTTCCTTGGATTCATCAAGCTTAAATATCCAAAAAGAAAAGAACTCCACGAAGGGGTGTTTCCTAACTTGAATTTTCAAATGAAGGGAACTCTCCCCTAAGAGATGTTTTCCTTTCCTTTGGACTTCAAATGGGATGGCTAATATCCAATCTCAAGCTTGACTTTCACAACACTTGAATTTATATACATGTAGAAGTAAACAAAGACTCTAAAACAAAATTCATGGTTATCCTAGGCAATTATAATCAAAATCATCCCAAGTAGTTATGTAATTAAAATTGCATAAATTTAAAACATAATCCCACTTGGCCATGCTCTTTTAATTTCAAGGTGGACTTAGCATTTTTAACTCCAGCAAAAAAATTGTCAGTTAAAATTTTAATTTGTCCCATTAATTTTAGTCTTACATGAGCACGACCACATGTAAAAAATTTTGTGAGCATTCAGATCATTTCTAACATTTGAGTAATCTAACGCCCATCACATCAATTCATAGATTACATAATAAAATTAATACATTAATAAACATCACATCATTTAATTAATTGCTACGAGCATGCAATGAAAATAATGAAAAATCTAGCACATAAGTAACATGATAATAAAATATAGGCCTAATCTAAAACTAGAATTGGTTGTCCTAATAAATCATTTAAAATGTGTGTATCAGACTGTGTGGCTTGGATATGTCATATGTTAGATTGTTTGATAAATTTGCCTAATATTTTGATGTTTGTTGAAGCCTTAAAGAGATTTTAAATTTGAGCTTAAATGCCAATGCTTTAAAATTAATTTTAAGAGTTGAGTGATTATTAACTTTATTTACACCAATATCGTGAGGTTTATTTCACCTTCCTTGGAGCTAAGTTGATAAACTTGTAGGCCCAGGTTACCTAATTGTAACCAACATTATTAATGAATTTAGCTGGTTGAGATTAAGAGTTAGTAACTTTAAAATTAATTGATAATTGTTGATTTGAATCATTAAGTTAAATAATGTTTGCAATCAACCAATTTGTGGTCTTGTTATAGTGGGCTCGAGGAATCGGGCCTTTATAGGACACGTAGCCCCACAACTCAAGATAGTTTATCTTAAAAACATCATAGTTGTAGTATTTGTTGTATATATGGGGGTTGGTTTTCTAATTTTAATAATAAAATAGATGTTTTTGGGAATTTTAATCAACTATAGAATTTTGGAATTTTTTTGAATTATTTAATCCATTAAATTAAGGGGTGAAAATTTGACTTTTTGATTTAATTAAGTTCTAAAATTTGATTTTTTTTCTAAATACTAGAAAATAAGGTGAGTAAATATACACTAGTTTACTGTATATGGATTTTTCTAGATTAAGTTATAATTTTTTGAAGTTTGGGTTCAAATTAACCTAAAGTTAACTAAAATGTTGCTTTTTTTGCTTTAACTGATTTATGGAAGTTTGACATTTTTAATAACTATTAGACAATTAAAGGATTCTAATTCTTTTGATTTTACTCATTTTGAAAGTTTATGGAATTAATTATTAATTTTCAAAATTTTGGTATTTAATTGAATTATTAAAATACTTAATTAAAAAGGTTTTGATGTTTTTTGCTCCAAACTCACTCCAAATTACTTGAAATTGCTCCTAAAAGTTAGAGATGACTTGTAGGAGTGTTCTCAAGGCATTGAAATTTATTTAGTATTTTAATATTTTTTAGTTATGTAATTTAATTGATTATTTATTTTTCTTAAAAATTAAATTTAGCTCAAATTTGAGGTCAAGTGATAGGTCTTTTAATTTTCCTAGGTAGAGGGTTTCAGTCTAAATAGTTTACTATATTATTTAAATTTTTTTTAGATTTAAATTGAATTTATTATAATATTTTGAACCTTTAGGGTCCTTAAAAAGCTGGAATTTTGACTTGGCTAGTTTTCTCACCTAATGGGATCAAAATTCAGTGAAAATTTAACCTAAGGCATGAAATTTCACCAAGTTTAATTTTGTAAGGTTTCACCCCTATTAGCATGTGTAGAATTTTCTAGAAATTTTTTAAGTTGTCTAAATATTATCCTTAATTATTTTTTACATGTGTCACTAGTGTTCCAATGGGTTTAAAACTTTTATCATCTAACCCTGACATATATGCATGCACACAACACAAACATACATCCGAATTCTATCAATTTGGAAAGTTATGAATTTTCAAAATTTTGGTTCTAAAATGGACCCATCACTTTTTAAATTCACCCCATAAAAATCCAATGAGCATCTAGACCTAATAAAAATGTAGAATATGCCTAAGAAGCTCAAATTTTTTTTACCAAAAGTTGTGTCTAATTTGACCACTAGATTGTGAGAAAATTATCAAAATTAAATTTCAAACAAACTCAAATAACTCACAATTCACTAGTTAAAACAACTCAATTTTAATTTTAATTAATATTATGCTTTAATACCTTTCAAATGAAACATAAATAATTTAATTTAGTGAAAAAATGAATTTTGTATAAATTTTCAAAGTTATAGTAATTTACATTTAATTTTTAATTCAAATCAAGTCAAATCAGGAACCGATGCAATTATCGGCAATGGTTGAGCACCGTTGGATCAACTTAAATGATGTGGACAGAATTGATTGTATTACGTAGCCCACAATCAATAAAATGATGCATGTTTGAGTCTAGAGGACTGTGCAAAGTTTCGTCTGGGTCACATAGCTGCTTGTGGGCCATCCGATCAGATAGAAGGTGTGATCCGACTGTTTTGATTGAACTAGAGATTTTTAGTTAAAAATGAATTGAAAATTTCAAATATCCCTAACTTTCAAAATAGTAAAGAAAATTTGGTAAAATTTAGCACATAAGCTCATGGTGTCCTAATATTTCAATGCCTAGAGTTTAGAGGCTCTATGCATAGAAAATTGTGAGTAGTTTCAAATTGAAGTTTTACTTAAAAGTTAAGATATCTCACCAAACAACAAATGGTTTTTTTAGTTGTTGAGCTCAACTTGCTCTTGGTGTTGACTTCTCCAAGTTTATAAAAGGCTCCATAAGCAGATGATGGCTGGTTTGAAAGTTGATGAGTAAAACCCACTTTCTATCACTAAAGCCTTCTTTACTCTTCACTAAAATGGTGATTTGAGGCTTGGGTTTTATGGAGAACTACTCAGGAAAGCTTAGGAAAAGTCTCGAGAAGCTGGGGAAGGGTTTTGAAGAGCTGGAGGCTGCTAGAGAAGAGGTTTGAGGGAATTAGATTTAGTTATGTGTTTTAGGTCTAAGTCCGTGGGAAGGAGGGCCACTAGCTTTTCCCTAATTTGGTTAAACCATGCCTTAAGAGGGTCTTGACCAAATATATGGAAATGGTGAGAGTTTTGACTCTCTAATTGAGTTAACTAAGTCAAATCAAGGGGGATTAGACTTAGAGAAATTTGGACATGTTGGAAATATCCAATTGAATGATTTTGGGAGGTTAAATTGGTTTGAAATGGCTTGAAGCATTGATTTTAACATTAGTGTAGATTAAGGGTTGATTTGATCAACCATAACTAACTTGGTCAACCCATGGGTTGAGCTTGGACCCAACAAGTTGAAATGAGTGATTTTAGACCAATGAAGGTTGTCTCATACAATGGAATGACCATTTGAGTTGAAATGACCATTTTGACCCCAAAGGGGCAATTTGGTCAACATGAGTTGACTTACTCAACCATGCATGATCAAAGCTTGAATTTGAGTCCAATGGATTCCTAATGATGTTTATGATGCATTATAGGAGGTTTCAATGTTTGATTTGACTTGGCCTTATTGAAGTTTGGAGAAAATTTTAATTTTCTCCTTTAAGGGCATTTTGAACATTTGGGTCCCTAGTTAACTTGGGTCAACTAAAGTATAATTTTATGCTCAATATTTTATAACAAGGGTTATGGACATGGTCAAAGGTTTTGGGGAAGGTTACAAGGTCAAATTCCACAAGATGAAAAGTTCAGTGGCATAGGCTATAAATATTTGAAGGTTTTACATCATTTGAATTTCAATCTAGTATTTGAGGTTAGAGGTCTCGGATTGGCCTCAAATTTATAGGGTTGACCCTAGGACATGCTTAATAATTATATAACTTATAGATCATGATTCAAGGGTCATCTGATTAGGTTTCAAGGAGATTGAAAAATCATAAAAAAGGGTTATAGGACATGGGACTTTAACCATGATTTATAGAATGAAATTTTAGATTTCAATTCAATTTTTAATTTGATTGATTGAATTTTAATTATCCACATCAATGATAATTGATTATGTGATTATTGATGTTTGGATAAAGAAAATTAAGTGGTGGTCACTAGGTGCTAGTGCACTAAGCTAGGCAGTGTACTACGTGACTTAACTATAATGTAGGGTAGTAGCTATAAGTTATTAAAGATTGATATCAATTGAATGATTGAAGTTGATTAAATATTGATTGAAGTTTGAAGGTTTGAAGACTGATTAAAAATTGATTGAAGTTTAATTGAGATTTGGTAGAAGTCTGATTAAAATTTGATTGAGTTCTGGATGATTGACAACTGGGTGATTATAAACCATGAGATCAATACACATGAGTCTAGATAGGTCCTGATGAACTCATATAGAAAAGAGGTTACGAAGCGATATTGTGTCTGACGCTGCGACACTGTATCGTACTTTAAAATTTTGCTCCTTTCCTGTATTTTATTGCACCCACATAATTATAATAACACATTTTATGCACTTGTCATTTTAATGGACAAACATCATCATGCATCAAACTCTTGTTTGTCCTCAAGCAAATAAAAGCTTGTAATTCTGATTAAGTGACTAACAAAAATAAAAAATGACATTATAAAATTTCTACAATGTAGGATAATACATAATTATCTAGAATTAGTAAAAATGAATCAAAGCTATACTTCTAGTTTGGAAAAATACCAATATTTAAACTTGATCAATCATTCTTATAATTCTCTAAATTAAAATTATAGGTTACATATTTAATCATTAACTATTGAATGTTGAAGGTGAATATGCATTTTAATAATTGGATATGGTTAAAGTTAAAATTGTTCTATCATTAGTTCACCATCCCTTATATTAGCTCCTTGATCATATCCTTTATAATTTTTGTGGAATATTGTATTTCAAATCCTTAATCTTTCACTGATACCAAGTTTTGAATGTACTTATTTTCTTCTTTGAAAATTTTCATTTCTTTTTCTTTTTAAAAACTATTTATAGTTCTTTTTCTTTTCTTTTCTTTTGTGGAGAACATAATTAAAGATTTTGAATATCTGATTCTACTTTTAGGATTCTCACACATTCTTAATAATTTTAATGTATGGACTTGATGACATTACTAATTCCATCTTCATTTTAGTTATGATTTCAATTTTTGATATACTCATATCTTAATTTTTATGATGAATTATTCATCTTACAATTTGTAAAGGTTAATTTATAAAGTTATAACTTATGAATTTAAATTAGGATAATAGTCTAATTGGTTTAATAAGTTAAATATTAGTTTTTCCAACCTATGAAGTATAAACATAATTCATTCAAATTAAGATCTAGGGTTTTGTTGTTATCCTAATATTTTTAAAAAATTTAATTATAATTTTTATAAGAATTAATTAAATAACAAAAATTTAAAAGTATGAGCAGGACAATATTAATTTAAGCATGAAGGAAATTTGGTATTATGTAAATAAACAAATAAAAAATACTATAAATACATTATTTCATATGAGTGATAAAAAGTGCATAAAATATGTGTTAAAAATAAAACTTGACATATTCTTGAGATAACATATTTGAGACTAACATCATACATACATGGGTTGCCTCATAAAAGTGCTAAGTTTAAAGTTTTCAGCCAGACTATATCATTCATTACTTTTAAGAATGAACCAATTCAGTTATTTTTTGCAATTGATTAATATCTCATCTTAAATAAGGTTTTAATATATGACCATTTAGCTTGAAGATATATACAAGCTTTCTTATATTGCATTTCCACTGTCCCATAGGGAAATATTTTTATTACAATGAATGGCCCTGACTATGTAGATTTTAATTTTTTTAGGAATAACTTAAGTCTAGAATTAAAAAGTAAAACATCCTAACCAAGAGTCAATTTCTTCTTAATGAGTTTTTTATCATGTCATTTTTTAACTCTTTCCTTATAAATTCTTACATTTTTATAAGTTTCATTTCTAATTTCTTCTAATTCACTAAATTATAGCAGTCTTTTTTCTTTGGCACATTCAAGATTTGAATTCAATTCTTTGACTGCCCATAATGCTTTATGTTCTAATTCCACAGAAAGATGATAAGCTTTCCCAAAAACTAATTTATAAGGAGTCATAATAATTTGAGCTTTAAATGCAGTTCTATAGGTTCATAATGCATCATCCTATTTAATTACCCAATTTTTCCTACTAAAACAAATAGTTTTTTTCAATATCCTGTTAATTTTCCTTTTGCTAACTATAGCTTTCCTAGTGGTTTGGGGATGGCAAGCAGTTTCCATCCTATGATAAATCCCAAAATTCTTAAGGATACATTCTATTCTTTTTTACAAATTGGACTTTCTCAATCCCTCATTAAAACTCTTGTCATCCCAAATTTAGAAAAAATATTTTTCTTTAAGAAATTAATTACAATTTGAGCATCACCTTTAGAAGTTGCTATACCTTCAATCCATTTTGAAACTTAATCCATAACAATGAGAATATATTGGTTTCCATCTGATGAGACAAAAGGTCCCATAAAATCTTATCCCCAAACATCAAATATTTTTATTTCCAAAATATAATTCATTGGCATCTCATTTCTTTTAGTTATATTAGCCACCCTTTGGCCCTGATTACATATTTCTAAATATTCCTTTATATCCTTGAATAAGGTTGGCCAATAAAATCCATCTTGAAGGATTTTAGAAGCAGTTATGAATCCTCCAAAATATTGCTCATAGTTTGAGTCATAACACTCATTAATAATGGAATTTATTGTTAGAAAAGTTGCTATTTGCATGTTTTACATTCTTGCAACTTATATAGTTTTGATGATTCCAAATATTATTGTTTTATGTGTTGTTATCTCCTAACATTTTTGGAAGATTTGTTTTTGCTCTTGTGTGGACTAACATTTCAGGACAATCGAACTCCAGACAAACGAAGACTTCAAAATCAATTCATCATGAAATACTCTATGATTTGAAGCTTGTACTTTTCTTTGAAATAAACTTGAAAGGGAGTGATTGTAAATTTAGTGAATTAAAACACACACACTTAAGAAGATCTTAAATATTTTGTACTGATCGTAAGGGACGAACATAGTTCGTACGGGACGATCAGGTCAGTTATCTCCTCGTAAGAACAATGGTATGAATAGGAACTGAAGAAAAATATTTTTTCTAAGTTCTGATCGTCCAAGACTAAATATTTTCATCCCAGGATGAAGGGAACCGACTATGGCAGTTTCTGGCAATGTTCTGCAGTTTTCGGAACCGACCTTTGATATAACTGTTCGTACCGAATGAAATATTTCGTCCCGGGACGAACCTATTTCGTCCCAGAATAAAATTGGTTTGTACTGATGCACAAATGGTTCGTACGGGACAATTTTTACACAATTCGTCCGTACTAACACAGGTTCGTACGGGACGATCTAGTGTGCAGAAAAACATGATTTTAACAGTTTTTTGGACAGTTTTTCATGTCCTTTCTATATAAGGAGTCCTAAAAACTATTACAAGTACCTTTGGAGTTGTTTTCTCTTGAGAGGGATCATTGAGTGTGAGAGTTTGGGAGAGATTGTAAGAGTGAAGAGTGAGAGATCAAGTGAGGGGTTTGTGAGGGATTCACAAGGTTACTTGAAGAAGAAGATTCTCTTTGTTTCTGCCCATCTCCTCTGAAGGCTCTCAAGTGAAGTTCAACAACATCGGTCCGGTTCTCTGCCGACACTTGGAGAGTCTAAAAGGACGACAAAGTGTATCTTTGACAGTCATTGTGTCTTCGTTCTTTTGGAGAAAACTAGAAGAGAGAACTTGAAAGGGAGAGAGGAAAGGGTAGAGTTTGAGAGGGAGAAGATCCTTGGAGGGGATTTCAAGGGAGTGTGGAGGGGATATTCACACGGTTGCTCCGACGAACTTGCACTTTAGTACCATCGGATTCAAGGGTCGTCTTGAGGGAAGTTTTGGCGAGAAGAAGATCTCTTTGGTGTCAAAGAACCCGGCTACTCCGCCGCACCGGAGAAGGTGAAAGTAATTTTGTACAGGCTTCTCCGCCTTGCGTTGGGGGCAAAAGGAGAGTCACTTTGTGGTATTAGTGCAATACTCGGAGGGTGCCTCCGGGGAGTGGACGTAGGTCAAGGTTTGACCGAACCACTATAAATCTGGTGTGTTCTTTCTTATTTTTCTTCCGCATTTAATTTCATTGCAAGTTGTTTACTCTGGTTGAAAAGTTTATTTTTTAAACTTTAAATTTAACTTGCATAAATAATTAAAAAGGTTTTCTAAAAATCCAAGAGTATAAGTATAATTTTTAAATTACTAATTCACCCCCCCTCTTGGTTAGCCTTGGGACATTTAACTTAGGTTTAACAACCTATTCACTAGAGTCAACAAGTGGTATCAGAGCTTTGTTTCAAAATCATAAGTTTAGACTATTTTTTGAAAAATGAGTATGGCTAATTTTAGAAACTGTAAAATGTTAGAAGGATATTCGATTGTTAGACCACCTTTATTTGAAAATATTTCTTTTAATTTTTGGAAAATTCAAATGTCTACTTTCTTGCAATCAATAGATTATCGAATGTGGCATATGATTCAAAGTGGTTATTCTGTACCGTCACATATTATAGATGGAATCAAAACTGAGACCCCTTTTTCTGAATGGAGTAGAGTAGAACAAATTTATACTGAATTAAATGCTAAATGTATGAATTATTTTTTCTGTGCTTTAAATTCGGAAGATTATATGAGAATCTCTACATGTACTACCGGCAAGAAAATTTGGGACAGTTTATGTATTACATATGAAGGTACTAGTGAAGTCAAGCAATCTAAGTTGAATTTTTTGATGCATGACTATGAACCCTTTAGCATGAAACCTTATGAGATGATCTTAGACATGTATACTAGGTTTATTCAAATTATAACATCATTGCATGCTTTAGGTAAAGAATTTTCAAACTTTGAAATAGTCAATAAAAGTCTACGTTGTTTACTTGATAAGTTTGATGCCAAAGTTATTGCTATTTGCGAATAAAAAAATTTGAATGAATATTCTATTGATAATTTGATTGGCTCACTCATTGCCTACGAGCAATATTTGGGTCAAAGACTTTTGGATGCAGGTGAAACAATAATGCTAAAAGCGGAAGACATGGAGAAAAGTGGCTTAGTCGGTGAGGAAAGCGATGACTTAACAAGCAAATTGAAAAGTCCACTAAAGCACAAGCATAAGCATCAACAAAAGTAGAATAAAGGTAAAAATGGTAAGAATGTTCAAATTTCTTCAAATATTATTTGCTTTGGATGTAGGAAATCTGGACATCTAAAAAGTCAGTGCCCTTATTTGAGAACTCTTCCTGCTAAAGAAAAGGGCAAAGCTAAGCAAATTATAAAATGGGAAAATAATGAAAAGTAAAAAATCTTCTGGGCAGATCTAGCTTCTGAATCATCAGACCAGGAGCAAAATGATATTTAAACCCTTTGTTTATGTGTTTTTGTGTGTATGTTTTTTATTTGTTGTATTTTTATTTTTATTTTTTTTTCTATCTTTATTTTTTAGTGTTTTTTTTTTATGATTTTGAAATGTTTTCACATCTGATACCCTGTTTTAGATTGATCGTGCAAATTTTTGTAAGTATTCTATTCGTACTGGATGAAAATATTTTATACTATACGATTTCTATAGCAAATTGATAGTTGGTTTTGACTGATTGCGTATTGTTTAATTTTTCCAATACATATCGTACTGTATAATCTCTTGATTGTCCTGGATGATTTGTATTACTTCTTCTATACGCATATAAATGGCTATACGGGTAAAATGTTGAGAACGAATCATTTTCTCAGACATTTGGAATGTGATATGAAGATTTTTATAGTTCATGTACTTGTGTTTTGTACTTGTATTGCTTTAGATCTTTTGAATATTTAAGTGATTTTGTTCTATGTTTGAAATGTTCGTTAGCCTATATAAAAATCCCTAAAATTTTTGATCTTATAAGTGCTATACTTTGAACTGCAACATAAAATTTAATTCATTAGAAAATCTAATTTTTCTAAATTTAAGTTGTATTTATAACTTGATATTATTAAGATTTTTAATTTCATGTCTCTTATTTAGACTACATTAATTTTAATATTATTATTGCAATTGTGATGTTTTCTTATTTTGTATTTCACTTATCAATTAATATTTATGCACTTAGAAAGATTTGAAATTTTTGATTTTTGATTTTGGAAAGAATACAATTACTCTTGAAAATTATACAAATGTACAAAAATTTAAAGAAATGCGCAAAGATTTGCAATGTGAAAAAGAGGCACAAAATAAGCCCAACAAGTGAAAAGATGCACAAAAGTGTGCCACAAAATGGAAAAAGATGCGCAAAGCGCCACATGTGATAGTTATTTCTTTCCTTAATTTTTTAATCTCTTAATTCAAATTGATCTTATGTACATTTATATTATATATTGAAATATAAAATATAAAATTTTTATATCATCAATTTTATAATGATTTTCTCTATCTTAAATGTCTAAATAGACTCATGTTTTGATAAATTCTTTTTAGTTTCTATGTTATATCTCTTCTTAAATTCTATGAATTTTATGATTTGTCTAATGTTTTAATTTTATTTGCATACTTTATGTCATTCACTTCAAAGGTTAAATTTTTAAATGATTTTCATATGTCTGCTTACATTTCTTGTCTTTTCCTCTTTACTTTTTGATGTTGTAAAAAAGGGGGAGAAATTATTTGTTGTGTCTTGTGTATTCGTGTCTTGTATATTTTTATGTTTTTTATTTATTTTATCGTATGTTTTTGTATGTGTGTTTGATTGTTTTTGTTTTGTCTTTTGTGTTGTTTTGTGTTGTATAAAAATTTTGAAAAATAATTTTTTTTTTTAATTCAAATGCCTCCTTATTTTCATGAGTTCATCATTTCAGGGGGAGTTTAGGAGATTCTTAGAATTTCAAATTATACAAATAATAATTGTTTTGCCATCATAAAAAAGGAGGAGATTGTTAGGAAAGTTGCTATTTGCATGTTTTACATTTTTGCAACTTGTATAGTTTTGATGATTCCAAATATTATTGTTTTATGTGTTGTTATCTCCTAATATTTTTTGGAAGATTTGTTTTTGCTCTTGTGTGGACTAACATTTCAGGACAATCGAACTCCAGACAAATGAAGACTTCAAAATCAATTCATCATGAAATACTCTATGATTTGAAGCTTGTACTTTTCTTCGAAATAAACTTGAAAAGGAGTGATTGTAAATTGAGTGAATTAAAACACACACACTTAAGGAGATCTTAAATATTTTGTACTGATCGTACGGGACGAACATAGTTCGTACGGGACGATCAGGTCAATTATCTCCTCGTAAGAACAATGGAATGAATAGGAACTGAAGAAAAATATTTTTTCTAAGTTCTGATCGTCCAGGACAAAATATTTTCATCCCAGGACGAACGGAACCGACTATGGCAGTTTCTGGCAATATTCTATAGTTTTTGGAACCGACTTTTGATATAACTGTTCGTACCGGACAAAATATTTCGTCTCGGGACGAACCTATTTCTTCCCAGGATGAAATTGGTTCGTACTGATGCACAAATGGTTCGTACGGGACAATTTTTACACAGTTCGTCCGTACTAACTCAGGTTCGTACGGGATGATCCAGTGCGCAGAAAAACATGATTTTAGCAGTTTTTTGGACAGTTTTTCATGTCCTTTCTATATAAGGAGTCCTAGACACTATTACAAGTACCTTTGGAGTTGTTTTCTCTTGAGAGGGATCATTGAGTGTGAGAGTTTGGGAGAGATTATAAGAGTGAAGAGTGAGAGATCAAGTGAGGGGTTTGTGAGGGATTCACAAGGTTACTTGAAGAAGAAGATCTCTTTGTTTCTGCCCATCTCCTCTGAAGGCTCTCAAGTGAAGTTCAACAACATCGGTCCGGTTCTCTGCCGACACTTGGAGAGTGTAAAAGGATGACAAAGTGTATCTTTGACAGTCATTGTGTCTTCGTTTTTTTGGAGAAAACTAGAAGAGAGAACTTGAAAGGGAGAGAGGAAAGGGTGGAGTTTAAGAGGGAGAAGATCCTTGGAGGGGATTTCAAGGGAGTGTGGAGGGGATGTTCACACGGTTGCTTCGATGAACTTCCACTTTAGTACCATCGGATTTAAAGGTCGTCTTGAGGGAAGTTTTGGCGAGAAGAAGATCTCTTTGGTGTCAAAGAACCCGGCTACTCTGCCGCACCGGGGAAGGTGAAAGTGATTTTATACAGGCTTCTTCGCCTTGCGTTGGGGGCAAAAGGAGAGTCACTTTGTGATATTAGTGCAATACTCGGAGGGTGCCTCCGGGGAGTGGACGTAGGTCAAGGTTTGACCGAACCACTATAAATCTGGTGTGTTCTTTCTTATTTTTCTTCCGCATTTAATTTCATTGTAAGTTGTTTACTCTGGTTGAAAAGTTTATTTTTTAAACTTTAAATTTAACTTGCATAAATAATTAAAAAGGTTTTCTAAAAATCCAAGAGTATAAGTATAATTTTTAAATTATCAATTCATCCCCCCTCTTGGTTAGCCTTGGGACATTTAACTTAGGTTTAACAACCTATTCACTAGACTCAACATTTATTTCTTCATCAGGGGCATATGTTCTTATGATTTGATCATTATAAGATTTAAATAAATAGGGTTCATCCCAAAGTAAGATTTGGTATAATGCATAAACCTTTTTTTTTTTAGATGTAGATAATTTATATGGAAGTATTCCACTTATAATGAAATTTACATTGTCAGCATACCATAGTGATTTGTTCAACTGTACAGCAAATAATTGTTCATAAGGGAATTTCTCATTAATTTCAACATCAACTAATCATGCTGCTTAAGTCAAGATAGATATTAGCAATTTGATTTTTAGTACCTTTTTATCAAAAAATTCTACATCAAATTTTTGTAACAATAAAATCCACGTAATTAGTCTTAGTTTGGTGTCTTTCTTTGTCATAAGATATTTGATGACAGTATGCTTAGTGCAAACGATAACCATGATCCCAATAAAATAAGTTCTAAACTTGTCAAACACAAAAACAATAACTAACAATTCTTTTTAATTGGTTGTAAGTTAGATTGAGTAGAATTCAAAATTTTGCTAGCATAAAAGATAACATGGAATTTCTTATCTCTTTTTCCCCAAAACTATACCAACAACAGCATTGCTAGCATCACACAATACTACAAAAGGTAAAGACCAATTAGGAGCAATAATAATATGAGCAGTAGTCAAATGATATTTTGGAGTATTAAAAGCCTTATGACATGTAGAGTCAAATATAAAGGCATATCTTTCTCTAACAAATGACATAAAGGCTTAGAAATTTTAGATAATTCCTTTATAAATCTTCTATAAAGTTTAGCATGTCCTAAAAAGCTTCTAATCCCCTTAATAAAATGGGGTGGAGAAAGTTTTTCAATCACATTCATTTTTGTAATATCTAATTATAATCCTTTCCTAGATATCTTATGCCCTAAGATAATGTCTTTAATTACCATAAATTGACATTTTTCCCAAGTTAAGATTAAATTAGTTTCAACTCATCTTTTTAAAATAGCAGTCAAATGTTCTATACACGAGTTAATTTCCAAATGCAAAAAAAAAAAAAAAAAAAAAAAAAAAATCATCCATGAATATTTCAATACCCTACTTAATTAAGTTTGAAAAAATAAACATCATGCATCTTTAAAAAGTGGGATGAGCATTACATAAAACAAAAGACATTCTCCTAAAAGTAAAAGTTTAATAGAAACTAGTGAAAGTAGTCTTATCGTGATCCTCATGTGCAATAGGTATTTGATGATAACCAAAATATCCATCTAAAAAGCAATAAAATAGATTACCTACCAACCTATCAAGCATTTGATTAAGAAATGGTAAAGGAAAATAATCTTGTTTGGTTGCTTTATTTAGTTTCCTATTGTAAATACAAACCCTCCAACCTATGACAGTTCCAGTGGGTATCAATTCATTATGTTCATTGGATATAATAATCAATCCTCACTTCCTAGAAACACATTGAATGGAACCCAAGAACTATTAAAAATTGGGTAGATAATCCTAGCAACTAACCATTTATGAATATATTTTTTAACAACATCTTTCTGGATGGATTAAGTGTTCTTCGAGGATTAGCATTAGGTATAGAATTTGCTTCCATTAATATAAAATGATGGACTAATTCATTTAATGTCAACAATAGTTTATCCAATAGCTTTTTTATAGTTACTTGAAACCTTAATCAATTCAATCTCTTGATATTATTCTAGATTTGCAAAAATGATTATAGGAACAATGAAATTTTTACCCAAATTTGCATACTTAAAGATGACAAGGTAAAGCTTTAAGTTCTATAGTTGGGGGCTTTTCAATATATAGTTTGAGAGTTTTATCTAAAGATAAAGTTTCTAACAATTCATAATGTCCTTTAATCCAACTTTCTTCTCTAAAGTTTATTTTAATGGGCCCATTAGATGTATATTGTTCTTGCTCATCTTCTTCTTCCCCAATCACTTCTCCTTCCAATAATTTTTCCTTGAGATATTCTATTAATATAGAAAGTTTAATAAGGATGTTAGGCCGAATAGAACTTGCCCCTAGACACTCCAGGAGGGGGGGTGAATAAGTGAACATAAAAAAAATAAAGATGATATTTTGAATTTTTTAGTTATTAAAAAATAAATTTTATTTGATACAAAAGTGAATAATTTTATCAAATATTAAACCAATGATGTTGATATTCTAATTAATAGAATGAAGCATTAGTCACCAATTTTCAACAAGCAGTAATCATAGAAATGGATGAAAGTAGAAAATCAGAACAAACACACCAGAGATTTATAGTTTCTTGGTCAAATAATGACCTATATCGACTCCATATAGTCATCCACTTTGAGTATTGCACTATCGCTAAAGTCTCTCTCCTTTTGCCCCCACAACAAGGTGGAAAAGCCCTTACACAACTCACTCCCACCAACCCGATGTGGAGGAGAACCGAAAGCTTTTTCACCCTTCTGGTGATAGCAGTGGACTTTTAATCTTTTTCTCCCTCCTTGAGAATGTAGAGAACCTCAAACTCCTTTCTCCCCCTCCTAGTGATAGAAGAGAACCACAAACTCATTTCTCACCCTCCTAGTGATGGTAGAGAATCACAAACTCCTTTCTCACCCTCCAGGTGATGGTAAAGTACCTTGAACTCCTTTCTCACTTTCTTGGTGATGGTAGAGTACAACATCCTTGAGTTGAAGAACTTCTTCTCAAAGCCAACCAAGTAAGTTAAATAAACACTTAGAAGAACAAGGAAAGACTCTTGCTTGGAGAAATTGTGTGAATCCCTTACACTACTTCTCCCTCACAAACAAGCTCTCCCTTTCCTCTTCTAAAAGCTCTCCTAGTTCTTCTTCTCTAAGCTCCCTCTCAAGAACATTCAACAACAAAAAACTTTAAACAATCTATTTAGAGATATAAATATAAGGCCTACCAATAAGCCCTAAAATTCAATTATGTTAATACCGATAATACAATACACTCTACAATTTTATGGTGCAATCAGTTCAGATCACCATGTTAGTAACGTATGACTCATGAAGTATTATACGATCAGCCAATGCATTACACTGATTATCCAATATGATATGAAGAGTCATCTAATATGATTAGCTGAAATGACTTAGTTTTTGTTATACAATCAACGATGATAAATTATTATTTCATGCAGGGATCTAATTGTATAGTGTGATGGGCTCCAATCATTTAGTACAATCTGATTAAACAAATTAACCAAATTTATTTCCTTAATTACAAGATTAATTTAGGCAAGATTTAATGACATTGTATAATATGATGCCAATCATATAATATAATGAATGTAAAATTTGAATTTTAAAATATTGCTTAAATTGTGATTGGCAGTTGGGATCTTGATTTCAACGTATCATCTTATAAGATATATATCATACAATTTGATTAATTTAAATTTGATTAATTATAATAATTAGTCATTTTAATGATTTATTGATTAGTTAATTATATATTATGGTATAGATCATACATTATGATTAGTTTAAACTTCTATTTTTCTCACAATCTCACTCCCTTGACATATGTGTGCATGATCACCAAGCTTAGTATCCACCAAATACACAATTTTTACTCATGATAAGTAAAAAAAAGAAAAAAGAAAAATTACAGACTCTTCTAGACATTTTAACCCTATTATGTCCAATCTTGAGATGATCAGTTTTACATTGTGTATGATGGACCTGAAATATTTGTGCACAAAAAAAAGAACTGTTTGTCAAGATTTCTTTTGATCAACCTTTCAGGGAAAGAGGGAGGTGGTCTCTTAATAATTTGTTTATAAACCTCAATTTAACCACAATTTTGTCATATCTATTGCACATGAGGATCACGAAAGAGGGAGGGGACCTCTTAATTTTTGGGCTAGCTCATTCCATGTGGTAATAGAGGCTTGGGGAAATGAATTTAACCACAATTTTGTCATATCTATTAGAGAAAATGGGAACAATCTAAGTCTAATGGAATCATCATTAACACCATTATTCTTAAATATTATATAAATTTCTAAGAAATTTATTAAATATATGTTTGGATCTTTAATGGGAGTTTCCCCAAACTAAGAATTATGTACAATCTAAATGATTATAGGTTTTAATTCAAAATTATTAGCTTGAATGGAAGGTTTATTTATGCTCTGATGAATTCTATATACCATAGGATTTGCAAAATGCTTAAGATGTCTAGAATCATCTAAGTCTTGAATAGCATCAACAATTTTCTAAATCTTTGTGACAGTTCTAATTTTAGAGAGGGTTCTCTCCATTTTCTAATCAAAATCTAGCAATGATTCCCTTAATGGCTTCTTTGTATGTAACCATAATTGTGCAATCAATAAAATAAAATAAAATTATGAAAGAATATAGTAGGGCTAACTATGAAATTGATCCAACATTATAGTAAAATTACAAATAAAACAAATTCTTCCTCAATAACGGTGCAAAAAAAACTTTATGGGGTTTGTGGTGTAGCCTAAAGAATTATGAAAATGATTTAGGGCTCTATCATTCCCTAAAAAATCTTATGTTTTTTTTTATATAAAAATTATAAAACCCCCACTTAATATACATAAGTATACTTGCCAAATCAAGTAATATGGTTTATATACTCCCTAAGGGCTTTGCATAAACGGGTTTGCATTAAGAGGTCCCCTAAGTATTGAGAGAATTTTCAGCTTTACTGGAGAAAGATCTCGGAACACACCTATGAGAAGTTTGGACTTACGTATCAGAGAAGGTTTTTAACCACCACTACAATGAACAATTATGGTTGAAGGTTAAGGGAAAATTATTATGGATAATCAGATTACTCCTAAATCTATGCAACAAATATTGAAGAGTCCAAATCCTAGGAAGAATGATTTTGAAGCGTGGTCTTCTGGTTTGAAGCTGAAAGTTAATAGATTTACTACATCTAATGCGTCTGATCCTTCTGAACCTACAATTGAGAATGTCTTGAATTAAGATTATATTTAATATGCTCAATCTAATCCTATTGTGATAATGAATGCTCTAGAACCTAATAATTTGATGAATTCTTCTATATTAGTTGAGGAATCTATGAATATTTAGAATATACCAAATTTGTGGAAGGTTAACCCTCATATAAAAGTTCATCCAAATCTTGTTTCTACTGAAATGTCTGAAGATGGAATTGTTGTGAAGCTTAATACAGACCAGGAGAATGCCAATGCTCAAGTGTTAAAGAAGTCTTTGGTTGTGACAGTTTTAGGAAATAATGTTCCTTTTCCATTTTGTAGTGTGGAATTGAGAAAGCAATGAAGCAAATTTGGTGGATTCCATTTAACATCATTGTGATTAGATTGGATTTTATGTTCTTTTAATTCATCTAAGGCTTTGAAGGGAGTTATGAGTGGAGGTCCTTGGTATATGGGTGGCTACATTGTTCGAATTTATAGATGGACACCTAATTTTTCTCCTCTTTCATTGAAGGGATTATCTTCTCTGGTTTGGATAAGAATGCTATATCTCCCACTGCATTATTGGGATGAGATTGATATAACTAAAATAGCTTCTAAGGTTGGTGTCCCTATGCTCCTTAATGGAAACATTTTCAAATGGGGAAGAAGAGAATTCACAAGAGTTTGTGTGTGAATTAATCTAGATTCCAAATTGCCAGGAGGTATTTGGGTGGACAATTTGGGTGGAAGATTTTTTTAGAAAATATAGTATGAGAAAATCTCTTATTTTTGTTTCAAATTTTGAAAGATTGGGCATAAGGTTAGTTTGTGTTTTAAAGTAGATGTTGCTACTGACAATAAAATTTCTCATACAAAGATGCCTCAATTCCCTTTCCGGATGAAGCAAATAAGGGTGATTTGAATAAATTGCAATCTGTTGAAACTGAATATGGACTGTGGATCCACATAAAATTTCATAATAGGAAGAGGAGAGCTTTCATAAACAAGGAGCTAAATAAGTAAGATTCTAATCTAGAAGTTCCCCCTCGAAATGGACTTGATGATAACGGTATGGGAGATTTTAATGCCATTCAGACTAAGGATCTTGAGTTAAGTGCCAATCAAGATAATTTTTTGGAAAATACAAACAAGTTCAGTGTGCTTATGGAGCTTTTTGGTGATAAAGATGAAGTTGATGAACAAATGAAGCTAGATGTATAAGTTACTAATGTCACTTCTGAGGGTAATAAAGTTGATTGCATCAAACATTAAGTAGCTAATCATACTTTTTGGAGTAATGAAAATGGAAGCGTGGAATGTAATGCTAAATAAGCATTAAAAAGTTTGAATGCAAAGAAGTCTACATCTCATGGAATTCATAATTCTCAGTTGGTTGTGGATATGAAGCCTGTTAATAATGAATCATCTCTTCTTGAAGATAATCCATTAGCTTGTGGTAATGGTGGACATTCATCCAAAGATTTTGTTTTAATTGTGAATGCTTCTTTGCAAACATATAGAAGTTTATATCGTACAAGTGGTGTTATGGATGTGAGTTCTGTTAGAAATAAATAGAAGCTTGCTAAAGAAGTTAAATCTTTAGGACCCATTGATGATATCTCTAGAAGAAGAAGAAGAGGAGAAGGAGGTGGTTGGCATGGTGCTGGGGACCGTTCCCCATTAGTTTTGTTATATCTTTTTTCTTATTTTGGAATTACATAGGAGCCATAATGAAAGAGGCTTCTTTGTATCTTAGGGAGTTAGTAAGGGATAATGAGGTTTTTTTATTGGGTTGGTAGAGATGAAGTTGTCTTGTTTGGATATAAAGGATGTTAATAGGATTATTGGTGTGGATTAGAATTTTTTCACCATCTTGCTAATGGTACTTCTGGGGGTATTCTTGTTCTTTGGAGGAGGTTGGAGGGTAATTTTGATGTTGTTTTTTTATTCATCTTAGGTTGTGTTTAGGTGTTTCCAAATTCGAAATAAGGGGTTTTGGAATGTTGCAATAATATATGGGAGTAAGAATGTGTGCGCTAGAAGATGTTTATGGGAGAGTCTTAAGAAGGAATTGGTGGGTGATATTCCTTATATAGTGGGCGGTGAATTTAATTGTATTTTGTCCAAGGAAGATAAAAGAGGGGGGAAAAGGTTTATATTCTCCCAAGGTCCTCAAGAAATGAAGTACTTTTTATCTAACAATGATTTGAGTGATACAAGTATTATTGGACCAAGGTATACTTGGTGTAATTATAATGATGGAATTCAAAGATTTGGGAAAGGTTGGATAGATGCTTATTAAATTTTGTAGCTCTTTAGAAGGTCCCTTATATTGTGGTAAGGCATCTAGCTATAGTGGCTTTAGATCACTCTCATATTATTTTTAAGCTAAATGATGCGTTGAGGCCGATTCACAAATTTATCAGGTTTGAAGATGTTTGGAGATCCTACCCTGCAACATGGAATGTAGTGCTTAAAGCTTTGAGAAGATCTGATTATGGAAATGATGCTAAAATTCTAAAGAGGAAGTTGAACAGAGCATTGAAAGCTTTGCATAATTGGAATAAGAACAAAGTAAAGGACTTATCTGCTTTGAAGGAGGCTTTGAAGAAGGAGATCATGGAGCTATAACTTAAAGAAACTGTGGATGAGGGTCTTAATCAGTAAAATCTTCTTCTGTTAAGGAGTAAAGTGTGAGAGCCGAATGTTACTTTGGAACGGTTAGCAACCTGGTGGAATCAGAGAGCTAAAACAAGATGGATCTAAGAAGGTGATACAAATACAAAGTTCTTTCATGACTATGCTTCAGCTAGAAGAAATGGGAAGCAAATTAATCAAATAAATGAGGCTAGTGAATGCCTTGTGGTAGATAAAGTTAGAGTTGAAATTATTTTCCTTAATTTCTTCAGTTAGAATTGGAAGCCGAGAGATTGTATTCTCTCGGATTGGCTTGAAGTGTTTAATCATCAAAGAATTGATAATGCTGAATGGGATATGCTTAATGCTAATTTTACTCAAGATAAAATGTTGGAAGCTATCAAGAACTTGGGGAGTAATAAATATCCAGGTTTGAATGGTATTACAATCACATTTATCAAGTTCTACAGGAGTATTATTAAAGACGATTTATGGAGAGCAGTTAATGGCTTTTTTACAAATAGAGAGTTGCATTCTGAATGGAAGGAAACATTAATTGTTCTAATCCCAAAGGTGAATAATCCAATGGAGCATTCAGAATTCAAACCCATTAGCCTGTGCCAATCAATTTATAAGGTGATGGCTAGAATGATAGTAAACGTTGTGAAATGTTGTTTTTCTAAGATCATTACTGAAGATCAAATTACTTTTGTACCTGGTAGATTTATGTTGAATCATTGTTTATTGGCTCAAGAAATCTTTAATAAGTTCATATTTTCAAATTTAAAAGGACTAATGGCGATTAAAGCTGATATAGAGCAAACATATGATAGTATGGTTTAGCCAACTCTAGCTAAGTCGTTAAGTTGGTTTTTGTTTCCTCCAAGACTCATTAATATTATTATAGAATGTGTTCAAAATGTGATATTATTTATAATTATTAATGATAGAAGGACGGGGTGAATTGAGGCTGAAAGTGGGTTTAGGCTAGGATGCCCACTTTCCCCATATTTGTATATACTATACTCCTAGATATTTTTTAATGCTATATATCAAAGAGTAGATGAATTGGGTATCAAGGTATCTCAAAAAATTTGAAAAAATTATACATTTATTGTATGCTGATGATGTATTATTATTCTCAAATGCTTTTGTAAGAGCAGCTCTTTGTAGGAATGAAAATTTGAGAGATTTCTGTGGATGGACCAACCAGAAAGTGAATAATATGAAATATTCTATTCTATTTGGGAATTCAATAAAGAAAAAAGATCAAGAAGAAAATTGCTAAGAAGTTGGTGTTCATGATAGTGAAAGAAATGCAATATTTAGGTGTGAATATGGCATTAAGAAGGCTTGTAAGCTCTAATTTCAAAATCATTTTGGACCATGCATTGGAGAGGTTAAATGATTGGGGGAATAGATGTCTTTCATTTGTGAGAAGAGTTCTTTTGATAAAAAGAATTTTTATATCACTACCTATTTTTTATATATACATTCCTTGGTCCCTAAAGGAATACTAAATGAGCTGGATAAAATTTGTAGAGATTTCTTATGGCATAAAGACAAAGAAAGGAATGGCTTACATTATGATTCATGGGAAGATCTTTGCAAACCAAAGTTGCTTGGTGGATTGGGTCTTCATTCTTCATTTGATAAGGTTGTACCTTTGAGGTCTAGAATTAATTGGATATTCATTTAGAATCCACATTCTTTATGCAACCGATCTATCATTTCAAAATATTGAAGTGATGTGTGGAGTGGTTGTTGACCTCATTTTTGTATGAGGTCACCAAGACACACTTGGGTTTCTTTCTAGTGACTTAGTGATTGTAAAGTCTCTATTCCCTGATCATATAGGTCCTGGATATGACCCAAACCAACCTCAATCAAATTCAATTCCACCTCCTAATCCATTCCTTAGATCAACCTCCGGTCAACCTTCAATCAATTCCCAATCAACATTCAATCAACTTATAAATCTCATCCAAACAATAACAATCATCCCATTGATTGTTAAGGATATGGATAAGTCATACTTAATCATCTAAGTCTAAAAATCAATTTAATTCCAAAGTTTTAAAATAAATCCTAGGGCTAAGGGCTAAGGTCCTGAAACCTTTTCCAAGGGATTTTTCCAACCTCATGAAATCTAGTCTAATGACCTTGGATTTGAGATCTATCAATTGCATTTTGTTTAGGAATGTCCCTAGGACCAGCCAACAAAATTTGAGTTCAATCCGACATTCCTAGCTTTCAATTTCAATCCTTTCCCGAAGGCTACAAAACCTTCAGTTATTTACAGCCCATGCCACTAAACTTGGCATCTTGTAGATCTTGGCCTTGAAACCCTTACAAACCTTCCAAACACTTTCATGACCTTCATTACGACCTATTGATCAACACTTTACATCTTTTTGACTCGATTTGACCCAAAATTGACTAGGGGTCAAAATGACCAAAATGCCCTTTAAAGGGGCCCTTTTTGATATTTTCCACTCAATTCAGTCCAATCCCTATACCTCAACCCTCAAAACCCATCCTAATGGATCCTAAACACTAGTAAGAATACATTGGGCCCAAACCCACACTTGGATTTGACATGGTTAACCAAGTCAACCATGATTGACTAAAGTGACCCCTTTGTGATCAAATGGCTATTTCAAACCAAATGCGTTCTTCTTAGCATGAGACCACTCCCATTGAGTTCATGTGATTAAATTGAATTCAATGGAGCCAACTCTTGGTCCTAGGTCAACTTGGTTGACTAAGTCAACCAAGTTTGACCAAACCTCACATATACTCCCATTCATCCAAACCCTTTGATCAAAACCTTCTCAATCCCACTTAGACCCATGAGGTGACCACTTAGGTCCCTAAGAGAGCTCTCTTAGAGACCCAAGCCTTGGGTCCACTTGGGTTAGCCATTTGATCTCCCTTGAACCATTTCTCAATCCAATCCAAATTGGATCCAACCCAAGGTGCCATTAGGTCTCCCA
Organism: Dendrobium nobile; assembly: GCA_022539455.1. Lineage (NCBI taxonomy): Eukaryota > Viridiplantae > Streptophyta > Magnoliopsida > Asparagales > Orchidaceae > Dendrobium > Dendrobium nobile. The sequence continues at coordinate 3,466,474 of CM039722.1, read as the reverse complement.
TGACCCAATACACCTTCCATAGCCAACACAGCCATTGGGTCAACTTGGGCTAGGGCTGCAAGCGAACCAAATGTTCGACAAGCTACTCGTTGTTCGGTTCGATTAAAGCTCATTTGTGATCGTTTAATTAACTAAATAAATGATAAATATGGGGGAACACTAAAATATAATTATGATAAATAATAAAACCCTAAATAATAGCTCAAAATAATAATATTATCTTCAACAGAGTGAAAAAAACTAATGATTAATAATTTTTAAAATTTGAGTTAATATTAAATAGAAAATTATAAGTTATATCTTTATATATTAATTATTGAATAAAGATGAATAGTTGAAATTAAACATTCGATATAGAGTATATCAAATTTGAAATCATTTAGCAATCTAAATTTGTGAATAAATCTTATGAAATCTTTACATTAATACATTAAGATCGTAAAATTTCAAAGAAAAAAATTGATATTCAAATTATTAAACTATGTACTCCAAACAAAAAAGGGGACTATAAGAATAATTCTATGAAAGAGAGAAAAAGAAAAGATAAGTACATCAAAACTTTATCAGTAAAAAGCCTAGAACTGATTGCAATCTATATAATTAAAAATCATAATAGAGAAAATTAAAAAAATTTAAAAAAATGGTTGGTAAACTAATGAAAGTTCCAAATTTAATTACTAATATATCTAATCCATAAAACTACATTATTACATAGAAAATTCAAAAATTAATAATTAAATCTATAACCTATGGAATTCAAATCAAGATAATATAAAAATGACTAATTAGCATAATTATTGATATTTTTTTCCTAAACTAGAATTATAATCTTGTTCAATTTAATTACTAGATCTTGATGTATTATTAAATATTTTAACAAATTAATTTATCAATTTTTACATTGGTTAATCATTTAATTAGGCTTGTAATATTTTTATATTGCATGAGGGCAAGTAAGAGTTTAAGTTGGGGAGAAATTAATAAGTGTAAATTATATGTTATTTCATGTGTTTATTTGTATTTAAAATGTGTTGTTTAGTTGTATTGTGCAGGAAAAAATCAAAAAAAGGAACAAAAATATTAGTATCATCTAGTGCAGGAGCTTTAGACCAAACAACACTATAGCACCATAATATGACCAATGAGGATCCAACTTCTCTATTGTTTATATTGTCGTGGTAAAAAAAGAGATAGCTTTTCAGGTGCCGAGTTTACTATCTTCAAGTGTCATAGCATTACAATCTATCATGCTTCAGCACCAAAAATTACTATTTTAGTGCCGCAGCATGCAAAAATCAGATGCACCATAATGTAGCAGATTAACTTCGAGGACAAGCTATCAGAATAAATGATGTAAATGTTCAAAAAAACTAATCCACCTTATCAAGCATCACGATGGAGCAAAAATATTAGCGCAACGACACTAGTTCATTTTTTTGGCTAAACGCATCGACCTTTCAAATATGCAGCCGCAATTTTCCTACTTTGTGTTTTCCTATAAATAGTTGATGTGTTCATATTATTCTAGATGACTCCCTATATGTTTTAAACAAATTTTGGTTGTGAATAAACTTATGTGTTGAGATGCACAGTGGATGAAATTTGGGAAAGTATATGCGAGGTAGTTATGGGTGACTATCAAGTACAACGAGTAAGTGGAGGTCACCAAATTTGTTGGCAATAATAAGGAGCTAAGGATGTGATATGTGCATTTAGTGGGATTAAATTGGTTACTTATATTCATGAAGCTTTTCTTCTCAATAGATACATCTCGTCCTATGGACATGCCAAGTTATGTGCGCTTGAATGACATCCCTGTATACGTATGCTACTGCATTTACTAACATTCCCATCCTTGCATTTACTAACATGTTTATCGAGTGTTGGTGAAGCATGTTTAATGTTATTTGCTCCACGTACTACTGCTTTGTAAACAACAATAAATCCTCTTGCTCTCCTTAACACATTAGGAGATATATAATTACAAATAAAAACTCAGAATTGTTATACTTGTTAAAATAATATAACTAAGTATTTCTCTCTTTTACTTAATTGTAATTGCAAAAAATATGAAAATATATAATTTAAATGCATTAAAAAGATAAATTTTAAATTTATACCATTAGGAATTTTATTAGCTATTAAACAAATAAAAAAATAATGTTAGAAAGGTAAAGTAACTCAAGTTTATTAAAATATTAAAAAAAGATTTTAGGAGAATAAAGTATGATAGTGAAATTACTAGTAGGGTTATATTAAAGAGGAGATAGAGAAATAAAGTAGGAGAGATAAAAAATTAAAACTGTTTTTGTTTCATGTTGTTGATGGAGAGATGCTACATCAAAATTTTGTTTTTTAATTAAAATCTTAAATACAAATATTTTCTCTTATTTTTAATAAATTAATTTAAAATGAAAATTTTTATGAGTTATTATTTGTCAAAAAAATTTATAATTTAATTCATCAAACCAATTTTAAATACATCTTTTCAAAGTGAATCGGAA
>CM039722.1:3339291-3463870 GCA_022539455.1 Dendrobium nobile | reverse complement strand
ATAAGGTCAGCCACATATTGAGAGGAATATCAAAGATCCATGTTATTCATGATGCTCACTTATTGTCATTCACCAACTTCCATCTAACAATATTTTTCAAATACTTTGCTCCATCCAACAGAATTTTCCACGATGAAGAAACTCCCTCTTTCAACCAAAGAATATCATTTGCTAATGGTTCAGGTTGTGAAACTTAAGGCTGTCATCCCGATTCTAGTAGTCAAATTTAGATAAAAATTGCATACGATCTTGAAGGATCGATATGAGGTTCTAACAATATTCAACCACTATAATATAGATGAGAGATCATTAATTTCATATTTTGTGTCACGATAACTAATGATATATCTCTCGAAAGAGGAGAAAAAATATCACCTATTATCAATCGACGGGACATAACGATAATGGTCGTTATCGGCTTGATTTTCCCAAAGAAGATCAATTTTGAGTTTTGAAAATTGATTTTTGAAAATAAGGTGTGTGTGTGGTTCTAAATCTCTTATGAGCGCAATACCTCCTAGTAAATTACATCATAGGAAAGACAAAGTCTCCTATGAAAACTCTCGATTAAAATAATGGAAAATTTTTATTAAGGATTTTTGAGGAGTGATATCAAAGAATTGAATTTTTGAATTTCAAAAGGGAATGGATCAAGATTGACTACTTATTAACAAAATCAAAGAAAGAAGATAGGGGATACTTTGAGATTCTAGAACCATCCAGATGTTCCCCAACCTAATCTAATTGTTGGGCTTTAAATCTTGGATTGATAGAAGTTTTAGTTTGAGTTTAGCATTTTAATAGAAATTTGGGTTTATATTCTTGGAAGTTGGGGTCCTATGATCCAAGATCCACCCCAGATCCTAAATCTAAATTAGGTGCCACACAATGGTGACTTGAACCTAACTAATGCAATGCAAAACCTACACTTACCCCGGCCTAGATTGGAGAGCTAGCTACACCTAGTCGATTTTAACTACACGAGTCCGATCATTATATGAAAGAATGGAGGGATATTTTATTAAAGTTTTGAGAGTTGGGGCCGACATATAAGATTGTCCTAAGTGGCCCCTTTACTTATGCAGGGGTGAAAATGTTAAGGACAGATGTAATTAAAAATTTAAACTCTTTTAAATGTGTTTCTAATGTAAAATATATTGGTCAAAATACTCAAATTCATGCATGCCTGAAATTTTAAAAAATGCTTAAAATTGTTTTTTAGAGGACTAAACTTTCCTAGGTTCAAAACCTCATCCTCATAGGTCAAATTATTTGAACTCTACCCGTAGGTGGGAAAGTGTCTAAAATAAGGAAAGAAGAGTGCAGTAATATGCATGCAACCCCGGGGGTCATCCCAGCTTATTCCCAAGATTCATTATCTGGAGTCTGTAGAAAGTAAAGTGGCCAGGCACCACTGCAATAACTAGGATTCTAGTCCTAATAAAGACACAAGTGACTTTAAGTGGGATACTCTTCATCTTTAATTCTTCAGTCTTCTCTTCTTTGGGCTCCTTAGATTCTTTATAACTGGCTACCCAAATGGAAAGAGAAACTCTTTCCTCGAGGGGAAAGTTACTATTTCATCTTTGGGTAAAAAAAGGTGGTCTAAATTTTGGACTTCTAAATATGAAAGGCTATCCCCCAAAGGGATATCTTTTCCTCTTTGGATCCAAGCTTTGGACTATATATCCCAGACTCAAAGTTCAACTTTCTTAGCTCAATACTCAAATAAATTGCATATGTTGAAAATAAAAATTATAGACTCTCCTGTAAGGTTTTCCTAGCATTTTAATATCAAAAAATATTCTCAAGCAATATATATATATATATATATTTATTATAATATATATATTATATGCAAAAAGGAAAACACATTGGTCAAGCTATTTTTATTTAGGGGCTAAGTAGTTGAAGCACCTATAGAAATTATATTTTTTTATTTTTATTTAGCCCCCTTTATGCAATTATATGAGCATGGCCACCTACAAAAAACTCAGTGAACATCCAAATTATTCTTAGCATAAGGGTAATTTAGTCGCTAAACACATTAATCATCCACATAGTGTAGTAAAAGTAAGCAAATACACCATGTAATTTCAATCACAACATGCAATGAAATCTCAAAAAATTTGGTACACAACAAAAAGTAAATACTAGCTTAGCTTAGATCAAGAGTAGGTTGTCCTAGCAAACCATCTAAAGTGTGTGTAGTAATGTTGTGTGGCTGGGGTAGATCGTGAGCTGGGTAATTTATTGAAGTTCTCTAAAGTTTGAGATTATTAAGGCTAAATGTAGGTTTTATGTTAGAGTTCATAAGTATTAATATATTGAAGATTGATTTAGATGCATTTTAGTTGTTTGATGACTACTACTTTGTTGCACACCGAGGCCAAGAAGTTAATTTCACCTTTCTTGGGGCTAAGTTAATAGGCTCGCAGGCCTGGGTTACCCTTGACAATTAAAGTTGATTAGGTTGATTTATTTGATTAAGGGTTGATTAATCAATCATTAGTTTTCTCAGAATTTTAATGGATTATAGATTTTATGGGTTATCTCGGTTGTCTTAGGGAGTTGATTTAGGGGTTGAAAGTTGACTTTTAGAATTAAAGTTCATCTTAGGGTTTAAGATTTTTAATAAATATTAGACCTTTTTTAATGAGTGATTAGATTGTTAATATGTTCAATTTGGAGTTTTCTAAAAAAAAAGTTATGAATTTTTGGAGTTTTAAGCCTCTATTTTAACTTAGGTTTGACTAAACTATTGATTTTTTTTTAATTTGACTAAATTTTGGAGGTTGGATAGTTTTAGGAATATTAGATTTTAGTTTGGAGTTAGATGCCTTAGATTTGTATTAAATTGGATTTTTTTGGAATTAATTAGGAATTTTGGAAGATTGGTGATTTATTAAGTTATTTTAATTAAAAGCCCCTTTTAGTGATTTGAACCCAAATGGACTCCAAACTCCTTAAAATCACCCCCAAAGATCATAAATGATCTAAGAAGGGATTATCAAATGTTTGATAATTTATTATGATTTTTAATTATTTTTAATTAACTCTTGGAATTAATTATTTATTTAATTTAAAATAAGAATTATAGTGAAGTTAAGGGTTAACTGATTGTGATTCATTTTTCCTAGGTGGAGGGTTAAAACATGGTTAATTATAACCTTAAGTGAATTTTTAAGATTTAATATGAATTACTAATGCATTATTTGAGGCTCTAGGTTAATTCTAGGAAGGGATTTTTGAAGCTCCTACTTAGTGGACCAAATGGGAACTAAATTCAGTGAAATTTAGACCATGTGATCACCTGATCTCAAGGTCCAAACACATCAAATTTGAGTCCAAATGGAGCTCTCTATGGTGGCTAACCAAGCCACCAAAGGTGATCTCTAAGTCACCTTAGAAAATTCCTAGGGATTTATCCTATGGTTGGATTGGTCAAAATAAGTTGCCCTGAGCTCCTTATTCTAATCATCACCATCACACCAAAAAATCAATTCTAAATTCCCATTGGAAAGATTATGTGTATCAATTGGGATCTTAAGGGTCAAACCATGACCCTTAATATCAAATTGATAGAATAATGCCCTTAGACAACTCAAACAGGGAAGGGAAAATTTGGACATGTTAGGGACATATCAAATTGTCTCTCCCTAAGTCCCAAGCCATGGTGACTTAAATCAAGCATATAAATATAATAATAAATAAAACATTCAAATTGAAATTAAACTTAACACAAATGCAATTAGGGCTTGGTATTATAGGGCTTTTGAAGGTCTCCCTAAGACCATTCCAATGAGCCTAAGAACACTTAAATTGGCCAAGTGTCTAGGGAGATATGATTTTTTGAAGTTTCCCCTAATTTTTTATGAAATTAAACCCCTTAATTACCTAGTCAGCCTGCGCTTTACAAGCGACACCTTTCGATTGGCGGGGCAATCATTGGCGGCCGATGAGATAATAGTCAGGTTAACTGTAGCCATTGGATGAGAGATCAGATGGCTCAGATTAAACGGTCTCCAGAACCATGGGATATAATCCAAACTGTTGATTGAGATTAACGGCTAGAATTACATCATCCACCTATCGCATAAACTCAAAGCCGTGGAGCTATTCCTGTATGATCCAAGTGATCCTGTCGGCTAACTCCAATGAAATATAACATGGAGGATAAGGGGAATGGAAACCTTCAATCCAACGGTGGAAATCCATTGGAGTTAAAGTTTCCTTCACACTTGATCGAACTACCTATCTAGGGAGCTCGGGATCGAGGTATTACCATAGAGAAGGTCTCAATGGATGAACTTCTCTATCTGGATAGTTTTAGGGGATGAAGGAGAGTGATCTCCTTCAGATGTCAGGATTGGAGGATGGCCAGAAGTATAACTTTGAGTGGACTGCACACGAATTCATCAGAGTTGCTTGAACAGATCAATGGGAGAGGCTGGGAGACTGGTAAGAGAGAGGAAGGTGGAGGAAGCTTTGAGGAATGATTTCGAGGTCTTGGATGTGAATGATGCCCTCTGGAATAAGCTATCATATTCAGCTCACTCTTGCAGGCTTGGATGGCTGAGATCAATTAGGTTGGCCTTTGGATGGGCTCCAAGTGGCAGGAGACATTCCCCTTGAGTGATCATGCGCCTAAACATAGCGAGACCAAGCCTATTATCGGGTTGACCTGGAAAGGATGATGGGGATGTGGTGAGCTTGAGTGTGAGCTCAATTATAACTAGGGGATTCCAATTCATGGAATGGCTTGGGTTGACCCAAACATACCAGTTTGGGTCTAATTAGGCTTGACCCAGGTCAGGCCAGACACTAGGTTTGATGTGGGGAGGTGGTCTGGGTAAGGTGTACCCAATGCAAGTGGAAATTGGGTTTGAATTGCCCTGAGGTGGGAGATGGCTTGGGTCAATGTGATTTTTTTCACTTTGGGTTAGCCTAGAGGTTAACCCAAGTCAACCCAGGGCTGGGCTGGCTAGGGTAGATGCTTAGATTTAGGGCCACCTAGTGGGCGTGTTGGCTAGGTTCAATTAATCTATCTTAGGGTGGGTGTTGGCTCAACCCAAGTGGTTTAGGACACTTTGGGTTAGCCTAACTCCTAGCCCAAGTTAGGGCTGCAAATGAACCGAGCCGAGCCGAGTATGTGATTGTTCATGTTTGTGTTCATTTAATATCAGCTTGTTCATGTTTGGTTCATGTTTGTTCGAGTTAGCATTTGTGTTCATGTTTGGTTCATTTAAATTAAGGTGTTCATGTCGGTTCATGTTCAGTTCATGTTCATTCGTTTAGTGTTTTCGAGCTTGTTCACAAACATATTTAATGAATTTTTTAAACTACCAAAACAAACACTTTCATGAAATATCTATGAAACAACACATTTATAATAAAAGCAATTGTCTATGTAACAAAGGTAATGACTATTTATATTTATTATATACTATAGTCAAATATTAATTATTTTATTGAGCTTATTCACGAGTTCAAAAATCAGAACATGAATCGAGCTTTTATCGAGCTTCTTATTGAGCTTAATGTCGAGTTTTTCACAAACTTCAAAATGATGTTGTTTGCAAACATAATGAGTCGAACGCATTAGTTTTCAAGTTTGTTTATTTAAGAATTGAGTATTTAAATATTGTTTCAATTTTGTTTGTTTTATTAAGGTTAATTAAATAATTAGAATGAAAAATAGCAAGCATGAGAGCAATTTTAAAAAAAAATGTAAATAAAAGGAACATTAAAAATAATTAACACTAACACCTGCTTTCATATAAATAATAAAAGGTGCATAAAATTTGTGTTAACATAACACATGTTTGCAAGATAACTAGTTGTACTAGCACCATGTTTTTAGCATATCCATGGGTTGCATCCCATAAGGGCTAAGTTTTAACTTCATTAGGCTATACCATTAAAACATTTCAAAATAAAATAAACATGTTACCCAATAATAGTAGCCTCCTAACTCTCTCATTTCCTCTATCTTGCAATAGAAAAAATAACAACTCCTTACCCTTTAAATGAGGGTCTTCTTTCTTCCTCCTCATCATTCTAATGACCTTTCTCTCTAGGCTAAACACAAATGTTCTATAGGTTGGTGGAGGAATAAAAACTCGATCTGCTCAGAATGCTCCAAAAAAGGATACAATTAAACATTCCCACAGTGCAACATTAAAATTTGAATTATATTCTATAATATTGCTCCTGTTGGTCAAGTTATGAGCATCCTCATTTTCATCCCAAATTAAAAGACCTTGATTTCCTCACAAAGTGAGTCACCTCTTACATTTTTCCCCTTAGATTTTCCACTTTGTCTCCTAATGTTTTTATGAACTCTAGCACTAATATTACTGTCGTTGTTGTGTAGTATATTTGTATAAGCCAGGCTCTCTAAAATCACCTTCTTCCTTTTCCTTTCCCTGCTTTCTTAAAACTTAAAATTATTCTTTCTGTGATCTTGAAGGGAGAGTACCTATTCTACATTTGATCCCCTAACACTAACTATTACATGTAAAACATAATTAAGAAAAAGGTGCTCTAACCCAACAGATGTGGTATCCTTAATAAATTACAAGAAGATGAAAATATAAGTTTCCCTATAGCAATAGAGTACCCTATTTGAATTAGGTTATTAAGAAGGGCATTGTCCTGAGTGATTTCAACTTTAATCAACTTGGAGTAAAGGCTATTCTCACTTAAAAGGTACAACTTGTTTTTCTTAGAGTTGAATTAATTATAAAATAATTCCAAAAAAAACGCTAAAACACTGAACAGAAGATATCAAAGGGTTAGAATAGAATCTATAGAGGACTCAACAAAACCTCACATTGTATAAAGAAAATATGATTCAAGCATATGACAAGATGGTTCTTCTAAGAACCTTTCAAGTAGGATACTTGTAATCCAATTCTACGAAGACCCCTTTCATACAAACAAGAATCTAAGAGGTAAATTTGAAATAACATGAGAAAGCTGATTCATGGTGTTTTGATAGTGCCCTTTATTCATATTCCTAAGCATAGCATGCATATCATTCATAATCCTAAGCATAAGGATGAACCTAAACTTAAATGGGTTCCCAAAGCCAATCTTTGATTAACTTTATAGGAATGCTCTCATAAGAGGTCAAGTGAGAGCATGTGGTACCTTAACAGCAACTGTTAAGGCACATGATAAGGGACTTAAAGTAGTTTATCATGTTGGAGGCCAAGAGTGGATGTAAGGTAACATTGGGTGATAATACCATAAGGATAATGGAATTTTTTTCGGTATAACAAGTTAAGCTAATAGCTTTTTATTTAAAATATACTTTTAGAATAAGGGTTAAAGCATAATCTACTTAGCATTAGCCAACTATGCAATAAAGGTTTTGATGTAAAATTTCTTTCAAAAAAATGTTTAATTATTTTAAATGGAAATCATTCTAGAAGGTAAGATAATTAATAATATTTATATACTTAAGTTTGGTTTCATTGATATTTTTGTTAATCTTTACTTCTTAAAAATTGTTATGGATGAATCATGTCATGACATAGGCAACAATGTCATGCTAGTATGAAAACCCCTAGAAAGATTACTTAGAGGATTTAGTCAAAGGCATTCTTAAGCTATATTTCACTAAGAAATATTTGTGTGGTTCCCATTAGTTAGGAAAGCAAACTTTTCTTAATTTCATTCAGCTAAGGATATCATTACCACTAAACCACTAGAGATTCTATAAATGGATTTGTTTGGACATATTAGTGCAGCTAGTCAAGGAGGTCATAGTTTTGGATTTGTAATAATAAATGACTACTCTAGATTTACATGAGATTAGACTCTTATCACATTAGAGTGAGTCATTTTATGAGTTTCCTATTTATTCAATTGGAATTAGAAGTAAGTTGTTTTGATTTCTATAATTCATAATAACATAGTGAAGAGTTTGAAAATGAAATTTTAATTTTTTTTTACTGAATCTTGCATTAATCTTAATTTTCCTTGCCCTTAGAATATTGTAATCGAATAGAACACATCTTAAAGGAAAATAGGAACTAGTAGAATGTTGATAAGTGTAATTTATGTAGTGTTTTAACAATATTTTGTTTTTTAGTGAAGATGTATTAATTTAATGATTTTTGTACAGGAATAACACATAAATAATAAAAAATTATAAGGAAAAAACAGCACCGTGGAATCTAATGAAAAAAACTCCATAGTGCCCCACCTTTAATATAATTAAGAACCATAAACAAGACATTACTGTGCCATGCACTATGTTTATATTTGCATTGCGATATCAACAAAGCCAACATCGTGGTGTATAGAAGTCAGCTTGGCAGTGCTGGATTCTCTATTTTCATATACAATGGTGGCATAAATTCTCTACACATTTGAGATATTTTTGGACTCAAGTGTCATAGTGCTGAAATGTCAACAATTCCATGGTATTATATATCCAACTTTCAATGGCCACATTCTATCAATGAAAAGACATGATTGTTCACTAAGTAACTGATCCACTCAACAAGCACCACAGAAGTGCAAAGTTTCATCACCGAGGTGTTAGTTTCACTAAAATGGCATCACAATGCAACATTTTTAAGCATCATAACCCAGATGCCTTATTGTGTTATTTTATAAATAGTTTTGATATTATGTTTGTAAGAGTGTTCAATCACTTATATTAAACCTTAGTATTTCTTAGAGTATATCTCTTAGTCCCTATTAGAGTAAATCTAAGGGAGGCTAGGGAAGTACAAGATATAATCATTTAGCATATTTAGCTTTTTTTTTTGTATGGAACAAACACTCTGTAATATAATGGAGAAGGAGTGTAGAGAAGATACTTTGATCATTTCTAGCAATGTCACACTCCTGTATTTTCATTCTCCAAAAAAATTTAATGAAAGTGAGTTTTCTTATTTTTTTATTCTATGTCAAGCTAAATTTTCTTATTTAGATTGATTAAATAATGTGAATGTTAAGTAATAATGAAGACACTTATTCTATAATGTTAAATGATGTTTTCAATATTATCTCTTCTTAATTTAATGAACATAGTGGCTATATATGTAGTTATAATATAGTTTGATATATAGCTCAATGGAGGAATGCTTGAATAACTAGGAATATTGAGATAGGATGTTTGCATGCCTAAACATAGAATATAAAATGTTTTAGGTTCTAAAAGAGATACTAAAAATAACAAAGAGGTTAGTAGATATTCTATTCACCCCAACAAGTTTGATGAAGATCTAGAGATGCATATGCTCTGAATCACATCTATAATTACCAGTCTCATTCGGAAAGATATGAAATTTACACTCATAAATCCAAAAGACTTTAATTAAATATTAAATCCAATATTTTTACTATTTTACTCAGTGATAGAATCTCAAAAATTATAATTTTCATTTTTAGTAGGGTAATTATTATAATTAGAGTAAATAGAAGTAGTTTGTTGTTGCAAGTAAGAAAAATTTATTATGGTTTTGACACTCTATTTTATAATTTTTATTACTTAATTTGACACACATATTTGTGTATATTATGAGGATATTTTCTAAATTTTATATCAAGGAAAACCTGAGATTTTTTTAGGGGTGATAGAGCCCAAGATTTTTATAAAAATCAAAAGTTTACTCCATAATCCATGTTATGTTTTTTTGGTGCCATTGCTAGGGAAGTATAATATAAACCTAATTAAAAGTATTTTTATGATAGTCTGATCATCCTCAATTATCCTTTAAACTCATATATATAATAATGTTGTAAAAACTTATATATATTTTTTTTCATTTAGGATGCATCATTGAATGTTTGGTTTGATTAGAATATATAAATATGGGGTCACATCACATATAGCAACAAACTTCAAAGAGAAATTTTATGTTCTATTGACACGATAATTAATTTGTTGGAAAACACATTACACCTTAAATAGTAGATATAATCAATAAATTATGGCACTTATTAAGAGTTAATAGTAAGCATTTACTCATCAAGAAATGACTTAGTAATACATTTATTATTGTATTCCATAAGAGGTTCAAACCATGAAAGGTGGTTAACAATAATATCTAGGTTCCCTTTATGAACCTTCTTTATAAATCATGCTCTTATAGTAAAAACATAAACTTAGATCAAGCATGATTTCACATCATTCTTTTTAGACAATTACTTTCAGACTAGATTATCTATGTAGACAATCAACTTTACACCAATGAGATAATTTCAAACCACCATTAATAGACACTTTTAATGTTGGCATAATTTAGTAGGTTATCCATAACAATCAAACTCATATAGTAGATGGTTTGAAATACACTTCAAAATCATTCTTCTCAGATAGCATCCACCACATAGTCACTAGTATCTAAATCAAACTATGAAGAATTGTTTTGACCAACAAGGGTTTAAGATGTAAAATCAAGATAAAAACTAGCGCAAATATTATAAATTGAGGCTTGACAATAAGATTTTAACTATTTATCATGCACAACTTTCCTTGAAGCCTTATGAATGACACATAATTCTCTTAAAATTCTCAAAGAATAATTAAAGAAATTTAACTTTAAATCTCTTAAATGTAGGCAGGACATATTGCAAGGAGGAACATATTAATAAATTGCTTGATTTTAGGACAAATATATTCATCATATTAAACAAATCTAAATTTCATTGTATTTAAAAGTTTTTAAATTTTTATTTAATTCTCTCATTACCTTCTCTTTATATTAATACAAGTCATTAAATCATGTAATAGTATTTTATTAGCTTCTAAGACTTTTTAAAGTTGTCTAGACTTCAAAAAAAGTCATATATCATAAGGTCAATACTCTTTTATATATTTCTATGGTCATCATTTAAACTTTATATGCTTTGTACATTTGTTAATATTTTAAAATATTACTTATTTTGCAAAATTCATAAAAGATTAAATTTTTCTTCTTTTTTTTCATCAATTACAATAAGTGGATCAAGGAAGCTCTAGCAAACCCTTTTTGGTGAAAACCATTTCCATATCTAATCTTCCTCAATCCCTGCAAGCAAAAGGAAGTGTGTTCCCTAAAGTTGCATGAACAAAGTATAATCCACAGCCACATCAATTAGCATTTTCATTTAGGTAATGCTCAAACCCATATTTATTGTGATAGGGGTCTGGGACATAATTAATGAAATTATCAATTCTATGGAATCCAACTATTGGATTCATAACTTCCCTTGCATATATACTACTTGATCATTTTGGAGGAATTGAACTATGGAAATGCAAATAGTGCAATGAATTAAATGAATGACTAAAGGTGTTATGGGAGGTTGAAGATGAAATCAAAGCCATCCATTCATTTTAATATTAGCACATGAGTTAGATTCATTCAAATCAAGATCTATATAGAAAACATGATGTTTTATGGTTTTAAATCCCAGCAACCTAATCTAAGATCAAGCAACCATGGTTTAATCTAATAGAACAATTTTTCCCTTTGGATTAACACTCATATAGTTAGTGCCCACCATTTATAAAGCATATCATAGTCAGCCGGTTCATATGTAATTCTATTCATCCTAAGATTTTATTTGAATTAATTATCAAAAACTTTGAAAAATCATATTAAATGAACTAGTGGACCATTTTTTTGAGTATAATACTATGGGATATTAAATTATTATATAATTTTCAAATTAATATTTTTATAATCAAATATCACATTCAAAATAAATATTTTCTTGAAAGATATAATAGATGTTTCACTATCAATTTGAAAATAGAAGTAGAATTTAGCATTTTTATGATCAAGAGTATTGTAGAAATATCTTACTTTCTCAAAAAGATGGAAATACTATTATGATATCAATTGGGAAAAAAAAATGAGTTTTATAAAACTTGTTTATGGGCCTAAAGACTTTTTCCCTACTTTAGAGAACTAAAGTAGGATTGATTTCATATAAGGTTCTAAGTTCACATAAAGGTAAGCCTTTATATGATTAATTACATCCCAAGAGTAGTTCTTGAGAAAACTCTTGATTAAAATGGTGACAAAATATTTATAGATTTATAATGATTCGAGCATGATTTAAAGCTAGGAATTTCTCAACATGGATTGGATTAAAGATTATAAGTTCTTTCTTGAATCATAAGACGAAGGGTAGAGGGAACCATGATCTTGAGACACTTAGAAGTACTTTAAACTACTCTATGATTGGACTTTAATATTTTAAGATATGATAAGTTTTATATTAAGTTGATTAAGTTATTTAGAATGATGGATTCTATTACCAAATGGTAAGGACTTATGGATTTGGGTTATCCTTAAAGCATGTATATAAGATGAACCACTAGTGGGCAGTGATTCAATCCTAGTTTAAAGAAATGTAGGAAATTTGTTTAGTGGAACTTATAACATTAAATTCTAAAAAGATTCAAAAGTAGGCACAATGCTAATGGACTTATATCTACCCAGTAGAATGCAAGCAAAACCACCTAAAGTGGGTTTAAAAAACCATGAATTCATATCTACATAATATCTAGGATATATAGCTATTATTTATCAAAGAATAATAGGTTTATAATCTAGAAATCTAAATCGAAGATTATTGAATATGCTAGGATTTGAATGCACCTAATTTATGCACTTTAAAATACTTTTCTAATATCTAAATCTTTAATATGAACTAATGTAATCTACATGTCTAATTTTCTATGAAAATTCAACAACATAATGGCCATATTAGAAATATGAAGCTATACTCGTATAAAATTCAAGATGAGTATTTTAAATGATGAAGCTACATATCATAAGAGCCTAATGTGTATCTAGGAAAAAGTACAAGAACACCAAGAATATTATACGAAAAGCAAGAAGCTTTAAATTGCAAATAAATAAATTATAAGAATCAATAACCATATCAACAATCATCATCAATCAAAGTGTATGAAAGAAAAGAGTCCATGTGCAAGTGTCACTTATATATAAATTAAACCCAAAGTTTACAGCAATTAATGGTGGCCAAGCTCCACCAAAAAAAACTTGGATTTCTACACTTAAAATGATGCAACTCATATAACAAATGAGGTTGTCTATTGTCTTCAAATCTTCAAGCTCTTCGTACTACAATTATCCTCCTAAAAGGCTTCCAAAAGGCATCATGTTCAGTATGAAGATCCATTCTTTTGAATTTCTTTTACATGGAAAAAACAATCTTCTTCTTTACTTTGACAACTGATTTAAATTTACATTAGTAATGGGAGGTGTTAGTAATCATATTAATGATTAGCATCAACCTTATTGATGATGTCAAGCATCATCATTGCTGTTGGGATTTGCACAATCTTTGTGATGCTAACATGCACCAATGTTGGTGTTGAAGGCATATGTTGGCCTCAATGGCAAAGATTGGTGAAAATTGGGTATCAATGTTGGAAGTTAACTTTAGTGTTGACAATGAGTGTCAACCTTACTGGTTATGGCCTTACTAGTTTAAGGTCGAGTGCTTGAAAGCGTGTATATAGATTCTCTCCTCTAAAATCCATTGTCTGGCCTCATACCAAAACCGCCAATAAATGTGTAAAACTTAAGCCTGTTCCAAATTTTGATTGTGAAATGATTTTATTCGAATGCATGACATTAGCTTATGACATTCAAGAATTGAATCAAACGTCATGCTTAATTGAATGATAAGTTATTGATAAACCTTGTCCTCCCTAATGGTTAGACTCCCTTAATTACAACAAGATAACTTTTATAATGTTTTAATAATGTTAAAATTCTGTGCAGGAATCCTTAATATATTAAGCATCCTTCTCCCAGTTGGGGCTTTGATGGCTATTAATTAGAAAGAGTAATAAAAAATGCTTATTAACGTCGATCTCCCGCTCCTCGCCTAAATACTTCTTCATAATATTCATTTTTTGTTCACGTATTCAAATTTGAAAATGGAGAACTGAGGACTTCTGCCGACGAGATACAAATTAGACGATCTGAATGATGAGGTGGATTTCAAACTACGTGCCTGTTTTTCTAATAATAGTTTATTATTATTACCGTTGAATATTGCTGATCTGTCTAACTAGAAAGCATATTAGGCTTTGTTTGAAACTGTTTTGTTACTGTTTTTTAAAATAATTTTTAATACAAAAATTATAATTTTAAAAATTTTTACACTAAAATAGTTTTTCAGAAAACAGTAACAAAACTATCTCAAACGAAGCTTTAATTAATTTCTACGATGGTATTTTGGACTTAGGTTTCGTTTGGGATAGCTTTCTTACGGCTTCTTAGAGCAATTTTTTAGCAAAATAATTTATTTTTTTACCTTAAAAACTGCTTTAATAAGCAATAAAAAAACCGTCCCAAACGAGACCTTGATCATAATATTTCATAAAGATTTTTGCTGGTTGTTATGTGCAACCTGTTATACATAACCCCTTTGACTTGATGGATTGTTAAACCTAATTGGATTAGCTCATGACGCCATGCACCTTTTGAGCAGATCCCATAATATTTTAATCATATTTAATTAGATTATTATAATATTACCTTTTTTCTCTTAATTCTAAAAATTTATTTTTAAGTGACTCATTACTCATATCTATAAATTTGAGAAACATATTTTATAATTTACTGTTTCGTTAATTTTAAAAATATAAAAATGAATAGATATTTTTATTTTTTTTAATTAATTATTTTCTGCTAAGCTTATATATAGAATAAGAACGTGCCTTAAATAATTTAGCTTGTGGGTGGAGTGACGTGCAGTTAATCTACGCGGTTCCTGTCTCGTGATGTGGACTTCTGCTCCATTTGTAACACGTGTTATATATTATATTCGTACAGTTTATTTATGGGGGGAAATATATTCGCACAGTGAGTGAGCGTTAATAGTTTGTGCATTCCACGTGTTTTACATGATATATTTTATTAAGACGTGTCAGAATTGAATATTTTGATTTTAGTGATAATGCCATTGACGTGCGCCCTTTCTTAAGAAACCAATAGTATGCTAAGGTTGGTGTTAACTAACGCCATCAGAATTTTTTGTTGACTAGCTGTGTAAAATGGCATTAAACCATCTTTGTTAAATATATAAAAAGAGTGAGAGAAGTGATAATCAATAACTTAAAATTAACGACTAAAACGTCAAGATTGCTTACAACATTCAATACGACTAAGTTGAAGGCCAACAATGATGAGTAGATAAATTTTGGTGGCTGGATAAAATGTAAATAAATAAATCTATAAGGTAGATATGTAATGAAAACAAAGATGGATTTAAGATATGAATTAAAACAAATTAAAGATCTCAAACAACATTTATTGAATTAAACAATATTTATCACTTGCATAGTTTTAAAAAAATTGTGGATCTTCTCTCAATAATGTAAAAGGGAATCACTTTTTCCATGTTTTTTTTTTTTTTTTTTTTTTGATATTTTAATCAGGAAGTTAATCATTTGCATATGAGGATTCATAAAAAAGAAGGTAGCCACCTAGGGTATTTAGCCTAAGAACCTTGCGAAAGGGTTGAAAGATCGTTTCCTTCACAGAGACCACCCAAAGCTTGTTCATGCAAGACTAAATAAAAACGAAAAAGGAGAAGAAGCACTTTTAACGACTATTTCAAGCCTTGCCTTAACGCAAAGTTGAAAAAGAACCAAAAAGCAAAGCCCGAGCTTTCCCATGGCTTCCGATCTGACAAGAACGAATAATATATGTTAGCAACTCTTTCAGAACTCCTCTTGTGAAGTGAGCTCATCCGTGACAACAGCGAGGAGCTTCTTTACCGACTCTTTGAGACCTCCCGCCAATCAATCTAAAAAACATAATGGAAAGACGAAATAAATGTGATGGCAGGGGAATTCAAAGAGATGGTGGAAACTTATATTTATTAAAAAATAATTGAAGGGCCACGATTCGCTGAGGAAGAATCCCAATTGGCTTTTTAATGAAGAATTTATGAACAGGAACCGTTCCACTATTAATGAAACTACCGAAACTCAGAAGAGGAAAAGGAAGGGTGATGGATTTAATGCATGGTGAAGAAATTAAAGAGTTCAGTGTTTAATTTTTTTAAAAGCAAACCGTTGGGTCATTTAATCCAGCCAAAACTTTTGGATATTGAAACTGAAATGCAGGAGAATATGGAGAGTTTGAGAAATTTCAATTATAATGAATTAATAAATGGTATGGAGAAACCTTTTGGAGGAAAGGAATATGAAGAGTTCTAATTGGACAGTATATATTTATTTTGGATTTATAAATGAATGATCATGATTTGTTAAGAGAGGAATCCCAAGCCACTTTTATATAGTAGTATAGATATATCATAGTGAAAGAGTGAAGTATTGTGGTCTTTATAAAATTTTAAATCTTAAGATAATTGAATATTTTAATCAAAAATAAAATATGAAATCAATTATATTTTTAGTAATGTATGCTTATAATCATCTTCACATATGTTTTAATATATAGCATTCAGATGGTGATGAAGATATTCCCTCTCAAGAGAAGATCCCTCAAAGGACTCGTACAAAATCGTCAGAGGAACTCACCCAAGAAAAACAACAGGCTTCACTCATCGACATCCACCAAAGAGCTCACCCTGAGCTGGGCAACTAGGAAATTCCTCGCCAAGCAAACAAATCCTCAATCATCTAAATTAAATCCTCACCCTTTGGTCTACCCCGAAGTCTTCACACTCCGTTCAACTACTACTACCAAGCACTAGGACACATCACGTCTGCAAAACATTCTACCTTCTTTCATGATAGGATGACGTCAAACCTACCTCCTACAGTGCCAATCATTGACCTGATAAGGCCATTCGCCATTTATGAGCCCATTTTTTCTCAGAACTTGCCCACAAACGCATACTATACCTGCTCACCTCTCATAAGCTTGCCCAATGGTTGATAAGTAGCAAGGATGTTGACTTCACCCTCTTACAACCAATCAGGAGGAGGCACGTGTCCAAGATTAACGTGTAGCATTGTATGGATATTCTAAGTAACCTAAATTTTTACTTTTCTCTTTATAACCATTCATGCGGCCCTCAAAATCCTACAAAAAAAAGGGTGATGAGAAATAGTTAGATATCTTCTTCTTTTTATGGATCTTTTAGGCCTCTTAAGTCTCACTTCTTATATTTTTTGACAAGGATAGTTGAGATGCTATCAGCTTACTATCCTTCTTACCCACCCTACTTTCTTTTCCCACCAATAGGATCTCTACTCACCAAACAAATCTAGAAGTAAACTCAGGTATTATCTATTAGACAAATATGGATTCAACATCCTCTTAATTGTAGTGAGCATGGACTAATGATATGGAGCAGAAGCCATGCTCTATTTAATGGCAACCTCAATAAGATCTTTTTGTGATCCTGAAAAATGTTGAATTCACCACTTATTATGATATGTAGGAAAGATAAGTATAATATTAAGTTTTGTAGAGATGAGGATGCTTAGGTAGATGAGTGGATTTCCTCTTAGAGACATTATTTGAAAAGAGTATATATGTGAAAAGGTTGGATAACTCCAATTGAAGATAATATTAAAGAGAGTTTCCTTAGATGGTCTAGTCGCATAAAACGACAATCTTCTGATGACTTGGTTAAGAAATTAGAAGATTTAGATTTGGCTTTTGTTAAGAAATGTAGAGGTAGGCCTTCTAGGATTTGGTTGGAAAATTTTATAAATAACCTTTCTTTATTATATTTAAATGAGAATTTGACTCTTAACAAGACACAATAGAGAAAAAGGATTCATGCAGCCAACCTCATATAGTGAGATAAAGGCTTGATGTTGTGGTTGTTGTTGTTGTAAAAATAATAATAGTGAAATTCTATGTTAAAATATCCCAAACTTTTGATATGACAATTTATGATTTAGACTTATATTGACTCCAAAAAGAAATTATTTGTCTAGGTCAGAATTTGGGCTATTATAATCTACTCACCTTAAGAAAATGTCGTCCCTGATATTTCTCTAAAGAATTCAAGCATAAAATCGAGATAAACTAAATATGTACAATCAAAACTGAAATTAAATCAAAATCAAATCAAAACTCATCAAAAATTATACATTCATATAGTTTATTCTATTACATGTCATTCAATTATGCATGATATGTTATGTCATTTCATCATTCAAAAATAATTTCTTTCCAGTAGAGCTTTTAGGTTATTATTGATCTTCAAGATACTTTAAGTTGTACACATGTGATATCACTAGAGTAGGTACAGTCGGTCATGGTACAATAGCCTCCTTTGACTATAACTAACAGCTTTATTATTTGCCCTATTGGTTTATCATTCATTGTATGCTCTTGACCCAACAGTACTTTCATTATGTATGGGTTTTCCTACACTAAAATACGTTCTTCCTCCAAACCCCCTCTGAGGCAGTCTACTACCTTATATCATTGTTATTCACAGTGAAAACATCGCCCTATCAATAAGTAGCACCGACTCATATGTCATCTTCCATAATGAATGCACTCACCGTAGCTGTCAGAAGATGCTACTGATGCAAATCTCCTTGAATCACTATACCTGCATTTCTTGTCATCATCCCTCTCTCTCTCTCTCTCTCTCTCTCTCTCTCTCTCTCTCTCTCTCTCTCTCTCTCTCTCTCTCTCTCTCTCTCTCTATTTGGTTCATCTTTGCTCCTATTAACATCATATATGTATCACAACTCATATATATATATATATATATATATAATATATATATATATATATATATATATATATTGGTTTCTGCAAAATCAATCTCTATCAGTCTAGCTCGCTCCACTAACTCAGAAAACTCCTGAATCTGTAGAAGCACTAATTGATGCCTCAGCTGCCTGTTCAACCCTTGTAGAAACCTGTAGCACCTATCTTCAGCTGTATGGATCAAGTGAGGAGTATACCTGGCAAGAGCAGTAAATTTAGCCTCATACTATATCACTATCTTGCATCCTTGCTCCAGCATAATGAAAGCTTTATGTATCTATCGTTAGGTTGATAGAGGTATAAACCACATCCAAAATACTACAGTGAACCCATCCCAAGTGATATCAATATTTATCTCTTAATTTGTTTTCCAATCTGCTATCTCTCAACCTCTTCTTCAAAAAGGAATACAGCTAATGGTATCATATAGTTCTTCGGACACTGCATGCTGCCAAAGGTTTTACTTTCATAATGCATTTGATGATTGACATCTTGGGGATTACAAGTGAGTTATCACAATCATTATACAGAAAATACTAGGATATTAAAAATACAATAAAATTGGTGCAAATATCTAAACATTAGTTACAGATGTTGAAGAAAAGTTGATTGAGTGTTTTACTAAATAAAATTTATCTTTTTATAGTGTTTTCAAAGTTGATATTCCTAATATGATTGTTACATATAAAACTCATCGTCGGCAGTACAAAGAGGTGAAGAAATGACAAAATTATCGTGTTAAGCTATTATATAATATAATTGACATGCAACATTAAGAGCTAAATAATCAATTTTCTGAATCTACTGTTGAGTTACTTCTTTGTATGGTATGTCTAAACACAAATTATACCTTCCAAGCTTATGTTGAGAAAAAATTAATACATATGACAGAGTTATATCTAAGTAATTTTTCTATAATTGACATTTTGGCTCTTAAAAATTAATTATCAACTTATTTTATTGATATATGTACTAATGATGAGTTCTCCTCTCTAAGCAATATTGTTGATCTTTCAAAACAAATTATCAAGTTCAGGAAGGAAGGCGTGTATCCTCTTATTTACAGACTCATAACTTTAGCATTAACTTTATCAGTTGCTACTACTAAAGTAAATAGAGTATTTTTTATAATAAGGATTGTCAAACATCGATTATATAGTATAATATAGTATAATTGATGATTATTAGCTTAATGATTGTCTGGTGCCTTATATTGAAAAAAGATGTATTCGATTTAATTCATAATAAAATTGTAATTTAATATTATCAAAAAATGCAAAACTGATTATTAAACTTGTAATAATTTTCAATTTATCATTCATAATGATTTTGCTTTGAATTATATTTTCATTTTATTTTTTTAAATTTTTGTCTATTTATAAGCAAAATTTACCGGCCTAGAAATGAAAGGTTTGTTCCGCCCTTGCTAACCACCATGTTTATGCATGACTAGATTACATTCTAAGTTCTCTGATTATTCTTCTAGTCCATTTGTCGAGGCTCAACATTATACTATATTTTGAATTTATGTAAGGTCTATACATAAATAAATTTTAATATGGAGAAAATAAAATTAGCGTGGATATAATAACCATTAAAAATTACTCTAACCAACACAAGCCTTTTAATTCATTACAGATTCAAAAAAGTTTATTTGATATGCATAAAGGTATCAAAACTCATAATAAGCATAATAAATATCACAAATATTTTATTATACAAACTAATTCAAGAGTATAAACTCAAGATAGAAATTAAAACACAAGAAAGTTAAGTTTAAAAATAACCTAGACCTAATAAACAAAAGATAAACACTCCATTATATAACTCTCATTCACACACTCTCAGAAAAAACACTTCAAATTTCTCTTTCAAGAATAAAATAACTATTTATTGTTTTCAAATTTAGCTAAACTAGTGTTGTGGGAATGACTTGATGACACTATTAAACTGTCACATCAATTCAACAACGATCGCTTTGTTTCACTAGTTAAACTTATTCCCCTAGTGATGCTGGGAAATTTGGTGATGCAATGCATCAATCTAGCAGTGTGGTGCTAACTAGGAAACATCTCAGTGCTAATTCTTTTATGTAAAATATAAGGTTTATAACAACAAAATAATATATTCACAGAAAAATAATATCATAATTTTTATCTTATCAAGACCCATATAACTAGTGTGTTTTAAAATATAAATAAGAAAATATCATGTTGTATAATCCATATCATATAGGCCAACCAAAACATAGATGATTTTATGAGGATTTTAAAACGTTTTTTTTTTTTAACTTCTCCAAATGATCAAATGAGCCTTATCGATTAAAAGCCTCACTTTGAAAACGGTAAGTTTTCTTCATTTTCACAAAATCATTTCTTTTTGAAAAAAATAAAAGAAAAATAAAGTTAAATAAACCGATATTACTTTACCAAAAAGAGAATTCTACATCAGTATTTACACTTCAAATACTTCGTTTGAGATGATTTTCTTATTGCTTCTTAAAATAATTTTTTAATAAAAATAAATAAATTTTTTGTACTAAAAAGTAGTCAAAAAGCCGTCTAAAAGCTTAAATAAAAAAAGTGCCCATTGAACTCGAGTGATCAGACTTGAAGGCCAAATCCAGTAGCTTTTTTTTCTTTCAAAAGATTAAGATGACAATCATTGCAACTATGACAGTGTTCCTACTTGAAGATATAAATAAAAAATCTTTTTTAAAAAAAAAAAGCATGACAGTAATGAAAATAGCAGGTCTACAGCTGCGAAAATCCACAGGCCTAGTCATAGTGGTGTAGCGAATCCTAAAAAAATAATGAACGAAACAATTAACATTCAATCAGCACATAGCTCCACAAAAATCAAAATAATTTTGTGTGTTTAAAATTCAACCACTATATATTGAACAAAATTAAAGTATAACGCCATTTATTCTTCTTCATTCTAGATTTCAAAAATAAATAAAGATTTATAGCCTATAAGAAATCTAAATTCGATTAGAAAGACGTGAAATGGCAAACTAAATGAAGATGACCAAAATTAAAGTGATATCTGCAAAGAAATATAATCTGTGAAGCTTCCTGTTGAATTCTCAGCACATCAAAGTCACACACATATGAGGTTCTAGCTTTTGATATTCGCAACTAAGGCTCCGTTTGGGACGGCTTTTTTACTGCATTCTAAAACGGAATTTTAGTATAAAATTTTTTATTTTTGTACTAAAACTCCGTTTTAGAAAGCAATAAAAAAGCCGTCCCAAATGAAGCCTAAATCTATAACACGCATGTATAAGCGAATAATAATGAACCTAAAACATAAAGTCACGATTATGCTTCAACGACAATACATTCATGTGAACAACTACCACATCAAACCCTTACACATTTCAAACAGCTGCATTCATTTGAATGGTTTTCAAATAAGACTGAAAGGGAAAAACCTTTTGCATGTCATGGGTGTACGATTGACCTAAGCAATGTGCACACAAATTATTAAAGAGGAAACTCATGCAAATCCCGTGAACAAGTAATACACCCCGCAAGCAAGTCATACATTCCGTGAATGAACAATTTACTTCGTGAACAAAAATTTTTCAACAACAATAACAATATCGAGCCTTTATCCTACTACATGGGGTTAGCTACATGAATCCTTTTTCTCTACTGTCCTTTTAAGAGTCAAATTTTCATTAAATTCTAATCAAGAAAAGTCATTTCTAATATTTTCTAACCAAGTCTTTTAAGGTCTACCTCTACCTTTCTTATCATAAGCCAAATCTAATACATCTATTTTCCTAACCATGTCATCAAAAAGCCGCCATTTTATGTGACCAAACTGTACAAACCAAACTCCAAAAGTAGCCTCGATGTTTAAAAGTTTAGCTTGTTTTTATCTAAGGGGTTTCACACAAATCATCTAAGGCAACTCTCTCTAATCTTATCTACCACTAGAGTTACTCCAACCTTTTCACATATATGCTCATTTCGTATCTTATCTCTAAAAGTAAAACCACTCATCCACCTAAGCATCCTCATCTCTTCAACACTTGATATAATGTTTCCCTTTTAATGGCCAACATTACACACCATAAAGCATTGCAAGTCTAACCATCATCTCTAGAAATGTTCATATTTGACACGAACCGAAAACCTAACTCGAACCCGACCAAAAAATTCCGGGTTAGGATCAACCCGGACCTGAAACGGCCGGGTTTGGGTTCAACAAACCGATCGGTTTCAAAAACCGAGTCGGGTTCGGGTTGATCTGAAAACCCGAAATTGACCCTCCTTTTACCCGTTTTTTACTCAAAAACTCATTTTTGACCCGTTAACCCGAGATTGACCCGTTTTTTAACCAATAAATCAGAGATTGACCCATTTTTTACCCGAAAACTAGCATTTTTTTGTCGAACACGGGTCATTCATGTCGTGTCGGGTTGACCCGGACCCGAAGCGGGTCGGGTTCGGGCTAACCCCAATAGTGCTGGGTCTATTCCGAGTTCAACCTGAACCTGACCCATGACCCAAAAATGACACCCCTAATCATCTTATAGATTAGATCCTTCCCTTAAGTCTGAGGACTTTTCTATCACACAACAAACCTAATGCATTCTCCACTTCAACCATCCAACTTCGAATTCTACTAATAATATACTCATCTATTTCACCACCACTCTAAACAATAAACCCAAAATATCTAAAATGTGTATTCTTATTAATGACTTGATCACCCAAAGTCACAATGACCCATTAGAACGATTACTACTAAAATTACACTTCATATATTCAAAAAAAAAAATTCAAATGAGATAAAATAGTGTGACATTGCACATCACGAGTTGCACAACCATTTTGACAAAGCAAGCAAGACATGTCAAATCACCATAAGCAATTTGTTGTTGATGAACATGCAAAAACACCATACAAGCGTACCAAAAATCATGCAAACATGCACCCCATGGAAAAATGTTTGTGCTATCACTACGAAAATTTTACAAACTCACTTAAAAAAAACAAACTTTTACCTACAAAATGCTCAGGAGCAGACTACTACAACTATAGAACAATCATAAGTCTTTCATTTGAAGTCCATGCCTCTTTACCAAAACTAGAGTTGAAAAGAATTTCATGAGAGATATTCGAACGATAAAGTTTTTAATTAATTAACCTAAAATCCATACTCTCAAAAATGAATGTATAACTGTAAGATGCACGAAGATGTTTTGATTTATGTTTCACATCATGCCTTCAATCCCTTTTACAACAAAATTCCATTCCAAAGAAGCAAACTCTAGTGTTCCCCACGCACATAATAGCATGCAAAGTAACCCTTAAATCCCATCCCATGTGAGTAGGCAAGCAGAATTATTAAGGTTCTAGTGACAAAATAAGATATATTGGATCTATGGTTCAGAGTGATGGTGAAATTGATGGGGATATTATCAGAAGAATTCAAGTTGGATGGTTGAAGTGCAGGAATGCATCAGGTTTATTGTGTGATAGAAAAGTCCCCCTCAAACTTAAGGGAAAATTCTATAAGATGGTGGTGAGACCTGCAATGCTTTATGGTGCCGAATGTTGGCCATTAAAAGAGAAGCATAATACTAAGTTAAGTATTATAGAGATGAGGATGCTTAGGTGGATGAGTGGCTTGACCCTTAGAGATAGGATACGAAATGAGCATATACGTAAAAAAGTTGGAGTAGCTCCAGTGGAAGATAAGATTAGCGAGAGTCGCCTTAGATGGTTTGGTCACATTAAACGAAGACCTTCCGATGACCCGGTTAGGAAAGTTGAGGTATTAGATTTGACTTATGTTAAGAAAGGTAGAGGTAGACCTAAAAAGACTTGATTAGAAAATATTAGAAATGATCTTTCTTTATTAGATTTAAATGAAAATTTGATTTTTAACCGGACACAATGGCGAAAAAGGATTCGTGTAGTCAACCCCACATAGTGGGACAAAGGCTTGTTGTTGTTGTTGTTGTTGTCAGTGACAAAATAAAATTATATAAATACCCTGATGATTGTCATCTACTCCTATAACTTAAAGAAAAATCCAAACAACTTCCGTAAAGTTTTTCGATTGTGACAACTTAGGTTAATGTCAACACACAATTAGCCGATGTATTATCGAGTGTATCATTATAACTCTCCCAAATTATCTCTCGCTAGTTATGACATGGCACATAACATATAAAAGGTGCTTCTACTGTCAAATTGCACACATAGCAAAATGACATCAATAAAGTATGATCACGGCCAGAATCCACATGTTCTATAATAACTAATGAACCCATTAATAATAAATTATAGGGCGCACTTAATAAGACATAATGTCATTTGTTAATTAAGACCAGCTTAAATGTGTGCCTGTAGACAAGCATCCACCATAATTTTATAAGGTTACCTTCAAAAAAAATAACTCATGGCAACCGACAAAAATCATTCAATCATGCTTGGTTAATTATATCTTCTAACTAAATAAATATATCAAGGTTCATAACAGCTAAAGAAGTCAGAACAGTGAGATCTTAATCAAGTTTATCACCATTCTCCCACCAATGCTTTAAGCTAACTGTAATAAATTTCTTAATCCTAAATCAAGTTTACTGCTATTATATGCTAAGTACTTAGTCTCAACAACTAACCTTAATTGAAAATTTTCTCTCATTATCCAGAGAGATAATTAATTAGGCAAGCTTGCACTTATGAGAAATAGAATAAAATCAGAATCCTCATGAAATGAGGGTAAAATATTTGGGTAATATCTTATATTCAATTTAATTGACTTTTTGAAAATTTGACCTAGAGCCACCAAAAATCTCTCAATAGAGGCTGAGGCTTGAATTTTTGAAGCCCAAACATTAATGTTGTCTACAAACCGTCATAGATTTCAGAATTATTTAGGACTAAAAAATATCAAAAATAATAGTTTTCTTTTGAGTAAAGTAGTACAAGTATCTGAGCTTTGGGGTCATTAATAAACAAGTTCTATTTATTCTATTATTAAATCTCCT
Source organism: Dendrobium nobile (assembly GCA_022539455.1). Classification (NCBI taxonomy): domain Eukaryota; kingdom Viridiplantae; phylum Streptophyta; class Magnoliopsida; order Asparagales; family Orchidaceae; genus Dendrobium; species Dendrobium nobile. The sequence goes on along the minus strand of CM039722.1, from coordinate 3,438,148 downwards.
TTTCTACTCTTATCTCACATTTAGCAAGTTCTGTTTCCCAAGCAAATATTGATCTTACATGAAGGCCTTTATAGCAAAACAAAAAATTTAGCTTTCTAAAGTTATATTCAATTAAGCAATCCCCATATGCTTACATATAAGAAATACAACTTTTTTAACATATTACCCATGGAACACTCCCTCGATACTTGCTCTCCTCATTTTTCCTCATCCTTCTATCTCTACCACTCTATGCTATAATTAAAGAAGAAATAATGGAGGAAGAAAAAAAGAATATTGGAAGAATTAGAAGGATGAAGGAGAATGATCTGGGAGGGACTCAAGATATAATACATATCTCGAGGACCTATAAATACAGACTATACGGAAGAAAAGAAAGGAAAATTGAAAACGTATGAACTTTAACTGCTATGTATGTAAACCTTAGACCATGATTTAAAATTGCGCAATATGAGGCTCGCCTTGAGGCCCGCCTTTGCGCAATTCCAGTAAAAAACGCCTCGATGCTTATGCCTCGAGTTTTTTTTATGAGACTTGCGTCTCAACTTGGATGAGGCCCGCCTCGCCTCACTGGCATGAGGCTTACGCCTCACGCTATATATATTAAAACTTATATAAATCTTGAAGTAAATGCCCGACATTGGATTCTATAGGAGATGAGGAATGGGAGAGAGCAATTCACCATAATGATGATTCAAATGAAGAACCCCTTAGTGATGACAGTGCTGATGACTTATGAGTTCTTATGTGATATGTCATTGCTATTTATTTTTGGAAATCGGAATTATATGTTAATGAAAAGAATATTGGGATTTCGGAAAGATAGAATTTTGAGTTGAACTATATTTCATGTTGTCTTATTATTGAGATATTTTGATTTCACTTCATATCTTATGTTTTTTTATATTTTATATTATTCACTCATTAGTATATAACAAATTTATCATTTTATGTTTACGCAATCTTTTGATTTTGAGGCTTACGCCTCAAAACGCTTTGAGGCTTAAGCCTCGCCTCACGAATGAAAAACGCCTCAATACCCGAATACGCAATTTTAAACATTGCCTTAGACCCTTTCTTTAGATTAGACAGACTAGTTTTATTAATAGATCGATATATTTGGCCATCTTATCTCTTATTTTCAATCTTGATTACAGCATTGGCTTCTATAAACTATAACTTGATAGGCATAGCATATATTGCAGATATAGAATAATAAATTGCTATTTATTTGTTACACTAACTAATTAACTTGAAAAATCTTTTCATACGTTCTTCTTATCAAGATCACTACCTATTACAAGGCAAACGTAATAGCCCAACAATAAATCTAGAGTTCCATAAGTTATCATTTATCTCCTCTTAAATAAAAGTTGATATTTTTTCGATAAAGTTTGAAAGAGAGAACTAAAAATTTGAAGAAAAGTTTGTGATGTCTTTTATTACAATATTTATAGGGTTTATACAATCTTAGGAGAATTTCTAATAGAAAATATATTAAAATAATTTTGGTTTTATGCACTCCCCCTTTCCCCCGCACAAGTGCAGGCAAAATTGTTTTATTTGAAAGATTCCAAAATTTTTTGATTGAATAGAAAATTGAAGGTACGCTCTTTAGTGTTACATTAGCTAATGTTTTTGCAAATAAAATTGTTATTGATTTCTTAAAAAATCATAAAAATTTAAGATGTGGCTGATCAGCCCAGCCTAGACCAACCTAGATGGCCGACCCAGCCCAAGCCAAGCCAGGGGTAGCATAAGGGGGAAGTTTGGCCCCGCATGTGGGCCTATGCGAGCTTTTATTCATTATGTAAAAAGGAGGAATCAAGGTAGAGCAGTTTGGGAAGGTTTCCATTTAGAAAATAGGGCTGATTTGAATTAAAAAAGATTTTATTTAGGGAGAAATGATTGATTTGAATTAAGATTTAGGATAGAATTATGAAGGATTATATTAGGGTTAATAAGTTTGTTATATTTTCATTATGAGATTTGTAATTGTTATAGTTCTCTTTGAAGTAGTTCCTAGCAGCGACTAGAGTTTGTGGGAGAGCCAATCTACCTCTCGAATAGTATATCAATCGTATCATTCATTATTATTAAAGTAATCAAAAATCAACTACCACACTCATGTTCCTATAATTTCTTCTTATTTAATTTGTTTCTTTTGCTTCCAAGTTGGATAATATTGGTATCAAAGCGAGGTTTTAGAAAGATGACAACAAAGAAGATGAATGCGTTGGAAGTCGAAGCAGAGCAAATCAAATTCAGGATGGAGGAGAAATTCTCAATCATCGAAGGAAGTATTTTAGCCATGAAAATCGGATGGAGAGTTGATTTGGAGGGTTGGAGGAGATGATGAGAAAGCTCATATAGATGCAATCCCAAACTCCACTAGCGGTTAATATTGCTAACCATTTGATAAGGATTCCCTTGGTCGAATTTAAGGAAAAGGAGATCGGATGGGAGGAATTCGAAGAGGAGAGATTCTTTCATTAAGAGCCACATCCTAGGGTTATGATAAGGGGTGAATCAGGGTCTCCAAATAAGGTAGGGGTGTCAATTAGGGTACACATGTCGGGTTCGGGTTGAACCCGACTTGACCCGGGCATAAACGGGTTGACCCGAACCCGACCCGCATGGGTTGCCAGGTTGACCAGACCCAACCGGCAAACCCGCGGGCATTGTTTTTGAGTCGCATCATCACACGTAGCCGCGTAGGGCTTGCCGATAAATTACGATAGTGAGGAACTTGTGATCTTCGATATAGCTCACCGATAAATTACGACCGATTAAACTTGTAGAGAGTATGACTACCTGCTCACAAGAAACTTGCAATAAATACAGGATGTTCATACAGTTAACAATAATCAAGTTTCCAATAAACGCATTTATCTATTTGCAAATATTGACACTGGATATGAAACAAATGTAGCACACTGTCCACAAGTAAAGAAGACCAATATGCAACAAACACACTGAAATCACTTACAAGCAATAATGTAAGACGTCCAGTAGATATCAAAGGGTATCATTGCAAGTTGAAATGCAAATAATGATCAATGATAGTTAACAAGGATATGTGATCTAGTTGCCAGTATATGCACAGGAATATCTTAGCAGACGCTACAAATCACATGTTAATGATAGAAGCATCCATATCAACCTTGCAACAAGATATAGCAACCCTTGCAACTAATCATTATTCAATATCAATTTAATACATAGCCCTTGCACAAGTGAAAAATGAAAGACAAGCCTTTTACAAATGCAGATACGAACTCAAAGTCAATTAACCTGTAGACAAATATATTAACCTGCTTACGAACAAACATCAAAATACAAGTAAATGCAATCAATTTTAAGGTCAGCATTGATCAAGCACTAAATGCAAATACCTACAGACCCTAATAGGAGACCCATTATACACACAAAATGTCCTCTATGAACAAAGTGTCAAATGCCTACAATAAATACAAATTCTTGTGGCCAGCGCTAGAAGATTTGTATGTAAAGAAATGACCACGAACAAAGGCATCATGTGAATGCAGTAATCTACGGATAACAAGCAAGAGATTTGTTAGTGCACTACAATTCACCTGTAGAAAGCAACAAGTAGTGCACAACAATCTACCTATATGAAACGAGCAAATGACCATAGTATGATGTAATGCCAGCGGATCTGCAACCGTATACAAGTAGACAAAATGCGTGTATAAGGTTCAAAATAGAACGTTGCATTCAAACGAGGGTTTCCCACACAACTGAGTAGCATCAAATATTCCTGAAAAAGCCCCCACACTTGCATTACAAATGTATACACATAAAAAACACAAGAAATGCACGTGCAACCAAATGTCCGCATGGACCCCGGCGAACGTGTTGTGGGAGAACACGTGAATTCTAGGAATGCTGTGCGGGTCAATAAATGAACCTAAGTTCAAACCCGCCTTCTACGTGGATAGATAGGAGTCGACAGGCTCGAACTATCAAATAGATATACGACCAAAGTTTCGACCGGAATATTTGTTTTATATGTTCATATTCGACCTTCAAGGCCTATGAACAATGAAATTCGTCAACAAAGGTTTGAAGCATACAAAATTCGATCCTCTGTCGACAATTTGATAGAGTCGACATTGTTCAATCCTCAAATGCAAATAACCTCATTATCCCGATGATGACCGTGTTGAATGTAGATCTCAAACAGATGGATTAATTCCAAATATTACAAATTCCATCCAAAAGCCCGAAAATCCAAAAGCTCCAAAAAATCCCAAAAATCATAATGTTTAAAATATTTAAAATTGAAATAAATCATCCAACCGCTTAAAGTAAAACACATTTATCCTCCGCAACAGTTTGTCGAAGTGGACAAATTCGAAAATAATTTCAACTCACAAAGAGCCAATTTCTGGTCGAGAAAATCACTATAATTCATTCTCAACCATCTCCTATCAACGAGAACGTGGCACGTGTCCTCTAACCGGCGGTTTTACCGTCAAATGGCACCACATGTAAATGATTATGACTGGTGCCCTCTAAACCGAGTAGTCTACCGCCAAATGGCACAACTATATTACGGTGATGGCCAGAGCCCATATGCTCCCCAATGACATCAAATTCTTGAGATAGGAATCAATAAAATATAATCAATAGCTAAGGTGAATTCAGATTTATCCCCTTAGACAAACATCCACCCCAGGTCTATAAGGCACCCTTGGACGACGCAACCCATGGTTGCCGACAAGGATCCTTCTGTCAGGTTGGATTAACTACCTCCTTTGACTAAGTAAACCAGGAACCACGATGGTTTGGAACGATGAAACCATAGGATCTTGATCAGGTCAATCATTCACTTCCCCGTCATCCACTTTAAGTGCAAGATGGTGAAATTTCTAATTTTAAATGTCAAATTTTCAATTACCTAAGCCCAATGTTACTACTATATGCCAAATAACATGTATTTTTTACGTATCTGATCGATAACTAGCCTTAATCAGAAGTTCTCTCTCATTATCGAGAGGGGTAATTAACTATAAGGACATGCGCCTATAGGAAATCAGAACTCAGATCATAAAGTCCTAGCAAAAAGAGGGGGAAATCTCTGGATAGTGTATTATCTACAAACCCAATCTGCCTTCCCAAAATTTACCCTGGAACTTAATCCGTTAAAACTCCCCTGAAAAGCAAAGGGGGAGACCGAGGCTGAATTTTCAGAGCCCACAGCCGAGCCATGAAGATCGAGTCAAGCAAGGAGGATAGAAGAAATATGGGATTCCCAGCCTCGATAAATGGGGGGACAATTGGAGGGAGAGGAAGTTGGAGAAGATATGCTAGGGTGAGGAAGTTGAAGATGCTGATATTTGAAGAGGAGGATGCCCATGTGTGCATGTACCGAGTGGAGAGGTATTTCCCAGTGAATGGGCTAAATGAGGAGAAGTTTACGGCTGCAGAGGCTATGTCTTGGGAGGAAAGCCCTAGCTTGGCTCTAGTTGAGAGAGGCTAGATATCCGGTCCAATCTTGGGAGGAGTTCAAGGATTGCTTGTTAGAGATTTTTTAAGCCATTCGGGAAGAGACCTACATGAGAAATTCTTTACCTTGACTCGAGAGAGGACCTTCATGGAGTATAGGGAGAGATTTGAGTTTTTGTTAGGACGGTTGAGGGGGATTTTAGAGGCAGTATTGGAGAGAAATTTCATGAAGGGCCTAAAGGCTGATATACGAGCAGAGCTCCAATTGTTGAGGCCAACGGGGTTAAGAGAGACGGTGGAGCTAGCATAGATTGAGGAAGATCATAGACAAATAGATAGGACCAGTAGGAGCGAAGTCACAGGAGGCTCTTACGGGAGTGCCTCGACTTCACTAGCATCGAGGACCTAGATGATGTCATTTCAGCAGGAGGCACCGAGGGAGAAAAGTGAGGGAGTTTAACCTGGGACAAACTTCAAGCGCCTCATAGAGACAAAGGTGTAGGATAAGAGAGTGAAGGGTTTGTGCTACTGATGTAATGTAAGGACCGCACACTCCAGGTCTTTACGATTTATGACGAGGATGAGACCGACAACCAAGAGTTGGTGGAGGAAGGAGAAGCGGGAGGAGAGCACCAATACCTAGATGTGGAGGAATTGTTCGTTAACTAGTGGTGGGATTTACTCCAAATCACACCATGAAGATGAGGAGATAGATCAGGGAGCAGCCAATGGTGGCCCTAGTGGTGGATAGCAGGGCTAGTCACAACTTTATCTCAAATCGAGTCGTGAACCAGTTAAGATTGAAGCTGATGGATACGGGGAACTTTAGAATCATGATGGGGATAGTGAAGATGGAGAAAAGTAGGTGAACTTGTAGGAGATTGGTGCTAACACTCCAGGGCCTGCTTATATTGGAGGATTTTTATTTCTCTTGGATTTACGAAGTACTAATATAATTCTAGGGATGAAGAAGTTACAAACAATTGGAAAGATGGTGGATTGAAAATCTTTGACTACGGAGATTCGAGTGGAAGAGAAGAGGGTGGTGCTACGAGGAGTGTCAGCCTGTGAAAACCCATGGTTCACTCAAAACCATGATAAAGGCGATATAGGGGATAGCGTTGGGCAACTTAGGGAGTTACAAAGCCTGCAAGAATGATAGACTGGTCCAGTCGGTCCTACGGGACCGGCCTGTGCGAAAGAAGCGAAACTCTTCGCCTCCTATAAGCGTGATCTGATTACCAGATCTAACAAAGCTGTTTAGGAAGGATTTTGAAGGGAGTTAGGAGGGATTTGGGAAATTTGAACGTAGGGACTATATTTAGAGATTTCCTTTTGGATTGTATGCATTAAAGAGTTTGTTTTCCTAGGGTTAGGGCATCTGGAGTTTGGCTGAAATTTGAGATCTCTTAGGTTTTTGGGCTCTAGCAGCTTCTAGAGATTTGGGAGAGATAGATCCTCCTCTCGAATAGAGGATCAATTGTATCTTGGTATTTTTCGTTTCTATTTCAACAAATAATACAAATTACCTACTATTTTCCTGATTTTGTGCGGGGTTTTGTGGAGAATTTTCGTTGTTTTCCAAAGATTGATATGAATTACTTGAGATCTACATGTGTTTCCTATCAAGGAGGTCCAAGATTCAAAGCTAGTCAAAATGTTGAGTGTGTACAACAGCTTCTGCAGCAGTTTTCAAAGTTTTTTCAACATCCTAGCAAATTACTGCCACCTAGGGAACACGAGCACACCATTACCTTAAAGGAGAGAGTTTCTCCTATCAACGTCCAACTGTACTAATACCCGCAGATTCAGAAGGATGAATAAAGAAGCTCATCAGAGAAATACTTGAGGCAGAGATTATCAAACGCAGTGTGAGCCCCTTTTTCCAGTCTAATTTAAATAGTGAAAAAGAAGGATGACAGTTGGAAGTTTTGTATGGATTACAGGGCCCTAAACAAAAAAATTGTGCTAGACAAATTTCTTATCCCCGTAATTAATGAGCAACTCGATGAGCTGTTTCTCGAAGATTGACCTAAAGTTAGGGCACTACCAGATCAGAATGAAGTCGGGGAATTTGCACAAGATCGCTTTCAGGGCCCATGAGGGCCACTACGAGTTTTTGATGATGTCTTTCGGCCTTACCAACTCTCTAGCCACTTTTTAATCCCTCATGAACTGGGTTTGTCAATCCTGCATCAGAGTGTTTATCTTGATATTCTTTAATGATATCCTGATCTACAATCATATAGAGGAAGATCATGTGGGCCACCTGAGGACTGTACTGGAGACTTTGAGGGATCACTATCTGATATTTCTTTGGATAGCCACGGGTGGAGTACCAAGGAAATGTGGTGAGAGAGCACGGGTAGCAACAGACCAGTCCAAGATCGAGGCTATGTTGGATTGGCCTTTATCTAAGAACCTGAAGGAGTTGAGAGAGTTCTTAGGTCTCACTGGCTACTATCGGAAGTTTGTGCAAGGGTATGGCACAATACTGTGGACACTGACAAAGTAAATGAAGAATGACAGTTTCAATTGGGGGGAAGCAGAAACACAGGCCTTCGAGCAACTAAAGAAAGCCATGATGAGCATGTCAAGATTAGCACTTTTTGACTTCATCAAACCATTTATAGTGGAGACGGATGCATCAAGATACGAACTAGGGGCAATACTCATGCAGGATCATCAGTCCATTACTTATTTCAGCCAGGTGCTCACGACCAGGGCAAGGCTCAAGTCTATATACGAGCGGGAGTTTATGTTGATGGTAATTGTAAGAGCCATCTAAAAGTGACGATTCTATTTGTTGGAGTGACATTTTATCGCCAGGACATACCAGAGGAGTCTGAAGTTTATGCTGGAATAGAGGATGGTGACTAAGGAGAATCAAAAGTGGTTATCCAAGTTACTTAGATATGATTGTATGATTTTGAGATCCAGTATTGCCCAGGACTAGAAAATAAACCCTTGGATGCACTATTGAGGAAGACGGACGAGCCACGACAGAAAACTTTATCAGTACCTATGGTCCTAGACTAGGAAGCCCTGAGATTAGGGAGCGAACAGGATGAGGGTTTAAGAAATATGAGAGCCAAGTTGTTGCAGGACCAAGACATTCATCTTGATTACATGTTGAGGGGCCCCAAACTACTACATTAGGGGTGATTCATCTAACCAAGGACAACGGGTACATTCCCAAGTTGTAGGAGTTTTAAGGCAACAAAATTGAATGACACTTAAGAGTTTAGAAAACATACAGTTTGGCTATTCACGTAGTTACACTGGTTAAGGATGCATCAAGATGTAGAGGAGTGTATGGAGAGATGTGATGTGTGCAAACGGCACAAGTACTTGGCCATGACATAAAGAGGATTATAATAGCCTCTAGCTCTACCGGAGAGGATATAGGAGGTGACGATGGACTTCATCGTGGGGTTACCATAATCGAAGGGATTTTCTGTGAAACTGGTAATAGTGGATCGTCGGAGCAAGTATGCACACTTTGTCCCTCTAAAGCCAGCAGGTGGTGCACTTACATAGATTTCCATAATCCATTATGTCAGATTGAGACAAGGTGTTCCTCAATCATTTATGGAAGGAGTTATTCCATTTACAGGAAACGGTCCTAAAAAGGAGCACCATCCCAAGACAAATAACTAGATGGAGGTGGTCAATATAAGCATTAGAGATCTATTTGCAATGCTTTGCATCGAATACGCCGAAGGGTTGGGCAAAGTGGATTGCTTGGGCCGAGTATTGGTACAACACTTCATACCATTCAGCAGCGCAGACCATTCAGCAGCGCAGACCACCCCTTTCAAGATTCTCTATGGGAGAGATCAACCTCATTTGATACATTATGGGCATAACACTATACAAGTATCCAGTGTAGATCAGTACTTAAGAGAGAGACCGGACATTAACAAAGCTCATGAGACACTTGTGGAGAGCCCAGATGATCATGAAGAGGAAGGCTGATGAGTACAGGAGAGAAGTACACTTCAAGCGAGGAGACATGATTTACTTGAAATTGAGAGCCTACCAATAGAGGACACTAGACAGGAGGAATGAGAAATTGTCCCCACAATAATTTGGACCTTATGAAGTTTTAGAGCGAATTGAAGTAGCGGTCTATCGACTGAGATTACCACCTTCGTCAACATTGCACCAAATATTTTATGTCTCAAGCCCGAGGCGTACAATATGAGATCACACACCGTCCTTACTACCCCCTACTTTAACAAAAGACATAGAGGCCATTTTGAAACCCCTAGAAGTAAAAGGGGTGCGTCAAGGGAAAATAGCAGCATATGAGGTACTAATCAAGTGGAAGGATTTGCCAAAGTATGAAGCCACATGGGAGCCATATGAGATGAACAGAAGAGTTCTCATTCTTCCACCTTGAGGATAAGGCGCGTCTTAGGGGGAGGGGGAAGTATTGATACGCCCGGCCAAGACTAGCCAAGCCAAGCCTGTCCAATGCAAGCCAAACCAGTCATGTGATTGGGCAAAACCAGAGGTAGTAGGAGGGGAAAGTTTGGCCCCCTTGTGGATCCCCGGGGAGCTATTATTCATTATCTAATAATAAGGAATCAAAGGGGAATTGTTAAGAAAGGTTTTAATATAGGAAAAGAGGGCTAATTTGAATTAGAAAATGATTTATTTAAGGAATGAGGGCTGATTTGAACTCAGATTTGAGAGAGTAGGAAGAATTATATTAGGGTTAACAAGGTTGCTTTATTTTCATTATAAGATTTGCAATTATCGTAGTTCTCTTTGCAGTTGTTCCTAGCAGCGGCTACGGTTTGTAGGAGAGCCGATCAATCTCTCGAATAGTAGATCAATTGTATCATTTGTTATTATTGTAGTAATAAAAAATCAGCCCCCATACTTGTGTTTCTACAATTTCTTCTTATCTAATTTATTATTTTTGCTTCCAAGTCGCATCAGGGGCCATCTTTGAAATGGTGAATTTTCACATGCAATGTTGTGCACACATTAATAATCTAATTGTTCAAGAGGATTTGAAGAAGATAAATGGTTCTATCACAAAGGTGCGCCAGATTATCAAATATATGAAAGGCTCTCAGGCCATAAAAAAAAACTCTTTGAATGTATTAAACAAATTTTTTTTGATGTTAAAAGAGGATTAAAACAAGATGTTCCAATAAGAAGAAATTTAACTTTCATCATGCTTGACTTAGCTATTTACTACAAATGAGATGTTTTTGTAGTAGGAGTTGGGTGATTCCAACTTCAAGGGTTGTCCCTCAAGTAGTAAATGGGATCAAATAATTAACATATACAACTTCTTGGCACCATTTTGTGATATTACTTGTACATTCTCTGGAACAAAATTTTCTAGTGCAAATCTCTATTTTTCTTGTATTTTCACTTCCTATGCAAATATTGAAGCATGAAATGACAAGTGGGCATGATTATATAATGAAAAATATTGGTTTGATTTCAAAGTCATCTTAGCTATCGCTATCATTTTGATCAAAAATATAAATTGAAATTTATTGAATGTTGTTATAAGAACTATACAATGGCGATTATGTTAGTGAAATTGCAAAAGTGAGGGATAAGTAATTCTCATTATTTGCAAACTACTCGAGAGCAAACAAGAATAACTCAACTTCAAATGCATTACAATATACACTTTCGTCTCAAAGTAATCTTTCAAATAGTCTTTCTTCAACAATTATAAAATCTCGATTTCTAGAAGTAAATGATATAAATTTCCAACCATATTTATTTACTTCATCATTAAATTCGTGTTCTTATGATGAATATTTTTTAAAATCCAAATAAGATCACGATTCTTTCAAAGTAGAGACTACAAGGCCTAGAAATTTATTTTGATGATCAGGAAAGTTGAATTAGATATTTTACAATACTGAAAAGGTAATTAGTAGAGGTTTCTAGAAGTTTCTACTATGGCTCTTGATATTTTGTGCATTCCAATTTCTGAAAATGTTTTTAGCAATAGCGGTTGAATTTTTTAGCAATTTTGAAGTGCATTAAAACATCATATATTTGAAGCATGGTTGTACAGTAAACAAGGAAACACATCTAGTTCGTTGACATTTTTTTTGTATAGTTTTTAAAATGTTTATTTATGTTTTTTGTAAATTTAAAGGATCTTGAACTTGAAGCTGTCACAAAAAATATCTTGGACTTAGGCATCAATGACAATGATATTGGAGATGGCAATGGTTCAATTAACATAGCATCATAGTTGGACAGAAATATGATTATGCAATTGTTGTAGAACATAAACATAATGCCTATTTGTGGAACTTCCCTCGGTTGACTATTGGTGACAGCATAGTTGAATTTTTCAGTATTAATAGCTTCTTATCATTTTCTTAAACCATAATATGTGAGTGCAGGTTGCTGTGCAGTTTAGAGCCAAATTCTGCTTTTCACTATGTAGATGAAGGTCGTCTAAGTAAAATGGGTAATTAATCAATGCTTGTGCAGTTTAATTCTTAATAACATACGTTAATATGTCTATGTTTATCTATGATTGTTTCTTTGTTGGTTGAGTGGTATGTTCAATTGCTTTGTTAGTTTTTTTATTCTTGCTTTGTTACCCATTTGTTCTTTGATAATTGCTTTGTTAGTTAACTGTCAATAACATATGTCCAGTTGCAGCATATTTTTATGGTTCAAAGCTAATTGTTTAGTGCATTTAATTTGTGATGACTATTAGTAATGGTCAGCTGTTAATAGATTTTTCATTTAGTTTCAGAATATTTTGTATTACCAATTGATGCTGTCCATTAAGGTTGGGCGAAAAACAATCATCGAATGAATTTTGATGTATGCAAGCTGTTGTAAGTCTATTCATTGCATGATGTTATAAGTCTATTAACTTCATCTCTATTTATTGGCAGATTTATCCAGTTGACCAGTAACTGAGTTACTTTACCATGCTTTAGAAAAAAAGTGAGAGATGTGATAGGAAATAACTGCAGAAATCAATTTCCCCTTGGCTGAAATTGAAATTCAACACTCCAACCACAATCTCTAAGAAAAATTTAAGAGAAATAATGGAAGAAAACTCTTTGCCATTGATGAAATAGAGAAGAAAACCGCTAGATACAATGGATCCTCAATTTGAGAAAAGGATCAAACTCTCACAAGTCTTTAGACCCTGCTAGAGCCCAAATCAGCAAAGAACAACTTAGTTCAAAAAAATACTTGATACCCTAAACCCTAGGAAAACATCTTACTTAAAGCATACAATCATAAAGGAAATATCTAATTAGCCCCTCCTTTGAATTTTCCCTCACAACCCTCATTAATTCCCTCTTAACTGTTGCCTGTTGGACCTCACACGGAAGACCAAATCACCTGGGTCTGTTATACTCCTATTCAGGGACCGGTCTAACAATTTCCGCCTCTCAAAGACCCACCTTGTCTACAAGGTGGAAAGACGACACTCTCCTCAGTTTCCTCGTTATCACAAATGGTGAGAACTTGAATAGTTCGGTCCTTATATCTATGCCCCGGTGTATACCTCTCCTCACATCTGAAACAGAGCCCCTCGTCCTCTTCTCTTGTAACTCCATTTATGTGAGCTTATTGAAGTTGTCCCCGAGTCTTCCCATATAATCTTCTCGTTTGGGGTCTCCCGAAGAGTACCTGGTGTTGGATATCTATGTGCCAAAAAGATAGTGGTCATCCTGTACGAACCTCTTGAGTTGCTACCTCCCATTCCTCTCTCCAGGTGCCTCTAATCCTCCGCTAACTGAGCTAGCTCCATAGCTTCTCCCAAATCACGATGACTCATCACTCTAATTGATGCTAGAATCTCTGATTTAAGCACTTTTATAAAGTTTCCCTCAAGTACTGCCTCTGAAAGCCGGTCCAATCTACTGGCTAGATGCTCAAACTACTCATGATATTCCACCACTACTCCCTCCTACGTCAAGGCAAAGAACTGCTCATAAAACTCCCCTCCTCAATTGATTTAAAAACATTCCAAGTTTCCAACAAACAGTCCTTAAACTGCCTTCAAGTCTATATGGGTCGCATTGTATCCCTCTATTAGTACTACGCAAATGCTTTCCCCTCCAAGCACATCCTAATTGTCATTAGTCTCTTCTCCTCCGTCACATTGTATAAAATTGCGCAATATGAGGCTCACCTTGAAGCCCGCCTCTATGCAGTTCCAATGAAAAACGCCTCGAGTTATTTTTTGAGGCATAGGCCTCAACTTGGTTGAGGCCTGCCTTGAGACGTGCCTCGCCTCACTAACGTATGTGTGTGTGTGTGTGTGTGTGTATATATATATATATATATATATATATATATATATATATATATATATATATATATATATATATTATAACTTATATAAATCATAAAGTAAAGCCCCGAACAAATCACTCTTCGTGAACCCCCGAGTCACAGCAATTTCCTCTCAACTACCTTAACCTCTAGCCCGTCGCTTTCGCCATAGCCACCACCGTCATAGCCGTTGTCAAGAATCACTTGAAATATGCACACCATCACCTCTAAAAACTTTGGAGTATTAATCTCATCTTTATGTTGATTAAAAACATTTATGAAAGAGGAAGATGCTTGAAATAAATGGATAAGCATATTGCGAGGAATCGGACTCCACAGGATGAGACGGAGGAGAGACCAATTTATTATAATGACGACTCAAATAAAGATTTTCTGAGTGATAACAATACAAATGATTTTCTAGTTGTTGCCAATTATTTCTTTTTTTTTAGAAATTCAAAGTAGATGAGTAGGGAACTGAGAAAGAAGAAATTTGGAGTTGAACTTAATGTTATATGATACTTTTATGCAGTTTCTATATTTAATAATTTTTAGCTTATGTAATCTTTGTATTTCAATTATATTTCATACAATTTATCACTAGTCACTTTACATCTTATGCAATTTTTTGTTTCATATGCATGTCATGGTGTTACTTCATAGTTTAATAAAAAGATAATATGTCATCTTTTAACATATTATTTGTGTACTACAATGCTTAAAATTGCGTAATCGAGTATTGAGGCATTTTTCGTTCGTGAGGCGAGGCGTAAGCCTCAATGCGTTTTGAGGCGTAAGCCTCAAAATCAAAAGATTGCGTAAACACAAAATGATAATTTTTTTATAAACTAATGAGTAAAAAATATAAAATATAAAAAGGCACAAGATATGAAGTGAAATCAAAATAATCCAATATGAAATATAATTCAACTCAAATTTTATCTTTCCCAAATCACAATATTCTTTTCATTAACATAAAATTCCAAAAATAAATAGCAATGACATATCACATAAGAACTCATAAGTCATCACCATTGTCATCACTAAGGGGATTTTTATTTGAATCATCATTATGATGAACTGTTCTCACCCCTTCCACCTCTCCTATAAAGTCCAATGTCTCTCAATCAAAACATGCACTCATGAAGAAAACTTATACAAAGCATGCACTCATGAAAAAACATACTAACACTAACAACTATTACTAAAGATGATGAATACAACAATATGTCGGGTAACCGGGGATCTAAGGGTGAGCTGCCCCCAGCAGGGTCAGGTCGCAGGGTCAAGGGGTAGCTCTCTTATGGGGGTTTCCGGAAGCAGTGCCCCCAGAACTTTTTTTTATAAGAGTAATTTTGAAGTTTTGCTTATTTTTAAAGTTCATAAGTCGTTTGTATGGAATGATATCGAGCATGTACCTAGCAGTACCAAACATGTACCTAGCAATACCGAGCATACTGAGCGGTACCAAGCATGTACCAAGTGGTACCGAACATGTACATAGCAATACCGAGCATGTACCTAGCGGTACCGAGCATTATTGTACCGAGTGGTACCAAGAGTTTTTTTTTTAAGAGGTGGATGCCTTTAAAACTTGAGGCGAGGCACGCCTCAATGAACTTGAGGCGTACGCCTCAATGCCAGCTCTCATTGCGTAGGCTTTGAGGCTTTAAATTTTAAAATTGAGCTAAGGCACGCCTCTTATTTCACAATTTTAAAACATGGTAACTATATAAAAATTTACTTTTAACAATTATTTGCACTTAACGCAATTTTTTATTTTGAGGCTCACGCCTTAAAACGCCTGGAGGCTTACACCTCGCCTCACGAACAAACAAAAACTCAATACCTAATTGCGAAATTTTAAGCATTGCTCCGTCAACCTATTGATAGTAAAGTACCATTTCACCCTATATATCCACACATGTGCATCATCTCCCTCAAAAATAGGTATATTCAGCTTCCTCACCCTTAGATCTCCTCTGCCACCCCTGCTCCCTCCAAAATTTCACATTCCCAAAGGGAGTGGTTCCCCCCAATTGTGCCAATTACCCCTTCTTCGCTCATACCTAGACCTTACATCACAAGCCCACCTTATCCCTTCAAATTCAGCAACCCTTCAATCATATTCAACCCATCGCCTTTCAAATTTAGTCTGTTTCCTTTCAAATTCAACACCCCTCCACTCATGCCCAACTCCTTCAAGCCTCTCTCCATATTCTCTACCCGACTCCTCCATAGGAATATCTTCTAAGGGAAGCATTGTCTCTTCTCAATCCACAATCTCAGCCTCCTAATCTTCCCTTCGCCTTATCGAATTAGAGTTTTCCCCATGTTCATGGCAATCAGCGACTTTCCTCACCTCTAACAACGTCGTTTTGGTTTGGTCCTCAAGCAACTTCTTCAACATCTCCTTCAGGATAAAAAATTTCACATCGATCTTCTTGTGTACGGATGAAATTTGACTTTTGAAATTTGAAATTTTAGTTCGGAGACCTTATATTTCAAATTTCAAATGTCCAATTTTCCTCTCTAACACTTCTAACTTTTAGGAAATAACTGCATAAATCAATTCCCCCTTGGCTCAAATTAAATTTCAGCACCCCAAACCCATCTCCAAGATGAATTTAAGATAAATAACAGAAGAAAACTCTCCGCAATCGATGAAATAGAGAAGAAAACCACAAGACACAATAGATCCTCAATTGGAGAGGATCCAACTCTCCCAAATCTCTAGGCATGGCTAGAACCCAAATCAGCGAAGAACAACTTAATTCAAAAAAAATACTCGATACCCTAACCCTAAGAAAACATGCCCTAAGAAAACATGCTACTTAAATAATACAATCATAAATGAAATCTCTAATTAGCCCCTCCTTTGAATTTTCCCTCTCAATCCTCATTAATTCCCTCTTAATTGTTGTTGGACCCCACACGAATGGCGAAATCACATGGGAGGAGAAACTCCTACGCCTCTGTTATATGCGAGCCAATCCCAGATGGATCGGCTGGACCGATCTAACAAGATGTTAACTCGACAGTTTCACGTATGAGTTTCAAGTCAAGGAAAATTTCTTTTAGCAAGCTTATTTTTTCATTTGCTTCGATTCTTCTATTGGTTTGGTTGTTGTTGGGCTTGGACCTTTCTTCAATGTTGGCTGGCAGTCATAGTTGTCATCCGATTTGTTGCTCAGAATTATTGATTGTGGTTGCTAAATTCAGCTGCCTCTAAGAGAATCTCCTATTATGGATATATGTACCTCATGATTTTTTTGTTATGAGGCGGTGATGAAAACCCTTTTGCAGTAAACCCTTTGGTACAACCAGGTGGCATTTGTTTTCTCTTTGCTTGAGCATACAATATCTAATGGAGCAAATACTAATTGGGCAAATATAAATTACCATATTAGAGCGCAACATTCTCTGACATTTTTTGAGTTGATGGATGTTTTTTTAGGGTTTATCTGAGCCCTATGTTTTTATTTTTTAAACCATGCTATTTTTACCTGTTATCTTTCCTCCATTTCACTAGTTTTCCTTTTTTTTTTAATCTAATTTTGTGCAAACCATATATAAGTGGGATCATGAAGAGAGCATCAGAGCATGACATGTGTAGTGCAAATCATAACATTTCTAATGAAATAAATATTTTTATGAAAAACATGACATTTTTTATGTTGGGAATAATATCAAATAGGTATTTATTATTAATTATTTGCAATTGAATTGGCTAGAAGACATTCACCAAGAAATATTGGGGAGCAAGTGCTAGAGTTGAATACGTTAATTTTCTATTTATAAAAGTATATTTGTAATTTGTAATTATAAATATATGTATAACTTATAACAGTAGTTGAATCAGTTAAATATTTCAATTTAACTTTCAAATTTTCTTGAAATTGTATATGTTTCAAAAATAATAGTAAAATATATATGTGGATTTTTTTTTTTGCAAAGTAATGTAGATTTTTTTTGGTAATATTATCATTTGAATTAGCCCAATTTTTTTTAAATCTAAACGAGTCAGCGTGTTGGGTTTGGTCAGGTGGGGTTGATAGCAAGGCAAGTTCGAGTCTAGATTTGAGACCCATTTTTCTAAACGGGTAATGTGAGTTGAAACCGGGCAATGGCGGGTTAGGACCTGAGCCAACCCAAAAACTCATTTTGAAATCCCTTAAAAATCCCCATTATCTTTTGGTAGGTAGTCACAAGACTTATGAGGATAGTACTCACATATGATGCACCGACACTTCTCCTTAAATAAGCATGCATTCAAACATATATCGAACACGACATGCGTCCGACAATCCTCCAATGCGTGTCGGACATGCCGAAGATGTGTAAAATTAAAAAAAATATATTAAAAATAAATTGGACACACATCTACATACGTGACTAAAATATTTTATGAAATTTTTTTAAATATAATTTAGTGTATCTAAATTTTTTATTTAGTATAAAATAAAAACTAGATTTCTTATTTCCTCACTAAAGCCCTAAATTAATTGCCACACTTAATACCTCATTCCCTGAACAATGCATTTTTATTTCACTCTGACAGGTTGTGGCTAATGTTTCACAGCAACGCTCGAAGCCAGCTTAATATCGACGTCTAGTGCAGTCATAATATTAGTATTTCAAAACCATCTCACAATCAAAGTCTGACATTGTATTGGCATTGATGCTCGACGCTAACAATTTTTACACCCACAATCACAACCCATGAAATTTGGACATCTCATCTTTGTCCAATGTTGTCTTAACATTGACGATCGACGTCATCTCGAGATTAACAACCGATGTTGCCTTGACATCAAGCCTGATGCCCATTCCACAACAACAATGCTCGACTGTCGAGAACATTAATGTCTCTCCACTCGATGCCTAGCACGACATCGATACCTAACTCTCGACATCCTAATATTAATTATTTTAGTACAAATCATAGTTAAATTATCTATTATTTCTAAATTATTTTAAATATTACATTTATTTAATTTTTATACACTATTTTTAATCTATAAAAAATATAATACCATATCCAATCCTTATTTGTGTCCTATATTTTCAATAATTAACATGTCCCGTGCTTGTATCGTGTTGGGTCTGTGTCGCCATGTTCGTGCTATGCATCATGGGTACTCACCTTAAGGCCCACCTCAACGCAATTTTAGTGAAAAATGCCTCGAGGCTTATGCCCCAAGTTTTTTATGAGGCTCGCGCCTTAGTTTAGTTGAGGCATGAGTCGCCTCACTGGCATGAGGCATACGCCTCACCCTTGTAATAGATTAAAAATCATATTTTACATTCATTTTTACTATACGCAATTTATGAATTTTGAGGCTTACGCCTCAAAATGCCTTAACAATAACGTCTCGCCTTACGAATGAAAAATGCATTAATACCTAATTGCATAATTTTAAACTATGGATAGACAAGTATGTGAAGTCTCTTATAAATGATCAAAACAATGATTGCCATTGTGCTTAGAGATTACCCTAAATGTATGGGTTGATATGTATGTCAAACCAATATAACGATTTATTTTCATAACGATTATCTAAAATATTAGATGGTGGTGGTTGATTTTTGTGGATCATGTCTAGCATGATGTTAGGGCCAATAAAATTAGCACCATATGAAGTTGTTTTCCAATTACATATTTGGCTCATAGCTCAAGCGAGAAAGGCTAGGATATCATGAATAGCATCAACCTTAGTAGAACAACAGAGAACTCAGTAATATGGCTTTTGATTCACTCATGGAAAGGTAAATTGGGAATCAAATCATAAAGCGGTGGTTAATTTGTCTTTCTACTTCAGAAAAGAAGACAAGAAGAAATTTCGTTATAGTTTGGGCTTTTGTTTATAAAGAGGTTTAGAGATTGAGAGTTCATCTAAGTTATTCATTGAGATTGTTAGTGATGGTGAATCTCAAATCACACAATTGAGATAAGAAATGACAAATTAGGAGTCCATATGCATTATCGAATTGTAAATCAAACTTGAAACAAGGCAGACCAAGGCCCTCAAATATCATTGGATAAGAATCAAGATTACACCAGGATAAGGAAAAGTTCTGGATAAGTTTGTACTTGAATTTAAATTCAAATTAGAATAAATTTTATTGTAGTTATTCCTTAAATCAGAATTTCTTGAATTTTTTATTTAAGGACTTGGTCATGATTCCAATAGCGAAAAAAAAAGAAAAATAGTTCTCAAGTATTATAACACAATTATATAAACTATATTTGTTATCTGAAAGAAAAGATTGTGCTTTGCTTGATTTTAGGCTATCAGCAATCATTGAAATAGCAAAAAGCCCTCAAGAATGTTCGCAAGTATATGGAAGCACTCAAAGCAATACACAATCATAATAAATGTTCTCATGAGAACTCCAAGAATCAATTTTAAATAGTTTTGAAAAGTTATAAATTTATTAAAATAGGACGTTACACACAGAAGATGAACCTGATGAACATTACAAGGGGCACTTTAATTCTGAGAATTTATGGATGGCAACTATTGGCATTATATGTAAATTCAACATTTTGAGAATTTATAGATGGCAACTTTTGGAATGAGCACTGATAGAAAGTGGGTGCAATTTTCGCAAAACCAGAGAATAACATAAGAAATTTAGGAAGAACACACAAGAACTCTTTTTAATTGAAAGAAATAAGGAAAACAAACACAAGAAACTGTTGGATCTTCAATTGGAGAGGAAGATCCAGCTCTCCCAAATCTCTAGCCGGCGGCTAGAGCCCTCACAACCTAAGCAATTCTAATTTCAGCAAACTAAAAACACAATCCGTAAATCACCCTATTGTTAGCTATAAATAGACTCCCCTAATTCCATCCCAAATCAGCCTCTTTTCCCTAAATAATTCAATCTCACATTTTAATTCAACTTAAATCTCTCTCCCTAATTAATTCCCTCCCAATTGCAATTAAAATTTTCATAAACAATTCTCCCTCTCTTCTTGCCCACCGCCCACCATAGTGGGGCCCACCGGCTCAACTGTCGGTCCATTAATACTCCCCTCCCAAAAAAGCACCTTCTCCTCAAGGTCTAATGAATGAAACTGCTGTTGAAGCACTGAACTAATAGTAGCAGACTAGAAAATGGAATGACACTAGGTCAAACAATCTCTGCCTTAAGCATCTCCCTGATTAATCTCTCAATCTCTTCGTCCTGGATTTGCGGATGACGGTACAGACAAACACTTATTCGTGAGACTCCTTCCTTCAAGATGATAACATACTCGCGTTCCCATAGAGAATGCATCCCCTGAACTGGCTAGAACACCCCTAAATACTATTGTAAGGCTGGTTGAATCATGTCTGCTGCTTCTATATTCTCCCCATCTTTTTCTCCTTCCAAACTCTATAACTCTACCAAAAATCCAACTCCACCATTTCCCCCCTTGTATGTGGCCCCAAAGGTGGCATCTCCTCTTCTTCCCCCAATATTTCCACCTCTCAATCTTCCACTCTCTTTAACAAATTAGAGTTTCCTCGATTCCCTTGGCGGGCGGTGGCTCCCCCCCACCTCCGATGATGCCTTTTTTTTTGTTTGGACCATGAGTATCTTCCTCATCATCTCCTCCATGATGAAAAACTTCCCATTAATCTTCTCATGGATTGCAGAACTTTGACTTTAAAAATATGAAATTTTAGATTTTAATTGTCTAATTTCCTCTTTCAACACTTCTACCTTTCTTTCTGTCATAGGTACCTGAATTAATGCTCTAATAACAATTTGATATGAAGTGGATGCAATTTTAGCAAAACCAGATAACGACACAAAAAAATTAGGAAGAAAACACACAAGAACTCTTTTTAATTAAAAGAACTAAAAAGAAAAATAGAAAATACAGTTGGATATTTAATTAGACAGGAAGAAACAGCTCTCTCAAATCCCTAGCCGCCGACTAGAGCCCACTCAACCTAACCAAAACTAATTCCAAAAAAAATCAAGCATAATCTAAAATCACCCTATAGTGAGCATTAAATAGACTCCATTAATTCCCTCTCAAATCATCCCCCTTACCCTAAATAATTCCCTCTAAGACTTGAATCCAAATTCAATCACTTTCTCTAATTAATTTTCTCCCAATTATAGTTAAAATTTTTCTAAACAATTCTCCCTTGATTCCTCCTTACATAATGAATATTCACTCCCCTGGGCTTTCCCTAAGTAATTCTCTCCCATATTTGAATTCAAATTAAACCTCTTTCCCTAATTAATTCTCACTCAATTGTATTTAACACTTTCCTAAACAATTTTCTTTTGATTAAGAACTTTCCTATATAGCTCCCTCTTGATTAGAAAACTTCCTAATTACCTTCCAATCAAATCGATTAGTCCATCAATACTCCCCTCCCAAAGTGCCACCTTGTAACGAAGGAAACAACTGCTGAAGCACTAAACTAATAGCATTGGTATAAAAAATGGACTCTCACTAGGTTGAATGATCCCTGTCTCTAGCATCTCCCTAATCAATCTCTCAATCTCATCCTTCTGGAGTTAGGGGGAATGATAAGAATGAATAATGATATGTGAGACTCCTTTCAAAATGATAGCATGCTCGTGTTTCCGCGAAGAAGACAACCCCTGAACTGGCTGGAACACCTCTCGATAATATTGTAGGAGTGGACGAACCATGTCTGATGCATTTATATTTTCTACATTTTATTCTCCTTCCAAACTCTGCAGCTCTACCAAAAATCTCATTCCTTAATCCTTTCCCTCCTTAAAAGTGGCTCCAAATGTGACATCTCCTCTTCTTCCCCCAACATTTCCACCTTCTAATCTTCCCCTCTCCTTGTTGGATTGGAGTTTCCTCCACTCTTATGGCTGACAGTCGCTCCCCCAACCCCCCACCCCCCCACCCCCTGGCACCTCTGACTACACTGTTTTGGTTTGGACCCTGAGCATCTCCCCCATGATGACAAACTTCCCATCGATCTTGACATGGACAACTGAAATCTGACTTTGAAAATCTAAAATTTTAGAATTCAATTATTTAATCCCCCCCTTCCAACACTTCTACCTTTCTTTCTTCTATAGGTAATCGGATCTATACTCTGATAACAATTTGATATGAAGTGGGTGCAATTTTAGCAAAATCAAAGAACGGCTTAAGAAATTTAGGAAGAAGTACTTCAAGAACTCTTTTTTATTTAAAGAACTAAAAAGAAAAATACAAGATATAGTTGGATCTTCAATTGAGGAATACCCGGCTCTCCCAAATCCCTAGCTGGCGGCTAAAGCCCTCACAACAAAAGAAATTCTAATTTCAGAAAGCTCAAAACATAAATCTAAAATCACCCTATTGTTATCCTTAAATAGGCTCCCCTAATTCCCTCCAAAATCAACCCAATTTTTATAAAAATATTTCTCTCATAATTGAATTCAAATTAGATCTCTTTGCATAATTAATTACCTCCCAATTATAATTAAAATTTTTCCTAAACAATTTCTCCTCTCTCTTCTTATCCACCACCCACCCTAGTGGGGCCCACCCGTTTAGCCGCCGGTCCATCACACTATTATAAACAACAACAACTAGACTTAACAGGAGATACATCCATAATCGTAAATGGACAATCATTAGAAAGACAACAAACATGTATCATATAACTCAAACTTTATCTTTGTGCTAAGAGTGAAGGAAAGAAATTCTTATATTCCTAGTGATCTTTTTTTCTCTCATATAATAAAAACTCTCGGCTATCCGTAAGTCAGAAGAGTGAACCACATAAATCTTTTTTCCTGTGTGTAGAATTCCTTGTTGTATGTTGTCTCTACGGCTTACTCATGGATTATTTCAAATATGGTTCATTCTCATCCTAGACTTTCTATAAACCCTGAATAGTCAAATTTCTCGTTGCAAGTGACAGTACATTTCCCATTTATACTGCAATTTTCCTCTATTGCAAGCTGATATTGTGCCATAATTGTCTTGCTTCCATTGTTGTCACTTCTCTGTTGAATGCATCCCAGTTGACTGTTATAGATTCTTTTCTTTCCTGTTGTTGATGCTGCCAATTTTTTCCCTTAGTTTAAGGAACTCTAATTATATAATTTTTAGTAAAATAAAGGATGGATATGCATGCCCACGTCCCTTTGTGCTCATGTTCTCGACTAGCACAATTATGTAAGACCCAAGCAATGCATGACTAAATCTAAGGATACAAATAAATCATAACAGCGAAGGTTTGCGGAAAACTCATTCAAATTTACAAGAAATTTTACGTAGGCCATTTAATTGTCATAGAAATAAAAATTCACTCATAATCAAACCAATTTTGCAAGCTTAAATATAGAGATAAAGAAGCACCTTCTGATAGCCATGCCCATCTCCCAGCCTTCAGAGAGAGCTTCGAAGTAAGCAAGGCCGAAGCAGTGGCGCTGTGAAATGGCATCAAGGACTGCATAATATACAATTCTACAGGAAGCCTACAAACAAATAAACCACAGTCCCTGATCAAAAAAAAAAAAAAAACGAAACAAATACAATCAAACTTGAAATGCAAAATTTAAAAAAAAAATATCAAAACAACAAAGGAATTATTAATACACAGAACCCTAATCCTTCTTAAACCTTGTTCTTAAAAGTGTATTAGGCAATAAAAAAATTTAAAAAAAAAAGTATATTAGACAATAACATAAGAAAAAAAAGTAGCATCACAAACGAGTGTCCATTGGAATTCTTAAGAGAACCAAAACTTCTATCTTGGCGTATAGCTAAGCATATTAACATCCAAAATGAATAGCAGCATGATTTGACGATGACGCAGTCAATCAGAATCCCTCAAACACAATTCTACAATGACTACAAGGAGAAGAAAATATAAGTGGAAAGGAAGGGAAAAGAATCGGGAAAAATACCTCGAAGTACTTGATGTCAGTACCCGGCTTGTTGCGCGGGCAGAGGCGCAAGCAGGAAGGGAAGCACTTCGACGTAAGCTACCCCTAGAGGAAGTGGAGCAGTGGAGAAGGGCTCGACGTGCAGCGCCGACAGACGCCGCCATTTCCTCACTCCGGTGCCCTTTCTAGATCAATCGAGGAAGTAGAACGGCTATCGCGACAAATTTATAGGTGTGTTGGGAAGTATGCGCTGCGTTTTGAGGAGAATTATGCGTTCCGTGATTTATATTTCAATTTTAATTTAATATTTAATATTTAATTTAGGCAGCTGATGGAAGCGGCCCAGTTTCATCAGCCCTAGCGCCAACATGTTGTTCTTCGTCTACCTTACAAATGTAGGGGAGCAAGAATTTTTATTTAGTTTTGTTTATCATCTCATTTAAAAGATTAGAATATATTAAAATAATTTTATTTATTATCTTATTATCAGAGTCAAAAGAAATTATAAAATCAAAATGAAGAATGCAAATAATATGACCCAGGCAAAAGGTGGATTGAAGACTTGAGACGCAGCATAATTAATGGCAAATTACGAAATTTTTATTAATTCTAATCCATTTTAATTTGTTGTTCGCAAGTTTTAATTATTGAGATTTTGGATTTTGAGTCTTACATATATGATGTATTTATGAATTTGACTTAATTGACCTAAATGTCCAAAATAAAACATAAATATTTTTTTCATATTTTTAATGTATATTTGAGATTATAATTTATTTGTATATAAAAATTAGATTTATAGATGAATAAAAGAATAAAGATGATTAATTATAATTTTACTTTAATAAATAATAATAATAATAATATAAAAATTAAAAATCTTTTTTTTTTTTGTAGTATGTGGCGAGGGAAGGGTACAGCTTGACCCATCTTTGGCCTACTTCTTGTAACATGGATAACTTAACTCTATTACAAAGAATTCCCTTCTATTTACTTCCACAAAAAATGTCCCTCCATAGCCTTTTGGGCACAATAGTGTGTTGCATTATTATATTCTTTTGGTCTGTGCACGAAAACTACTATATTGAATAACTTAATCCAGTTGTACTCTTCTCCTTCCTTAGTGTTATCCTTCCACCTAGCCTCCTTGCACATTTTTTGCATGTGCATCATAACGCTGGCATTATCTCCCTCAATCATAATAACTTGCATTCCCATCATTCTATTGTCAACAATCTTATCGATACATTTCAGTGCAGTCAATTCCACCTGCAGACTATCCTAATGTACAATACTCTAGCCAGCAGCTAACAATAGCTTACCATGGTGGGAGGGATAAGCTTTACAATGCTTTTTATCAGTCCTATTCTTCCAGCATAATAACACCACATTGCAGTACAAAACAACCCAAGAGATCTTTTTTTTATTAAATTTACCAATCTTCTCCTGCAATTCCTAAAAGTTCATGAACTTAGGCAGCTTGAATCCCCACTTCTCCAGGGTCTTAAGAACCAGCTTGACCTGTATACATTCCACAACAACATGTGTTAAATCTTCCATAGCTCGATAATTAAATGGACAACCCATCCCACTATGCAGTCCAAGTTTAAGCAGCCAATCCTCCTTGGGAATAATCCTGTTATACATTCTCCACCAGAAAAATCTGACTCTAGAGAGTAATTTGAGCATGTAAATGTCAAACATCATATCCTCTTCAAGCTTGAAGATCTACCAATTGGAGCTGTAATAAGCTCCAAGTTTTCTTCATTCTCTTCTCCATGAATAGGAATTTTGCAAATCAATTCCCCTAAAAACACCCCAAATAGGTCCTTGACTGTGCTCTATCCCAACAACCATCTGGTCTAATTAACAGAGACACCTTCATCCCCTTCCAACCTCCCCATGTCCCCAAAGGAGGGCCAATCATTCACTGATTTATCACAAATCCACACCTGATTTAGGACATCAATGGATTCCCCATTACTAACTTTCCATCTAATGTACTTTTGCAAACAATCCGTCCCATAACAAATAATTTTCCAAGATGCAGAATCATACCTTTTGGCATTCCTATCCCAAGGCCATGTTCCATATTTGACACTTAGACATTTCCAAACAATCCCCTTAGGTTTAGACAAGAAATTCCAAATCAGTCTGGCTCTAAAAGGCCCAATCCATTTAGAAGATGCATGAATACCCAAGCCTCCCCACCTCATGGGTCTACAAACCACCTTCTAAGCAACATAGTGCAACTCTTTCTTATAAATTCCTTTATCCCAAAGAAATGATCTAGCAATCTTCTCAGCTTCCAACAGCTCATCCTTAGGAATCAGGGAATGAGTCATGGCATACATTAGAGAAGGCATGAGAAAAACATTTATTAATGTCAACCTTCCAACAAAGGATAATAGCTTGCTCCCCCCAAGCCATTACACAAGCTCTCATCTTTTGGATAAGTCCAACAAAATATGATATGCCCAGTCTTCTTAGAAACAGCTTGATGCCAAGGTAGTCAATCTTCTCAACCTTTTTGAATTCAATAAGAGAAGCAAATCTCTTTTTCTTCCAGTTCTGTGTTCCCTTGCTAAATAACACCACCGACTTCCTCTGGTTGATCCTTTGCCCCAACTAAGAACAAAACTCCTATAAAGTATTGGAAATACTCTAAATTATTACATTAGAAACTCCTGTAAACACAACAATATCATCATAATATAATAGGTGAGAGACCATAGGTCCCCTCACCGAAGTTGGCACCCCTATAAACTGATCCTTTTGTTGCAACGCCAGGGAAAGTAATTCCGAACAGAGAATGAATAAGTAGGGTGATAAGGGGCACCCCTGCCTAAAACCACACCCAGCAATAATCCAGTCAGTCAACTGTTTATTAATGAGTAGAGAAAACCTGGGAGAGATAACACAATTCATAACCCAACATCTAAACCAAGAAGGGAACCCCATCCTTAATAACACCAACTCCAAAGTATCCCAACTCATCATATCATACGCATGCTCCACGTCAATCTTCAAAGCAAGCATCCCACTCTTAGCAGTAAAAATTTTGACTCTATTTATTACCTCTTGGGGAATAATGTAATAATCTAAAATGGATCTCCCAGGAACAAAAGCACCCTGCTCCTCCAATATAATCAGGGGAAGAACCGGCTTAAGCCTGTTCACAATAACCTTGGCAACAACTTTACAAATTGTCTGGCATAAGCTAATAGGCCTTTGTTGACCTCATTTTTGTATGAGGTCACCTTGAGCTACAATCATCCGAGCCTACAATCTAGCTTGCAATCAACCTCTCCTCGACTCATTTTTGAATTCGATTCTCCTCAACGTTGCCAGTTGATTGTGAATTTGAGCTGACCAATTCGTAGTCAATTTAAAGCTCCATGGCTTTAATTGACTCAATTTAATGTCTCTCGAGTCAAATCAATTTTTGATTATTACAAACTAACTTGGCCCATTTAAATCAAAATGTTACATCATTAATTTGGTTTTGTATAATTCTACCCTCATTCTCCCATTTAACTCTCTAAATCCTCTAAATTTGAGCAATTTATTTCTAAAATTGGATTGGAATGAAGAGAGGGCATGATTGTCATTTTACTATATTTTTTTTATGGGTATTCAAAAGGAATTAGGGCCGGCCAAGGAGAGAGGGCTGCAT
The DNA here is from genome assembly GCA_022539455.1 of Dendrobium nobile. Classification (NCBI taxonomy): domain Eukaryota; kingdom Viridiplantae; phylum Streptophyta; class Magnoliopsida; order Asparagales; family Orchidaceae; genus Dendrobium; species Dendrobium nobile. The sequence goes on along the minus strand of CM039722.1, from coordinate 3,409,824 downwards.
TCCACGATTGATTCTTCAAGCACTAGCCGAATATACATGATCTCTCCTTTCATGCTCCCCATCCGCTCAAGCAAAAGGAAGAAGAAGACTTAAAGATCTGATAGAAAGAAGTTGTTGTTAGGCTCAGTCGAGACTAGAGTTCTTGGAAATGGGGGTTGCTCTCATTGACCAGGGACGACTGATTCATTCAAGCTGAACCAAGCAAAGGAAAGAGGAGTAAGTTCAAGTTTGCTCTTCCATCTTTTAAGAAAGTAGCTACAACTACTGGCTTCATGTATTTAGAGAGGAACCTGCTCCATTCGGCTAAGGTAGAAAAGAAGTAAAAGGGCCGCTTCATTTCCAACCAAATTTCAACCACAAAAAAAAGGAAGAAGAGCATATTTCAGCCACAAACAGGAGGGATTAGCTCCTATTATCAACAACAAACAAGAAGACATGCTTACAGGAGGATATGGTGTATAGCTTGGGTCAAGGATGAGACACTAGCTCAAGTTATTAGTGGATGTCATGTGGAGGGTCATACCAGTAGGCACGACAGCAGGAATTTGTTACACTGGCTTTCAACTGATGCCAAGTCCAATGGATGACGAGCCATATAGAGTGAATACATTTAACCTATAGGTACATTGGAGCTACGTGGACAACAATTTAGAGAATATTCAGTCACCCCCATTCATTACGGTGGGGGTGCTATGGGTGGAACCACCGGGTCATAGCCCCCGGTGTTGTGAGTTTTTCTTATACAAATCTTTTCTATCACTCTTAAATTCAAAAAAAAAAATCTAAATTCAACTTGGAGATTTATAATTTAAAGCTTATGCACTGAAATTTTCATAACCCGAGCATTCTATTAAATTTACATGTATCTTTTAAAATTATTTAGCCTTCACTTTAATCGAGAGTATTCTCTTAGGAGATATAATTAACTATAGGGGCTTGCCCCTATAGGGAGTCTAGATCCCAAATTAAAATAAACCCTACCTTAGTTCCTTTCTATAGTAGGGGAAAAATTTGTGAACGCAGACCTCGCTTTATCTATATTTAAAATTTAATTTCATAATCAAAGGATAGGTGGATGTCTGATTTGTCCTTACAGGCGGATCAGATATCCTCTATATTCAATTATGGAGATAAATATGTAATTTAATTTTCTAATTAGAGAGATAGGAGAAGATATTCATCATCCATCGGGATGATTTATACATTCCCTATACTATTTCTGATTAAAGAAATAAATTATAGATCTCATCCTTTCAAATCGATAACAAAACATTAATCTGTCCTTCGGGACGGTATAATGTTAAACTATTCTGATTTGGCTTGAAGAAATCCAATTAAATATAAATAAAGCAAATCATGTGAGAAATAAAAGTATTTTTAAATATTTAAATATATAAAAATATTTAAATAATTTTCTCACAAATTTTTCTGGCGACTCCGCTAGGGATAGACTTTTCTCTCCATCTTTAGTGAAGGCTAAAAAATTCTAAGAAATACATGTACATTTAATTAAATGCTTGGGTTATCAGATTTCAATGTATATGTGTTTTTATTTAAATTATATTTTGGTATACACATTTCTTGCATGTTTATAGCTTTACATACTTTATATGCTTTGAAGTCTTGTATATGCATGCAAATTTTGCATAGTCTTGCATGTTTATGGCTTTACATACTTTGCATGTTTTGTAATGTTGCATATGTATGTGATATTTGTGTATAGTCTTGCATGTGATACGGTACGATATGAATACGACTATGCATGTGTTGCATATGTATACTTTTGCATGTGTATAGTATTACTTGTGTAAACTCCGGCATGTGTTGCATGTGTATATTGTTGGATGTATACATGTGTTGCATGAGTATACTTTTGCATGTGTATAGTTTTGCTTGTGTACGCTTCTGCATATGTTGTATGTGTATAGTCTTGCATGTGGATACTTTGTATGCGTTGCACACATATAGTCTTGCATATATGTGTTTTGGGACATGTTACATGCATATGGTGTTGCATGTATATAATTTTGCTTGTGTTGTATATATATAATTCTGCATGTGCTATCTGTGTATAGTTTTATGTATGCATAATTTTGCATGTGTTGCATATATATTATGTTGCATGTATATAGTTTTGCTTATGTGCACTTCTGCATGTGTTGTGTGTGTAGTCTTGCATGTGGATACTTTGTATGCGTTGCACACATATAATCTTGCATATATGTGTTTTGGGACATGTTACATGCATATGGTGTTGCATGTATATAATTTTGCTTGTGTTGTATATATATAATTCTACATGTGCTATCCGTGTATAGTTTTTTGTATGCATAATTTTGCATGTGTTGCATATATATTATGTTGCATGTGTATAGTTTTGCTTGTGTGCACTTCTGCATGTGTTGTGTGTGTAGTCTTGCATGTGGATACTTTGTATGTGTTGCACATAAACGGCCTTGCATATGTGTTGGTACATGTTGCATTTGTATAGTGTAGAATATATATAATTTTGCATGTATTATATTCATATGATTTTGCATGTACATAATTTTGCATGTATTGCCTGTATATAGTCTTTCATGCGTATATAAATTTCAATCTTTAGATTGTAAATCTCCAAGTTAAACCAGTGTAAAAATCATGTTTTTGAGCTCTTTATTTACGTCTAAATCCAAATCATTTCAAACTCTCTTCTTCACCTGAAAATCCAGAGACAAGGGTCCTTCAAAGAAATCAGCGCAATTAAATCTCAAAATTAAGCTTCAATCTTTCCCCCTTCAGTTCAATCATTCAGATAATATTCTCTTTCAAACCATTGAAATCAATCTCAAACTTCGAATTCAATAACCCCCCTAGTCCTTTTAGACTGGGTCCTAATTTAAATCTTCCCAAATAAAATCTAAAATCAATTTTCATGATGGGGTCCATAAACTTTACATATGCAAAATTTTCAAAATTAGAATAAGATTAATTTGAGGAAAGTTCAAAACTTAAAATGTGGTAAAATTTTGGGATTTTTTTTTAAGAAAATGGTTAGTTTGTTTTTCTTAATGAAGATTTCACCTCTTTTCTCTTTGAAATGTGAAGTGAGTTGTATTTGATTTCTCTAACCATCTAAAAAAAAATTAATCATCTTTCAGATATTAAAAGATTGTTTCCCTCCCTCCCACTTGCGTGGGTTCATTATATATATTTTAAATTAAAATTCGCTTCAAAACAAAATTAGATTATGAAATAAAAATCTTTTTTATCTTCTTGCAATTTTATATCTCATAGGCATCCTTAGCATGCTTATAAATCTATTTTTTAATTTTCTTAATTAAGCTATTCAATCTTATCCTTGGATTTGAGTTGCCTTGTAGATTATTCTTCCTCGTACAAGAGAGTGAGGTTTCCTCTTTTGTGCTTGGAAGGGAATCTTACAACTGAGAATGTCTTCTCTTAAAGATTTTAGGAAATGAAGCCAATTACAAAACAAAAGATGCGCAAAATGCGCCACAAAAAAAAGGGTAAGAAAGTGAGCCCAAATTCAAAAGATGCGCAAAGTGCGCCACAAAAAAAAGAGACTCAAAATGAGTCCAAAATCAAAAGATGCTCAAAGTGCGCCAAAAGTAAAATGAAAATGCACAAAGTGTGCCAAAAAGGGGAAATAAGTAAAAGGCTTCTCTTCCTTTTAATTCTTTAAATCTCAGAAACTCATCTCCTTTGATATCTTGATACTTGATCATGAAAATCTTAATCTTGGATTCATTATCATGCGATGATGTTCTATTAAATATAAGAATATATCTCATGCAAGAAGATTGAAAAGATCAAATTTCTTTTCCTAATTTAAATGTTCTTGAATTAGACTTTTAATTTAAAATGTATATATAAGGGAGAAAATCCTAGTTCAATTTCTAAGGAGCTTGATCTAGGTAAATAAAATATATCCTTAAATTTATTTGGTTCAGATGCAGTCAATTTACTTCTCACCATAATTTTGAATTTGGTCCCTTTTTTATCACTTTTTGACCGGGTCCAATGATTTAAGAGGAAAATCTTCAATAAAAGAAACAAAATTTTCATTCTCTAATATGTATAAGCATTTTATAATGACTTCATTTTAATGAATTTGTGTAAATGTTCTCATTGTGATTTTGAAATTTCATGCACTAAAATTTGTGGATCCCAAACATTTGATTAATTTCCACCCTTAATAAATCAAGCAATTCTCTTCGTGGTAGCCTTTCATGTTGGATTTTGTTGAGTAATTCATATCTTTTAGCTCATTTGGGAATCACCTCCCATTTGAGTGTTCATATCTTTTTGCTCATTTGGGAATCACCTCCCATTTGAGTGTTCATATCCTTTTGCTCATTTGGGAATCACCTCCCATTTGAGTATTCATATCCTTTTGCTCATCTGGGAACCAACCACCTCCCATTTGAGTGTTCATATCCTTTTGCTTATTTGGGAATCACCTCCCATTTGAATGTTCATATCCTTTTGCTTATTTGAGAATCACCCCCCATTTGAGTGTTCTCATCCTGCACATCAAGGTCAATCAACATAAATAGTAGAGATTGTTGGCAAATCCAGAAATTCAGAAACTTGGAGTCCTGAAAGAACCCCTTCAAGATCCTGAGAATCTAAGCATGGACATAGTCAAGGTCATGCTGGGTCCAGGAGGTAGCAGGGGTGGGATCAGAGACACAAGTGGTCAAGGTCGATCAATAGGAAGAGTAGAGATTGTTGGCAGATTTAGAGATTCGAAAAACTTGCAGTCCTGAAAGAACCCCTTCAAGATCCTTGGAATCTAGGCATGGACACAGTCGGAGACATGCTAGGTCCAGGAGGGAGCAGAGGTGGGATCAGAGACACGAGTGTTCAGGGCATCGGAGTTCTAGACATCATGATCAAAATCTCTTGAGGCATAGCTGGTGTACTATCAGAGATGCTTAATACATTGGATATTCAAAGTTCAGAGAACATCAAGTAAGAAGTTATTGTTGATCTGGTAGAGCAATGTCATATCTGTCAGAATCAAGTCATCCTCCTTATTAATAACACCAGAGGAGAAGGATTCTCGTATTGAGAGAAAAAATGGATGCTAACAAGGAGGACTAAATTACTGAAAAGCAAACTTTTCTCAGTAGTAGCCGCCCATCTGAATCTGAAACTCGGGACAAATGGAGGCCACGCCATCGCATGGAACTTCATTCTGGTACATCTACAGTTATGGTGCTGCTCAAGGATTTGGCTTGGATAAAGAGCGGTCAGAAGCTTTGCAAGTTGGATTTGCTCTTGGAAGGGGTAGGGGAAGCCTCCTGGGAGATTTGTCTCAGCACAGGACATCCTTAGCCTACCCCATTGGTGTTGTATCTTTAAGTAGGAGTTATGTTGAATAAGGGAGATCTGGTTTATTTGCCGAGATGTTTCACTACCCAAGGGATAAACCTCTCGACATTTATAGGAAACAGAATATGCTACCAGATTTTGAAATTGCTCCTGATGGTCTTGATACTCCTGTAACACAAACAAAGTCTATATCACCTTTAGCCTTTGTCTCACCAGATGCTACTGAGGCCCTTTTAGAAGATATATCAAAAGGAAAGCTCACTGGAAGTGATGTGTCATACAGTGCAAGCAAAGAGCAGAAAGTGAGGACTGATAACAGTGAGATAGATACAAACTATGAGGCTAACTCGTATGCTTTTCTTTCTGCTATTGATGCTTCCACCTAAATCTTCTTTACGTATTCCTTGGGCTTGGTTGCCTGGTGCTTTATTCCTTCAGCAAGAGGTAGGAGAAGAAAAAAAATGGTGCTAGGAATTGGTAAGGCAGCTATAGAACATTCTGATGTTAAGTCATATGTTCATGATGAGCTTCTCTCTATGGCACTAGCTGAATGTGCAATTGCAAAGGCTTCTTTTGAGAAAAGCAAAGGGTATGAAGGATTTAAAGCCCTTGCTCGTGCTAAGTACCTTTTAAAGAGCAAAGATTCTCTTGGGAGTATGCCACTGCTATCTCAGATAGAAAAATCTTTGGAAGAGCTTGCTCCAGCCTGTACTTTGGAGCTGTTAAGCTTGCCTCACATATCTTATAATGCTGAGCGGAGAAGAGGTGCAATTGCAGCCTTGCGTGAATTACTCAGACAAGGTCTTGATGTTGAAACTTTCTGTAGAGTTCAAGACTGGCATTGCTTCTTAAGCCAGGCGTTGAAAAGATGATGGCCTCTGAAATAGTTGATCTACTTTCTTGGAAAACTTGGCTTTTGCTCGGAAGAACAATAAATTACTTAAATCTCAGAACCAAAGAGTTGGAATTGATTTTGATTGCTTTTATTTGGCGATGATTGCACATTTAGCTCTTGGTTTTTTTCAACAAGACAAATGGATTTGATCGATAAAGCTAAAACCATTTGCGAGTGTTTGATTGCATCAGAGCGTGTAGACTTGAAGCTTGAGGAAGCACTTGTCTCATTTCTTTTGGGACAGATTGGTGAAGCAGCAGTGTTTGAGAAGCTTCACCAGCTTGAAATCAATGTGAACTCATCCTTGCAAGGTTCAACTGTAGATATTCCTAAAACACAAGCAGGCCATATATCAATCACTAGAAAAGTGGCTGAAGGATGCTGCTCTTTCTGTGTTTCCCAATACACGAGAATGCGCTTGCTCTTTGGCAAATTTTTTTTTGGAGGGCCAAGAAAAAAAAAAGGATTCTCAATGTCAGTAATAAAAAAAAATAGGAACTTCAACTGCCTTTTATGCTAACAACAGATTACCTTCGTTTGGTCTTTCACGAGAAAAATACCACTTTTGTTGAGCACTCTCCAATATGATTAGCAAGACATATGGGAGAGGCTGTAAAATAGCTCGCAACAGTGAGCTTGCAGACCCAATTAAGTCTGAAGAAGGCTACAGTATGACCAGCAATCCATCAAATTCTCCATTAAAGAGAAGCCTTAATCTTCAGAATTCAAAATTTTGGGAAAGCTGGAGCCTCACTGGTGATATTTTAGGAATGATAGCATGCACCATTTTTGTTGGTTGTCTCATGCTTGGTGTATTAAAGATGCTTAGTACTGCTCAACACAGAACCTCACACATGTTACAACCTAGTCAATCAACGATGAATAACAATGCCAGTATATGGACATTTGACAATGCACCTGCTGTTGTTGGTACTGCTGCACACAGAAGGAAAATGCTTTTGGAAGAAGCAGAAAGCCTGGTGAAGCAATGGAAAGATATCAAAGCCGAGGCATTGGGTCCTGATCATCAAATAGATACCCTTTCTGAGAATCGATCTCTCAGTTAGGTCTCGCATTTGCTTGGTTGAAAATTGATCTTTTAATCAAGCTCTTGCACCCTTTGTTTGGGAATCGATCTCCCATCCAAGTTCAAATATATAAATTCGATCCTCTATGGTTAGGTGTGAGTCCCCACATAGGCTTCCTTTCTATATGATCATCCAGTCATCTGAGGTTGGGTGTGAGTCCCCACACTAGGCTTCCCTTCCTCATGATCATCCGCTAGTGGTGGAGAACGCCCCTCGTGGCACCATCCTAGTGTAAATTTTAAATCTTAAATCGATCCTCTATGATTAGGTGTGAGTCCCCACACTTAGGCTTCCTTTTCATATGATCTTCTGATCCTCTGAGGTTGGGTGTGAGTCCCCACACTTATGCATCCTTTCCTTACGATCATCCGCTAGTGGTGGAGAACGCCCCTCGTGGCACCATCCTAGTGTAAATTTTAAATCTTAAATTCGATTCTCTATGATTAGGAGTGAGTCCCCACACTTAGGCTTCCTTTTCATATGATCTTCTGATCCTCTGAGGTTGGGTGTGAGTCCCCACACTTAGGCTTCCCTTCCTCAAGATTATCCACTAGTGGTGGAGAACGATCCTCGTGGCACCATCCTAGTGTAAATTTTAAATCTTAAATCGATCCTCTATAATTAGGTGTGAGTCCCCACACTTAGGCTTCCTTTTCATATGATCATCTGATCCTCTAAGGTTAGGTGTGAGTCCCTACACTTAGGCATCCTTTCCTTACGATCATTCGCTAGAGTTGGAGAATGCCCCTTGTGGCACCATCCTAGTAAAACTTAAATTTTAAACCTTCCAAGATTAGATGCAATCCATTCCATAGGTTGCTCCCTTTTTTTAGAAGACGCCCTCTAACCTTTTGGGATAGACATGACTCCCCATGTGTTGTCATTCTATTCTTTTGAGTTAGAAAGAAGACTTGAGTCTTATCATTGACACAATCATTCAACACCTCCATTCAACTCAATCATTGAATTCAGCCATTGAACTCTTCCATTCAATTCAGTTATCAAACTCATGTTTCAAATTCCTTCATGCTATATATTTGCTTTGCTGATTGTGCTAAATCCCTTTAGTCACAATTTTGTAGAGCACCCTTCATTATCAAATTCTTATCAATCATTCAAACCTTCAAAACTCAACATCAAAACATTCAAAAATCTGAAATCTAAACTCTTGTAAATCTGGAATTCAAAATCAAACCAAATCTGAATTTATTTGGACTATCTTGATAGTTTCGGTCAACACCAACATATGTAATAACTTCTTAATGCTTAGTCAGTGAAGGTCAACCCTCACCAACAATATCATGTCTATCGCATTTTAGTTTGAAAAAATCAAAGATGATCTTGCTTATCTCCTCATTATCATGAGTAACATCACCCCCCCTCCCAAAGAAGTTTTTAGCTCTCTAATTCGATTCAGCCTTCTACGAGATGATGCCACAGTATGGAAGAAATGTGTGTTCCCATCTCCTTCTTCCATCTATCTGATTTTAGCTCTTTGTTTCCACCAGCTCATCAACCTTGCCAAATACACATTCAATTTATGCACCTTCTCACTCAAGTCAACCACTTGATTATCCGATAGGCCATCCCTAACACATTCCAATTGTGGCAGACATGCAATATCACCCTCAAGATCCTTCTTTTCCTTCTCAATTTCTCTAAACTTGTTCTTGCTCCAAAAGAAAAGAGACTTGAGTGTTCTTTTACATTTTTTCTTCAACTTATATATCTCCGAACTAGCATCAATGATGCCCCACTGCTTTAGAACAATCCTCCAAGAAACCGGATAAGCAATCCAAACATCTTCAAATTTAAACTAGGTTGAACTCCTTATGTTACTACCCAGAATACAATAAGGATCGGGCAATGATCAGAGGCAACCCGAATAAAGTGCTTAACCAGTAAATCCTGGAAAGAACTAAAAAAACTTGAGCTCACTAAAAAGCGATCCAGCCTAAACCAGATCTTACTTCTCCCTCTTTGTTATTGGTCCAAGTATAAGCCGGGCCAACAAAACCAAGGTCTACCAGATTATTCATAACCATGAATTCCTCCATCTCATAAATTGCAAGAGAAATGCTTAAATGGTTTACCACCTTTCTTCTCATATTGTGAAAGGATACAATTAAGATCACCACAAAACATAAGAGGCCTATTAGTGTCATGGTGCCCAGAAATATCATCCCACAAGCTCCTTATAGTCATCTTCTCATTGCTGGCATACACAACCGCAATCTCCCAATAGAATCCATCAGCACTCTGGATATCTCCCATCAAGCATTGCTATGATTGTAGCTTCTTCTAAAAAGAAATGACCCCATCCTTCCAAAGCAGAATAATACCACATGCCTTCCCAACAAAAGGCTGAAACTCAAAATTCCATCCTCTATCAATCAGCTTATCCACATCGCTTTTACAAAACCCTTCTACTTTGGTCTCCACCAAACCAATAACATCCACATTATTCTCCCCAACTAAGCTTCTAAGATTATTGCCCATCGTAGCCTTGCGAGCTCCCCTACAATTCTAACAAAGTATGTTCGTCATTGATTAACCAAAGGGGACGCGTCTTTGTCGATCGTTCCATTCAACAAACCATTCTCAAAATCCTCCAAGAAATTGTTAGCCTCTTCTCTACCCTTACCAAATTTGAATCGTGGCAGATCAATAATTGAGCCAAGGCTATCTAATTCTTTAGCTAATAGAACACTAGTTATCTTCTTTTTCTTATCTTTTAAAATAGAAGCACCAGCTCTATTTATCTTACTATCAGAAATAGCATGTTGGGGCAAGTCATTAAAAGCACCATTACTGACTAAATCCTTAGCCAACATAACACTATCAACCACTCATTTTTCCTCTTTAGAAAAGGGCCTCCTATTTTGACAAATATGCTACCTGAAGTAGTCAAAACCTTAGGAGTAGGTTTAATAGCAGAAGTCTTACTATTAGTAACCTTCCACCTTTTCTTTATATCAATGAACTTTTTCTCTGAGTGGTTATCTTGCCTTTCCTTCATACCATCCATAAGAGCATCAATCACTGATTGGTCATCAACCTTTCTATCAGATTTATCAACTATAATGCCCTTATCCTTATATGTCTTCTCCATATTCACCTTAGACACTTCCCTCAAAACAGAACAATTGACAACATCCTTAGTGGCCCTCCCCTGCTTACTGAAACTTCCTCTTCTCCTCATGACGACAGTCTAGCTCCCAACATCATCATTCAATTTATATGGCTTCCATATTCATCTATATTGATTGCCAATAGTATTTAGTGTTTCATAATCTCTTCTTATTTGTATTCATGGGCAATATTTAGATCTTTTTATTGACTATAAAAAGTAGAGAAAGAAAGAGGGAGAGGGAGAGAGAGAGATGGAAGAAGAGAACAATATAATGTTATATTGCCTGAAAATAGAGAGAGGTTGAGATAATAAGCTCTATCTCTCTCTCTCTCTATCTCTATCTCTCTCTCTCTCTAAATTTTCCATTTGATCTCATGCTTATAGGTGGGAATAAAGACAACTTTATTTTTTTAATCTTAGAATCACATAAGCTAAAGAGTTAAACCATTTATGCCTATTACCTCATATGCTTGTTAGAGTAGTGGCTTATCTTTCATCTTTTCTTCTCTCATATCTTATCACATTTTCTCTCTAATAAGAACAAACTTAGCGTGATATCCCTTTTTTTTCTCTCAAATAATATCCACCTTTTTTTTGCAATGCATCTTCCTTCAAGATAAGAAATTTGTGTGCCACATCTTTTATGATCTTCTTGAGAGTATTGAGCCAAAAGAAAATTTGGTATTAGAGATCATGTTCTAAGGAAACACTAGAGGCACTCTTCTGTTAACCTTCATGTTATACCCAAGAGATCAAAAAGAGGGAAGAAAGCTCAAAGCCATGAATCCAGTGTACAAACCTCTTAACCGACAGATCCACGAATTCTGCCGCAAATCCAGCTGAAATCGGCGCCGCTAGTGTCGCTTCTCCGCGATTCCTGCAGGAGTTCCGTTGAATCGGACTCTTTTTGTGTTGTTAAATAGGAGAGGAAGAAGCGGCTCTTTTGGCTGCTCACACGAAGCTCTCCCACTCTCACGAACTCCTCCAATCCCGAAGCCTCTTCCCTGCTGCAATCCCAGGCCGACGGCAACACTCAGCCGAAACCTTACCCTCTCATACGATCCATAGAGAGAGAGAGAGAGAGCGAGAGAGAGAGAGAGAGGAAGAGGGAGGGAGAGAGTGCCGAGCTCTTACATGTACCGATCTCCTCCAGCCATTGCTCCATCTGATCCTGTCCAGAGAGCTGACTGAACCCCTAGCCGGATCTTCCTTCCTCCCGACCACCTCTGCCCTAGCTCCAATTTCCACCCTCACTCTGCTTGTGGGATCGGAAGTTATAACATTTGGATCAGAAGCAAGAGCAAGAGCTCACCTGCTCTTAAGGTAACTTACTCCCTTTCGCATGCTGCTTCGGCAAGTCCAGTAAAATCACAAACCGAGAGAAGTAGGGGGAGAGGGATTTCTATTATTATTATTATTATTATTATTATTTAATTGTAATAAATTTAAATTAATTAAAAATAATATTAGTTATAATTAGCTTAATTTATTTATAACTAATTATCCTAATATTAATAAATTATATTTAAATATAACTAAATAATTATATTCAATTACTTTAATTATTATTAATTAATAATAAGCATAATCATTTATAATTAATTTATTTTAATTATGAATGATTATTTTATTTTATTAATTAATTAATGATTATTAATAATTAAATATGATTAGTTAGATTAATTATATTTTAAATATTTTTTAATCATAATTAAATAATAATAGTTATAATTAGTCATAATTAAATTTAATTATAATTAATTATTTTTAATTAATTTAAAGAAAAAAAAGAAGAGAGAAAATGTCTCTCTTACCTCGATCCGTGTGCCAACCCCGACAACACTTGCGAAGGTATAATCTTTCTAAACCCTAAAAAATTTTGAAAACCTATTCCCAACGCTTGCAACGTGGCGAACGACCAACTCATGCACGTTGTTCTCTAGTGTGGTGAGAAGGGAATTCGTTGCGATGCTTGTGACGGGGCGGGTAATCAAAACCCCATTTTCGGTGTTAGTGTCGGACCGAAAAACCAACTCATGCACGCTTTTCTCTAGCGTGGTGGGAAGGGAACCCGGTGCGACGCCTACGATGAGGCGGGGTAAATTATAAAATTGCTTTTCTTAAACTGGTGCCCGCAACCCATGCACGTCTTTCTCTGGCGTGATGGGGAATAAAAATTATTACGGCTGCTGTGTCCTCGTTCGAGGGCACCTACTGTGCATGCTTTTCTCTAGTGTGGCGGGAGGCCCAGTTTTTCGTAGTTTTCCCCTAAACGGGGGAGACGCCGGAAGGCTGCCAAAATTTCGGGTAAATGCAATTCGTATTTGGGACAATTTTGAGCTTTACTTGGACATTGATTGGAGCATCAAATGGACTTAATTCAAACTCAAACAATCTAATAACTTCAAGTGTGAACGAAACAAGAGAACGGCTCGAACTCAAGTGAACTGCAAGGGACTGTTTGAACTTGAATGACTAGAACAGTGGACTTATTTGAACTCGATTTGAACTTGAGAGTGCAATGGATTTGTGAACTTGGACCAAATGGAATTAAATAAACTTAAACTCAAATAAATTTGAAAATATAAGATTTGAGCCTACATTTGATTTAAAAATCAAATGAAAAGAACAAAGAGCTAGAATTTGATTGAACTCAAGAGGCAACAAAAGACTTGACTTGAGCTAGAACAAGAACTTGATTTGAACATTAAGCCGGCAGGGCTTGAACTTGAAAAAGAAGCAAGGGACTTGATGAACTACAAAGGACTATACTGAAACTTGATTTGAGCTTGAACTCACCCTTGATTTGAAAATCAAATAATATGAGCAAAGACTTTGAACCTCACTTAACTTAAATAAATCATAAAATGAATGATTTGAACACAAGCAAAGGTGTTTAAAGACTCATTTTGGAATTCAAACTAATTGAGACCTCAGTGGATATGACTTGGACCATTTGAATTCAAAATTCAAATGAGCAAAAGACTCAAATCAAAGTTACTTTGAACTTGAGCTTGAATTCCACAAGATTATTTAGGACTTGGATTATAACAAGTCATGTGAAACCAAAGTTAAGCCAAGAGGCAATAAGCTAAGCCTAATTCCAACAAGACATTTGCAGCTATACAAGCTAGAACTCATAAAGAATATTGAATGAATTTTCAAGGCATACAAATGATGAATGATAGAATGATTTGGAATATTCAAGGAAAATCAACCTGCAAATAAGAATGAGTGATATCCACATCATCATACAAGATCTAAATGAAGGTGTCAAAGTTATGATCATTTAAATGCATCCAAAAGAACATCTTATGAGCAATATAAAGATGATGAGGGTCAATGTGTATATCAATCATAAATACGATTGCTCTCTTGCAAATAAAAGAAATTGATACATATGTTAGTGAATTCACAAACAGTCATCACCACATATATTTCCAAGTTCATCATACATGTTGCTAGCATAATGTGATCATTAAATAAAGAAGGTCATGTGAAAAAGAGCTTGACCTCTATGCAAGAAAGAATGATAGCTCTTATTACATCTATGTACAAACACTGATGAAAGATTGTAGATGTTAGAAGAAATTATAGTGTGCCCATAAGTAACTGTAGAAGGTCTATCATGTACACGGTGATTTATCTGCAAGCTCCTACAAATAACTAAAGCAGGAGATTTGTTAATGCACTACAATCCACCGGCAGAAAGCAACGAGTAGTGCACGACAATCTACCTGTACGAAGCAGTGAACAACTCAATTCAGAAGCTGCTACGATACGCCACCGGATCTGCAACACTCATACAAGCAGACAGAAAGCGTCCACAACTACAACACCACGCTACCGAATCTGCAACCTCCGTACAAGTAGACAGAAGGCGTCTAAAAATATTTTAAAATATCTCTGCACGTGCACTGTAATTTCTATACAGATAGATACACTAAAGGGGAAAATGCAATCTTAAGCCGCATGGGCCCCGGCGAGCGTGTTATTGGTACACACGTGACGTCTAGGGATGCTGCGCGGGTTATTAAATTTGAACCCGATCCTTCTAAGCAAGTAGGAGTCGACAAGGTTCAATAAATAATTACGAAATGCCCCCAAACACCCGCATGGGCCACGGCAAGCGTGTTATTGGTACACACGTGACGTCTAGGGATGCTGCGCAGGTTATTAAATTTGAACCCGATCCTTCTAAGCAAGTAGAAGTCGACAAGGTTCAATAAATAATTACGAAAAGCCCCTAAACACCTGCAATGGGCCCCATCGAATGTGTTATTGGCACACACGTGACGTCTAGGGATGCTGCGCGGGTTGAGAAGTGAATTCAAGTTCGAAACCGATCCTTCTATACGGGTCAATAGAAGTCGACAAGTTTCGAACCAACAAACAAATATACGGTTATGACGACCGTTATATTTATCTTAATACATTCATATTAGGCCTTCAAAGCCTATAACAATGAGAATTCACTATCGAGGGCACAAAGCCTACGAAACCCGATCCTCGATCAATAGCTTGGTCGAGTTGACAGGGTTCAATCAACAAAAGAGAAATGACCCCTAACACCCTGATGATGGTAGTGTTGAATGCAGATCTCAACTGGAGGGGTTCCTAAATATTTTCAAATGTCTCCCAAATATCCAAAGTCCATTTCAAATATTCCAAAGCTCCACCCAAAATACCCTTAAAAATACAAAAATCCAAAATTCCAAAAATTCCAAAATCCCAAAAATATTTAAAAATGAAACTATCAAAAACTCAAAGCAAAATCCATCCACCCCCCGCAACAGTTTGCCGAGGTGGACAAATTAAAATTTACTTGAGCTCACAAAAGAGCTAAATGCCTAGTCGAATTTATTACTAGGATCCATTCTCAAACAATCTTCTGCCAGTAAGGACGTGGTACATTTAAACCGGAAGGCTGCCAAAATTGAGCTCACTTGACCCAAACAAACCTAATTAAACCTATAAGGGACACGCCTATACATTTTTGAACCAAATGTCTTAATTTGATTAAAAAAAATTATGTTTTCACCATGTTTTAATTGATTCCATTTAACCCATGACTTGACCCAATTTGCTTGATTAACCCACTTGACCCAAAATGAACATACATTAGGCCATATATATTAATTAAGCCAAATTGACCACATTAGCCCAATTGACCCAATCTAACTCTTCAATTAGATCCTCATATACCTAAGTTGACCGATTAACCCATGTAGATCCATTTAGTTCCATTTGGATCAATACAAGCCTAACCCTTTTAAAGCTAAAATTGACAAGTTGAATGAACCCTCAAGCCTTCAAGGGATATTTCTATGTGGTTCACACATTAAATAACGTAAATCACCCATTGGATTGGTCTAATTGGACCAGTTAACTCATGTTTACCCAAATGTACCTATTTGAGTCTATAAGACCAAACCCTCTTATCTTCCAAATTGGCGAAGCCAATTACATCTATGAACTACCATAAACCTAACCTCACTAAATATAGAAATTAAGCTTAATGCCAAGTCACCAACCTAGGGTTAGATGGAACTTAAGGCTTTATTAAGCTTTGGCCATGGGAATAGTCACTTTCAAAATTAATAGACTATCCCTAAGTACAAGCTTTGGCCAAATATATTTCATCCAAATATGTGTAGCTTCCTAATTCTAATAATAGCTTAATTAAGTGTTAACCTATGGGTTAAGAGCTTAGTTGAAGGACATTTATAGTAATTAATAGACGATAACTTCTCATTTAATCATGATAGCTTAAATGAGCTAAGAAGGAAATCCAAGAGCATTTTTTAGTGATTTAGAGCCATTAAGAAGCTCTAGCCAACAGGTTTACCAAAAATTAAGGGCAATATAAGTTTTCACAAAATTTAGAGTTTCACATGCTAATTCTCATGAGGGGTTTCTACTCCTCGCCTCATAAAGGTAAGAGATCCAATTTGATAAGCCCAAGGAAATACACTAGTGAAATTTCTAAAGCATGTCCCAAGCCCTATGACTTTGATTTATGGAATGATAAGGATCATAAAGAACATAGGGCATAGTACCTTAAGATAACCCTTGATCCATTAAAGCTAATGTTGCCAACATCTCCCAATTTTGTGACTTATAGAGGAATAAAAATAAATCTTTGCTTTATTTAAATCACTTAGGTTCGCATTGACAAGATAAACCCATTGCTTTTAGTTTGATTACATGCGAGAGGAGGAAGAGATAATCCTATTCCTAACCACTCATTTTATTAACGAAGGACCCAAAAGCTAGGAATAATTCGTAGTCTAGTTATAGGGAATTTCTTAGGATTATTTCTTTGAGCTCATCTCTAAACCAAATTATATGAGATTTTAACAAAAGAATCGTTCAGATATGATATTCTAGTGAATATGCACCCATATGATTTCCATCTATATTTTAATTAAAAAAACAAACCACTCTATTTAAGTTATTAAAAGACACGGTCAATTTAGACCTCTAGTGATTTTAGAATTTCTTGGTTTGCACTGGCTTATTAGTTAGGGATTTTTCACATTGCAAAATACATTTGAAAAATTAGTGATCATATATGTTGATATCAATAAATATTTAATGAAGTTTGGAAGGTTAGTGGTATGCTTTTAAACCTCCTTGAATTTTCATATAATTTTGGAGATTATTTTCTAAATTTTAATATTTAAACGTTTCATTTATTTTCATTAAATATATTAAATAGACCAAATAATTATGAGAAAATTTGGGAATATTTAATGCATGGTATTTCGTTTTGTAAAATTATTTTGAAATTTTATTCCATCATCTTTCCATGTTTGGAATTTACATGTGGAAAGTTTGGGGTTTAAAATTGCTAGTTTGTCCTTGCTACATGCATATAAAGTATTTAGGCATCACTGTAATTTTATTAGAATTATTTAAGGTGTATTTTTATATTATAAACTAGACTATATAAGCTCCATAATGGAAAAATTGAGAAATATAACGTAGCACATCAATTCGATGAAAAATTTGAAGCTAAAGTCCAATAACAAGAGTCCAAGCAAGAATCTAAGAAAGGGCTAAAACAGAAAGCCCAATCAAGGCCCATTAAAAGACCCCACTCAAGATAAAATAATTATGTTAGATTTTTAATTCGTTAAAATTTGAAAATTAGCATTTATAAATTTAACTTTTCATCTTGGGGAACCTGTATGAGCTAATTCTTTAATAAAAATAAGATGAATTAATAAAGGTGATCGTTGCCACATTCCTCCATTATTATATTATAAAAGGTAATAACACTTCTTCCCTTTCAAAATTTCTCTAATTTCTAAATGATGTTATTCATTATAACACTGTAAATATTTTTTTTGTATGTAATGGTAAGTTATAGCTTTTGGAATTGATTTGGTTCATAAATCAAAAGTGCCCTAAATACTTTAATTAAATAATTCAATAAATAGGATGATTTTGTAAAAAATCATAAATAAATATATAATAATCTTTAAAAAATAAACTAAATTGCAATTAAATGTAAATAAAATGAAGAATTTAATAAAAATAATAAACTTCTAAAATGATCAATAAAAATTAAAAGTTAGATTTTGGGTCAACTCATACAATAAATAAAGAAATATAATAAAATAAATTCAAATGCAATTTAACAAAAATGAATAAAAAATTAGAGAACAATAAAATTAATAAAATTTAAATAACAAATCAAATCCAATTCAAATAATTTAAATGAAATAATGGATTAACTTTAAAAAAAAATAACTCTAATAATTTAAAGGCTTTATGTGTTGTGCTTTATATCCAAGGAAAAAATACATCTGATTTGAAATCCTAGGGCTTAACAGTTAAAAACTTCAAACACTTTGAGATTATTAATTAACAATATTCTTTTGAAAGAAATTAATAGATCATTAAATAAAATAATTAATAAAATGAAAGGACTATATGCAATTGCTCTCAACACCGTGTGTGTGTGTGTGTGTGACGAAAATGCAAATTGCATTAATAGAAAACTTATTCCAAACTAATCAGTGGCAGATAATTTATTAAAATCATTAAGAAATGAAAGATTCTGTTTAAAGTTTTCCTCTAGTTGCCATTTGATCCTCTCCATAGTTGCCATTATCACCTTCTATTATCACATCTCTGATTGCTCTAAATAAGTTGTATCCCAATGCTGCATCTATTTATCAAATGCAAGTAAAAATCTACCTTTGTGATATCTAATTACTCCTCAATCCCAGATTTGTATGAGTCGAGACGAGAAGCTTCTATATTTAATCCAATCTGAAAAAGGTGGGAGATGCCATACCTTTTGATACAGTTCATCGACCTGATACTGCAACAAAAGGAGTTGCTGGTGTAGTTTCCATGCTTAGAACTATTCCTTGCTCTCCACGATAGATATACAAAACTACAATATATTCTAAGCATACTAGGATTCTTACCAGATTAACTTTCCAATTCTTTTTAACATTCAAGAAAGTTAATGAAAATAGGCAATTGAATTCCCAAGCTTTGAAAACATAGAAATACTTCCTGCAGCTTCAAACAAAAAATTATTTCTTGTCGTCTCAATATTCAATCTTCTGAGCCATTTTCAGCTACTAACTATAGCAGCTTCCGAAGGACAGGATGCTTCAAATGCCTATGTTGTTAATGCTTTTCCAGATTTTATTTATATAAATGATCTCTGGTATATATGTCTTCCATTAAATCTGAATATATCAGAATATTTTGCACCATTAGGTCTAAAAAATGTTGATAATGTTCCATTTGGCTTCCTCATTCAAATAGTTAATACCTTGAAAACTTTGATATTCCCCTTGAGGCATCATATTTTCCAACTTCATGTCCATAATCCAGATATCTTCCAATGCCCTTCTACCTTCTCTCCATTAAACAACAACTTTTTTTTATTCTTTTTTTGTTTTTTTTTAATTATTTATATGTTTGTCATCAAACAACTTCCATCTTATTAATGATTGAAGAAACTTAGTTCCTTCCATAACAATTCGCCAGGCAGCAGATGAGTAACTCTTTCAGCTTTAGCAGCAACAGAAATCCCCTTTTCACATCCTCTTTGCTGAATTGATTTGGATAATAATTATGAACACAAGATAAATAAATAGGGTGATAATGGAAATATTTTCCTAAATCCACTTTTTCCAACCTGATAAGATGTTTTTGTGAATAAAAGGAGTTATGTGCTGATTTTTCAAGATGAAAACCTGAAGGTTTTTGTTGGATAAGTTTGTGAGCTTGATCCATGTCTCTTCTCTTCTTCTAGGAAAGCTTGCGAGCTTGTCTTCTCTTCTCTTTCGTCTTGTTTTTTACCTCTTTCTTCTCTCCGCAAGTTCGACGCCACTTGTATTTTTCTTATCAAGGAATGCAGCAAGTTTAGGAGTTTTATTTCATAAGTTTATAAGGGTCGTCTTTATAATAAGTTGAATTATATTTTGTTGTCGCTTTGTCTTATTTAAGTTTTGTGTTGCTATGTGGTTGTAAGTGTGAAAGTCCTAGTTTATATGTATTTTTTTATGTTTCTAGAAAGTTTTTTTTTCTTTTACTTGCAAAAATTAGATTTTTTTCTAATTTTTGCTTGCATCAATAAGATATAATCGATAGGGCATAAAGCCCTCTATTAGCTAAGTGGAATCAAATTTGCACTCTTAGATAAATATTCACTACAGGTCTACAAGATTCCCTTGGATGACACAACACATGGCTGCCAACAAGATCCTTCTGTCAGGTTGGGTCAACTATCTCCTTTGACTAAGTAGACTATGGATCATGATGACCCGGGACCATGGAACCATGGGATCCTGATCGGGTTCATCATCATTTCCCCCACCATATGCTTTAAGTACAAGGTGGTAAATTTTTTATTTTAAATATTAACTAAATTTTCAAATACCTAAACCCATAATGCTATTATACATCAGATACTCTATATCTATTTGACAACTAGCTTTCATTGAAAGTTCTCTCTCGTTATCGGAAGGGACAAGTAACTATAGAGGCTTGCGGCTATAGGAAATCAGAACCCAGATCTAAAATCCTCGTAAAATGAGAGTGAAATATCTAGGTTATGGCTTATTTCAAACCCAATCTGCCTTCTTAAAATTTGCCTCGAAATTTAATCATCAAAACTCTCCTCAACGACCCGAAGAAAGAAAAAGAAAGGAGTCTGTGGAGAGGTCGGGGAGCGAATTTTCGGAGAGCCACATTGATTTAGGGGAACTCCCAACATTTAGG
The DNA here is from genome assembly GCA_022539455.1 of Dendrobium nobile. Lineage (NCBI taxonomy): Eukaryota > Viridiplantae > Streptophyta > Magnoliopsida > Asparagales > Orchidaceae > Dendrobium > Dendrobium nobile. The sequence goes on along the minus strand of CM039722.1, from coordinate 3,389,114 downwards.
TTAATCTTCATATTAGTTCATATAGACTAGACCTCATGTATCCTCGGTTCAACATAGAGAGCCTACAGCCTAATCTTTTACTAAGCTACCACATTCACAAACTAATTCACATGATCATTTGGATCATGCACATATCATCATTTGAATAGAAAATATACTGGCACATGCAAGCACATTGTTTGGATCAATTTCAAAAACTTCAAATTAGAGAATATATATATATATATATATATCACATTCACTTTGATATTCTATCATTTAAGGCTTTTTTTTGGGACAACTTTCTTATACTTAGTTTTCATATTGCAACTAGACCTAGCTTTTTTGTTGCTTTCAAAAATATATATATATATATATATATAATATTTATATATATATATATTATATATATATATATATATATATATATATATACTAAGTTACTTTGTACAATAGCTTTGAAAAATTAGTTTCTTTGCAGTGGTTTTACAAAGTAGTAAAAAAATTGTCTCAAATGAAGTTTGGTTTTGTTTGGGACAACTTTTTTACTGTTTCCAAAGTGGTTTTATTGTACAAAAATTTCTCATTCAAAATTTTTTTTACTAAAAACTGCTTTATAAAATAGTAAAAAAACTGTCACAAACGAAACCTAAGTCATACTTGTTTAAGCAAAATCATTATCATGTTTAGAAAAATAAATTTTTTATAAGCATCATGCTTTAGTGTGCAAATGAATTAAATTCATCTTGATGTATCTTTTTTTTTTAAACATGACCTACTTGTCTAGACTTTTATATAGACATCTAAGCAGAATAAATCTTTTGATGAACTTCTTATGTCCCATGCAGGTTATATCTACTTAAATAGATCATTGTGTATCTCAAGTACACCATATCTACTAAGACACTCATATTTGCTCAAGTGAACCAAATCAACCTTATAATCCAATGTATATACAAAAACACAAATTTACTTGGTTAAAACCTTATTTACTTAAGCAAAAATAGATTTGTTGTGGTAGAACCTTACCACTTTATCTAGTTAATTGGGGGATTGAATCAGCGAATGTAAGATGACCTATGAATGTAAAATTCTAATAATCATCATAAATAACTACTCAATATGTGGTGATAGTCAATACATAATGACAATATCTCATATGCTTACTTCAATAGTCCAGGTTATATAAGGCTGTCATTTCAATTGTCCTTTTAAAAGCTCAAGTTATTTGGATCACATGTGGTGTATTTTTCACAAATTAAAATTTTTAATTAGAAAATATATTTTAAAAATAATATATATAAATTTAATTTCTCAAATTAATTTTAAAAAGAAAAATAATTTTTTATTTAAATGAACTAAATTTCAAATAGCATTTCATGAAGACCTAGCAACTTGAGCTATCTTACAGTTGTTCATTTTGAGCTTTCAGAAAAGAGCAGACTTAATTGTCTTATCTCAATCATATGAGTTAACCCTGTGATCCCAGTAACTATACACAAAATATACTAGGATAGGCTCAATTCTATATTATATTAGTCCAGATTATATATATATATATATATATATATATATATATATATATATATATATATATATATATATATATATATATATATATATATATATGTAATCAAGAAAATGCATCGCTTTGCCTAAAATTGTCCAATTATAACCCCAAAAAGGCTAAACTAGTCGAACCAATTAGAATCGATAGGTCTAGTAAGGCTAAACATCTATTTGTGTGCAATCTGGCTACATGCATGAAGCACCAAGATGGATGGAGAATTGTTAATAACAACATACTCATCTCAAAAAGAAAATATCAATATAGAAAGTATAGGAACATTATTGCCATTTCTAGCAAACATAACTTGGAGATGAATATTCTCAAAAATATTTCTATCCATCTGATTGACCGAATCTCTAATTATCACTACTGATGAACTCATGAAGTCAAGAACAGTGGCATGATATATATTCAATCGTCGATTAGAGATTTCATGGATGGCGAACATCACTAGACCACCAACAATCACTCAAGTTGGCCCTCAATCCGGTAAGCCTTCTACATTAGCTTAGAGGAAGCATCAAAGACTAGAATGCTTTTCATAAAAACTATAAGCATTTACTTCGACTCATTTGAAATTGTTTTCTCCAAGATAAATAGCTTTAAAAGAATTTCACATACCAAGCAACGCTCCTCCCCCACCTAAGATTTTCATATCATCACAACAATGGTGCTAGACCGTCATCTGCAATGATGGTAAGAGGATTTCCCATTCACACTTAGAGACTAAATGATGTCCTCACCCATCTATGATTGCCCATCCAGAATTATGGCGTCGAATTTATTTCTACAATGACAATAAGAAGTCTCTAATCGACACCCAGAGACCACATAAAGCCCCATCACATCAATGGTTCTTCAGCAATCACAATGTTGATGCTAGACCCGCCATCTATGAAAACATGAAGTGTGTCACCCACTAAGACCTGAATATTAGCAGGAACTTTTCTCCCACATATGAGTCATGCTAGTGCAACAATAAATATCAGACATATCATTTAAGATGATAGTATGAGAGATTTGGAGATGCTATGATTTCCTCTCTACTTAATAGCAATGATTGTGAAGGATATTCAAATGGGATAGATTCTGTGATTTTCTCACCTCCCTCTCTACTTAATTGTTGGTATGTATGAGATCAAAAAATAAGACAAATATATTGATCCTCACTTTACGACTCAATTTCCCACAAGCAATAATATTAAAAAAACTACATATGCTTAGCCTAGACGTCTGTTTTGAAATGCATTTCTCTGTTAATTTCACAGTTATAAGGAATCCAGATAAGGAACATCTATAAGGGCTGAACCACACTGCCGCTGTGCCTGCGAGTTATCTGACGTATTAACTTTATTTTCCGTTAACTTGTGTTCAATGCTAGTTAGAAAAGAGAAGGGAAAGACAGTTTCCAACTTCTTAATCATTCCATGCCAATGAGAAGATTAAAAAATATATAAAAAAATCAAGCAGCTGTTCAGTTGAAACCCGGAAATACAGTCCATACAACATTGCATTTTATTCAAAAACACACCAATATGCTTCAGTTTTTCACATTACAAAACAAGAACCCAAATAAAAATTTGCATACACAAACTAGTCTTACAAATTGCACTTCTGAACAGAAGTTCTATATAATCTAAAGGCTTGGTTGCTTGCAGTTAGAAAGACGTTTCAAACTATGTTATATTTTGTTCGATTCATGATTTTGATGGATGTAGTTACAAAATGCTATTGATTTAAAACTCTACCAATCCCCTCAATATAATTATTTTTTTTCAGATTTAAAAAAGGTGAAAATAAATTTAGTATCCTCTAAAACATATTTTTTCTATGCTCAAGCAACCAAATGAGCACTGTGAAAGTTGGGCATTTAAACTTACAAAGGCGGCCTTTAGATTGGACGGTTGAAGAGGTTGTAAGCAGATATAAGGGAGCTGAGTGCAAAAGCAACAAATGCTAGAAAAGATACTGCAACCGAACCAGAAATCATATTAGGAAAGGGATCAGTCCCCCAATTTGTCACCCAGTAGTTAGTACGTGCAGTAGCTGATGATGATGCTGAGATTAAGAGGTAAGCCAGTATCTGTCATAAAAGTAAACATTTCAGGCAGATGCTTGTATCTGTTGATACAAAGTTACCAAATGGCGTAAACAAGCAGAAAGAATCTACCACAACGGTTTGCCAGTCTAAAAAGGCATTGTATGAAGTAGCCTGCAAGTTTATATAGATGCGGTGACAAAGAGGTGGTATTGCAGTAACCTTCAAGTTTATAGGGCAACCCACTACGCTTTCTTTAATGATACTACAAACCCATCCTCATCACATAACCTTTTCTTCCATTTTGTTTGAACAATTTTATTAAGAAAAGTCATCCTAAAATAACAATTACACTTTGATCCAGCAGTTAGAAGCTTTGAAAAAAAGGTATGACGTGAGATATTAAATGATAGATCATACTGAAAACGTAAGATCAAGATTAGGATGATAGAAAAGATGGCAATTTTAAAATGCATTGTTGAAAAACTTAAGGTGATATTGAAAATTTTAAAGGCAGAACAATGAGGCCAGAGTTGTCACATTGGCAAATATTTTAATTTTTAAGCTAATTAACGATTGCATATAACACACAAGCGTAAATCAGCACAGTTAAAATATAATATTGATGTTGACACATTGGTAGGGTATGTCCTTCGTGTATTGTTTTTGCATCAGCTATTTTCAAAGTAAAAAAAGAAGGAAGCAAACAATATTGCAAGGTAAATACTCTATCCAAATGCATCTAGGCAAATCTGTAATAGCCCGTTAAGGTATATATATATAGGAACCCGCTAGCATCAGTTCCAGTGAACCAAAGTTTTGCCAATTCCACTGTTAAATGTGGGAGTAGGGGACAAAGCTAGAAAGAGCGAGTGAGCAAGAGGGAGTGAGCATGCAAGCAAGAGCGAGGCTATGGGAGAGCAAGTGAGCGGGGTTGGTCATAACAAAAATGATATCAAAGTGAAAATTAGATTAAGTAGAATTAATCATAACAAAAGAACCATTAGGTAAATCATCATGCAATTTTCATAGTAAGATTTGGTTAAACAATCACATAGCTCTAATTAGATAATATTGTTTTGTATATTCCAGGCATATGAAAAATAAAGTAGAGCTAAGAAACAAACGTAGTGGGGGGTGAGGTACTACCTCATGTTATGGTGAATACCAATGCTTTCCAGAATCTGCAGCCACCTTAATTTAGAGGACTGAATGACCAATTAAAGCAGATCATTTCTAATGGGGTTAATATTAGTATGGCCCATAGTACCATGAAATCATGTTCCAAGTATGAAAGATTTTATCAGGGTGAATGCTTGTTAGAGTTGAATATTTGTTATTGGCGCCATCAACTAGGGCATATAGTAAAGTTCTGCCCTACATTGGGTCAGAAGGCTTTATGAGAAGTAAAGTCTTGTGGAGCACTCCGAAAAAAAAAAAATGGTAAACAAAGATAATGGAATCAATCTCCTTAGCTCAAACATAAAATCAACCAAGGCAGAATATACAACCATGGGTCTATGCATTGACACAACAGGAACCTAAACAGAACTCTGTTGATGTTGATAATGTTGTTTAAGAAATTGTTACATCAAATGCATATTAACTAGTTATTTTACATCAAATGTTTTGGTTCGCTAAGTTAGATATGCACTTAACGTTGATATTTATGCTGAATGAAGTTAAGTTGATCTTGTTATAATAATGTAAGCATTACGTGGCAATGATTGAACTTATTTCGTGATGTTATTGTGGTGAAGGGTTTGGGTTAAATACTTGTAATTACAATTAGTATGCAAATTTTAATGATAAATTTTTTATAAATGGGGGAGATTGTAAATAATGGAATCGTAGACAAAGAGAGAAAGAGAGAGAGAGGGCGAGGAGTGAGCTAGTGAGCGAGAGCAAGAACTAGGGCAAGTGGGCAGAGTCATGACTTAAGTTATATATGTATGTATACATGTAGATAAAATACATTATTATAGTAAAAATTGCAACAATATATTAATATTGATATAGAAATTTTAAAAATTAGTGATAGCCTATATCTTTACTAAAATTGAGATTAATTAACAAGATCTATATGTAAATATGAGAAAAATATAACGAGAATCAATTCTAAATAATATAGTTCAACAACAACAACAATAACAACATCAAGCCTTTATCCCATTACGTGGAGTCGGTTACATGAATCCTTTTCTCCATTGTGTCCTATTAAGAGTCAAATTCTCATTTAAATCTAATAAAGAAATTCTAAATAATATAGTAAGCAAAAGAAATAAATAACTTTAACTTATATAATTATACAAGATTTTAATGATACAATAGTCAAATTCAATACTACGTTAAGAAATAAATTAGAAGATTCAAGGGATAATGATGCTTCTCATAGCTAAATGGGAGTAAAGGTTAACAAAGCTAAATACAAATACAACATCAAGCCATTATCCAGCTACGTTGGGTCAGCAATATGAATCCTTTTTCTCCATTGTTTCATGTTAAGAGTCAAATCCTCATTTAACTCTAAAAAAGAAATGTCATTTTTAATATTTTATAACCAAGTCATTTTAGGTCTACATTTACCTTTCTTAACATAAGCAAAATTTAATACATCTACTTTTCTAAACGGGTTATCAGAAGGTCGCCATTTTATGTGACCAAACCATCTATGGCGACTCTCTCTAATCTTATCTTCCACTGGAACTACTCCAACCTTTCCACGTATATGCTCATTTTGTATCATATCTTTAAGAGTAAATCCACTCATCCACCTAAGCATCCTCATCTCTGCAACACTTAACTTAATATTATGCTTCTCTTTTAATGGACAACATTCTACACCATAAAGCATTGCAGGTGTCACCACCATCTTATAGAATTTTCCTTTAAATTTGAGGGTACTTTTCTATCACACAATAAGCCTGATACATTCCTCCACTTCAACCATCCAACTTGAATTTTGTTTATAATATCCCCATCTATTTCATCATCACTCTGAATAATAGACCCAAGATATCTAAAATGTATACTATTATTAATAACCTGATCGCCCAAAGTCACAAACCCTACGCTAGATCTATTGCTACTAAAATTAAACTCCATATATTCAGTTTTAGATCTACTCAAACAAAACATTTAGACTCTTAGGTTGACCTCCATAAGTTTACCTTCTCCCTCTCTTATCTTATCAAGAAGAAGAATGTCATCAACAAAAAGCATACACCATGGTACAAGCTCTTTCAAATGTCTAGTGAGAACATTCATGACTAAAGCAAAAAGATATGGGCAAGGCTAACCCAAAAATAGGAAAATACTTGGTCAAACCATCTTGTGTTTGAACACAAGTAACAGAAGCTACATACATATACCTAATGACTTGAATATAAGCATTATTAACTCGTTTCTTTTCTAAAACTTTCCATAGCACTTCTCTTGAAATTTATCATATGCTTTTTCTAAATCAATAAATCTCATATGAAGATCCTCATTCTCTCTACGCTTCTCCATCAAACCTCTCAATAAATGAATAGCTTCCATAGTAGACCTACCTGGCATGAATCCAAATTGATTTTGAGAAACATTAGTATCACGTCGTAACATATGCTTCATAACTCTCCCAAAGTTTTAAAGTATGAAACATTACTGTAATTCCTCTATAATTCGCACAATCTTGTGCATCATCTTTATTCTTAAAAATAAGAATCAACACATTCTCCATTCATCTAGTACATTTTTAGTCTTCAAAATAATATTAAAAAAATTTAATAAGCAAAAAAATTCCTTCGTCTCCTAAGCATTTTCACATCTCTATTGGAATATCATTAGGTTTTCCACACTTAATTTTCTTTAAAGTCTCTCTAACTTCAGAATACGTCCATAAAAATAATTTTTTTTTTAGAATGTTAAGGTCACTAAAGTCAATCTTATTCTCATAATTTTCATTGAAAAGTTTAGCAAAATATCTCATCTACCTTTATTGAATATCTTCTTAAAAAAAGTACTTTTGATTTTCATCCTTAATGCACTTCACTTGCACTAAATCCTTACTACTCCTATCTCTTTATTTGACTAACTTATGCATATATCTTTCATTCTCCTTAGTATCTAATTTATTATATAAATCATTAAAAGCTAAAATCTCTATACCGCATGTTGCTTTCTTAGACTCCTTACAGACCTCTTTATATTTTTTTCAATTATCAGAGTTTTTACATCCAAACCAATATTTAAGATAAATATTCTTATTTTTTATCCAAGCACATTTTTTACAACATTCTTAATATCACTAGCTATTTTTTTTGCATAACAATAACTTCCTCATGCACGGACAAAATCTTAAGATTTAGAATCTTACTCTTAAAAATATTTTTATCAATATTCTTTAAAAGCCCCTCATCTAATCCTAGAATAACTTTTACTTTATTTTTATATACTGTCCATTCATCTTAAAGTCCAAAACTAATAAGTAATGTTGAGTACACATGCTTTCACTCTAAATAACTTTACAATCTTTATCATCTAAACGATCTTTTTTCCTTATAAGAAAATAATCAATCTGAGTTTTACTATATCCATTCTTATAAGTGATTAAATGTTCATCTCTTTTCTTAAATAAAGTATTAATAATTGCAAAGTCATAAACAATGAAAATATCTAATATGGTCTTACAACCTTCATTAGTCACTTCAAACTCATAGCCACCATAAATATTTTTAAAATCATCTACCTCTTTACCAACATGTCCCTTTTAAATCTCCTCCAATAAAAACTTTTTCTTCAAGAGATATCTTTTATATTAATTCTTTTAAGACATTCTAAAATTTTAATTTAATCTAAACATACTTGAGGAGCAAAAGCACTTATAATATTAATAATCATAGTATCAATAATAATCTTTACAGCTATAATTATATCTCTAATTCTATTAATTTTTAGTTTTTTACAACATTATTCTTCAAACTCTTATCAATAATCGCGCATATATAATTTCTAGTACGACTCTAACTGAATACCATAATTTAAATTCTAAACTATTAATTTCTTTAGCCTTTTCTCCAAACCATTTAGTTTTCTGAATGCATGAAATGTATATCTTCCTATTAATCATAATATCTATTAATTTCATTAATTTTTCTGTAAGAGAACCTATATTCCAAGATACTATCCTAATTTCAATTTCATATTTTTTTATTTGAATATCTTATATGCTATTATAAGCATATAACTAATAAAGATAGAGTAAGGATTAAAATGAATAACCAAGTCATATACAATTGAGTTGGGTACTAATATTTTTTATTTATAGTTATAATATTGCATCTTCTAAACCAATGCATCAAATAATATTAATACTTGTTTAATCAATTGTTATTACAAATTCAATCAAGATTTATCTTAACTACGAAAATTATTGTTCAAGTTGAAATGGATTATAGTTATCAAATAATGTTAAATGGTATCATATAATATTTAGAATTGAACAGTATTGAAAAAATAAACTATGCTGGCATATGCATATTGACTAATGCAATTCACTCATGATAATAATTGGGGATGCTATTATATCTAGACCTGTCAATATTGGACCCGACCCGAAAACCCGACCCGAAAATTTCGGGTTTGGGTTGACCCGAACCCGAAGCGGGTCGGGTTTGGGTCTGGAAAATCGACCCGTTTGCAAAATCGGGTCGGGTTTGGGTTGACCCGGAATTGAACCGGAATGACCCGGAATCGGCTCTGACCTGGCTGTCTGGCTGGCGGCTGCCCCGCACCTCGGCTGCCTGGCTGCCCAGCTCAGGCCGCTCTGCTTGGCTTCCGCGTACCCGGGCTGCCCGCATTGAGGCTGCACGAGGCATCGAGCCCCACGCGTGGCGTGACCGCATCGAGGCATCGAGCCGGCTGCACCGCTGCCGGCCTGCCTCTGCACCACGCGGGAACTAGAAAAATCAAATCGAAACGGATCGGGTCGGGTTGACCCGAACCCGAAGCGGGTCGGGTTCGGATCCGGAAAATCGAACCGTTTGTGAAAACAGGTCGGGTTGACCCGAACCCGAATAGTGCCGGGTCAATTTCGGGTTCGACCCGAACCCGACCCGTGACCCGAAATTGACAGGTCTGATTATATCCACACATAAAATGAAAAAGGATATTGATATTAATATCTTAAATAGTATAATTTAGATGGTACTCATGTGATAAATATATTATATTAAAATGATTTTATAAGATAAGATATTACACTGGCCTTACTATACAAAGGCATATTTTCAAAACATTTTCTATAGTCAACTTTAAATAAAATAATTTGTCAAATTATTTTATACAAATTTGTATACTTTAACAAACCTACATGCTAATTATTATAATTTAGAGATATGATGTATACACTGAGTTATAGTAATAACTCATTATTGTTTTAATTAATATTTTTATAATAAAATCTCGATAACTAAATAAGTTGGAGAAGAGAATATATATTATAGACGAGAGAACAATAATTCTATTAAAAGTGATAAATTTTTAGTTTATAATTAATTTTTTAGTTTGGTTATTGAAATGATAAAACTTTTAAGAATGTTTAGAACTAGCAGATGAAATAATCCATCCGAGCATGAGTTCTCTCAATATTTCAAGATCTTAGGTCAAGTCGTGACAAAAGCAATGTCCAAATACATAAAATACAATTGATATCTCATTAAATATACATACCTTCCCATTACAGGTGATATTGAGTCAAGTCAACAAAATTTGATTTGATACAACTTTAAGTTAATTCGAATAAAGTCCGTTAATAAAATACTTTTAAATCAAATTAATGATTATTATTTTGTATAAATTTATTCAAAATATATTACAGGGACATATTATAAAATATATTAAATATAAATGTACAAACATACAATTTTACATGTAATGTAATTATGAATACACATATATGTATGTGTATACATCTATTTACACATAAATATGTGCATATATTATATATAGAGTTGAATCTAACTTAATTGACCAAGCATCCTCAACTTGAAGCATTCTGGTTTTGATTTTGGATCGATTGAAATTTGGGCAATTATTGAGCAAGTTTTTTAGTTTAGAGGATAATTACCAAATGTAAATCATATTCATATGAGTCGAGCAAATTAATGCATCATGAGAGCCTATAGCGGGTTCAATACATCGATGAATATACAACTTGAACTTTCTATAACCTAATTTGCCAAGCTTTAAGTCACCAAGAGTTGGATCTTGTCAAGTCACCGAATAATAGGTGACTTATTTGGCCCTCAATGCTAAGCCACTGAACTCGTTCAAGGACTAATGCATTTGCTAACTCGCCAATGCTATTTGTCCAAGGAACTCAACAACTTAGGGAAAGCATTTGACAACCAACTAGCAGTTTACACCAAGGTTATTTCCTCACATCTAGAAATAGGGGGCCACTGGTCAAGCACAAACATGATTGAATCGTGTACTTTTGGCCAAAACTATCTCACTACAATCACTCTAAAATTTTCCCTCGTAACCTCTCTCTTCTAGACTTCTCTCCTAGCATGTTTAGACTAAACCTTCTTTATCAATGGGGCCCTCTATAAACTAACCCGCTTAAAGAGATTCTCATGACTAATTTTTCACATATAATATTGAATCCAACATCAGCCCCATGTTAGACCGGTCCAGCCGGCCCAGCCCCTTGGGCCGACTCAGTTCACATAGGGGCTGGGCCGGCTCAGTTCACATACAGCAGGAGGAGCCGGCGCAAGCCAGGGGGGAGATTTAGGTGGGGTCCACTTGAAATTCAAATTGAATCTTGGAGCCAAAAGGAGGGGAAGCAAGGGTAATTAGGTCCTTTTGTTTTAGATTTGAATTGTATGCATTAAGTAGGGAGTAAAGAGAGGATTAGGGTTATGTGATATTTTGTAAGAGTTTTCTTGTTCTTCTTTGGTGGCTAGGGCTCTAGATCGAATTCTAGAGATTGGGAGAGTGCGATCCTCCTCTCGAATAGAGGATCGCTCTCGAATAGAGGATCCTTGTATCTTTGCTATTTTCCTTCCATCTACTAGTAAAATACAAGTCTTTTCTCCAAGGTTCTTGCCCTTTTTTCCTGTTTTTTCCTTTGTTTTGGACTGTTTTCCTGCTGTGGACAGCAGTTTGTCTTGAGAATTGTAGTAAAAGCGAATAGGAAATACTTGAAATAAAGTATTTCCTATCAAATTGGTATCAGAGCACATCTTGGGACCAATCGTGGCTGATTTTTACAGATTTCGGTGATTGAAATTTGTACGGCAAGGAGGATTTTGCTGATTTTTTTTTTCAGATCCAGAATCTTGCCTTAAAATTTCAGTTCCTTTTTGGATGGCGGCCAAGAAGGTGGATGCTTTGGAGGAGAGAATTGAAGGAGAAATGAATCAAATCAAGGAGACCGTGGAGGAACGAATGTCTTCCATGGAGGGGCAAGTGGCCGATCTACGGGAGATGGTGAAGGAGATGTTGGAGTTTCAAACCCAATCGGCGGCGTCTGATGCAAAAGGACCAGTGGCGAAGAACACCAACTTTGAAATCCATCGGGAGGAAGAGGAGGTGGAAATCGTGGAAGGGAGTAGGGGAAGGCCTCATTTGGAGCCTTTCCAGAGGGAGGAGAGAGGAGGAAGATATGGGGAAAGGCAAGGCTACGGAGGCGTGGAACCAAGAGGTGCTGGTTGGGAGCATCAAGAGGGTTATCATGGGCGTCGGGAAGTGGTTTTTGAATATCAGAGAGGGGATTTTGAAGGGGGATTGGGACAGGGCGGAGCAAGGGAAGATCGGGAGACATGGAGGGGTCCAGGCACATGGGAGAGGGGAAACTATGGAGGTTTAAGGGGGAATGGCGGGGATCGGAAGGTGAGAAAATTGAAAATGCCCATTTTTGATGGGGAGGATGCCTATGGGTGGATATACAAGGCGGAGAGGTACTTTGCTGTTAACGGCTTGACGTAGGAAGAGAAGTTATAGGCAGCGGGCTTGTGTCTAGAAGGGAAGGCACTCTCTTGGTACCAGTAGAGAGATCAGATGAGACCTATCCGGAGCTGGAGAGAATTCAAGGACAGTTTGTTAGAGCGCTTCCAAACAGACCGGGGAGGAGACTTCTACGAGCAGTTCTTTGCCCTAGTGCAGGAGGGATCTGTGGCGGACTACCGAGAGAGGTTTGAACATCTGGCCAATAGGATAGAGCGCTTGTCCGAGACGGTGCTAGAGGGGAATTTTATGAAGGGGTTAAAGGCCGAGGTGCGAGCAGCGGTGAAGGTCCTGATGCCCGGGACCTGGGGGAGGCCATGAAGCTTGCTCAGCTGGTTGAAAATCAAAAGAACCTGGAGAAGGGAGCTAGGAGTAGTAGTAGCTCAGGAGGCACTTACAGGTGGACGACTACCCACCTAGCCCCCAAGGGAGCATTCCCAGGAGGGATAAAAGAAACGAAGGAAAAAGCCACAGGAGGAGGAAATATGGGGCAATTCAAGAGACTCACTAAGAAGGAAATGCAGCAGAAAAGAACAAAAGGGCTGTGTTTTCGATGCGATGAAAAATACATGCCAGGGCACAAGTGCAAGGATCGATCTCTTCAAGTTCTCCTCGTTTGTGAAGATGAGGAAGATGAAGAGGGAGGGGAAAGAGATTATGAGGTGGAGGAAAAGATGCATCTTGATGTGGCAAAAGTCTCTCTCAACTCCGTAGTGGGATTTACTCCGAGTCACACTATGAAAGTAAAAGGAGAGATAGCTGACCGTGGAGTAGTGGTGTTGATTGATAGTGGGGCAACCCCCAATTTCATTTCCACCCAGATTGTGGAGCTGCTGGGGATGAAGTTAGTAGATACTGGACGCTATGGGGTGATGATGGGCACGGAGAAGGTAGAAATGGGAAGAGGAGTTTGTAGGGGGGTGGTGCTGAAGATCCAAGGCATACAAGTGAAGGAAGACTTCCTTCCCCTGGAATTGGGGAGTACGGATGTCATCCTAGGGATGAAGTGGTTGCAGACTTTGGGGGAAACCAAAGTCAATTGGGGCACGCTGTGGATGGAGTTGGTGAAGGGTGGAAGGAAGAGGGTGATTCAAGGAGATACAGGGCTAACCAAGGCAGGGGTTTCTCTTAAATCCCTAATCAAAACAATTCAGGAGGAGGGGGAAGGCTACTTGGTGGAATTACACCGATTAGAGGGAGAGAGGGTGGAGGATGGGGGAGAAATACCCCTCTTTGTGCAGCCTTTGATCTAGGAATTCGAGGAGGTTTTTTAACCACCTCTAGGGTTGCCATCACCCAGGGAGCAGGAGCATGCCATCACTTTAAGAGAGGGAGTGCCACCTGTCAGCGTACGACCTTACCGTTACCCTCAGTTTCAGAAGGATGAAATAGAAAAGTTGATCAGAGAAATGCTGGAAGCCAGGATTATCAGGCCCAACATTAGCCCGTTCTCTAGTCTTGTTCTATTGGTGAAGAAAAAAGATGGCAGCTGACGTTTCTGTGTAGACTACCATGCACTCAACAAGGAAACTGTACCTGATAAATTTCCCATACCAGTGATTGACGAGCTCCTGGATGAGTTGAGTGGAACAGTTATTTTCAGCAAGATAGACTTGAAATCAGGATACCACCAGATACGGATGAAGAAAGAAGATGTGCCCAAGCCCGCCTTTAGAACTCATGAGGGCCACTATGAGTTCCTAGTGATGCCTTTTAGCCTCACCAATGCACCAGCAACGTTCCAGGCACTCATGAATAAGATCTTCAAACAGTACCTCAGGCGATTTGTGTTGGTATTCTTCGATGACATCTTAGTATATAGCAGAACAGAGGAAGAGCATTGGGGACACTTAAGGAAGGTGCTGGAGGTTCTCCAGGAGGAGCACCAGTTGAGGGCTAATTTGAAAAAGTGTTACTTCGCACAAGCTAGTGTGGAATACTTGGGGCATGTGGTATCCAAGGAAGGGGTAGCAACAGATCAGTCCAAGATTGAGGCCATGCTTAAGTGACCACTGCCCAAAAATCTAAAGGAGCTGAGGGGATTCCTAGGGCTTACAGGTTACTACAGAGGATTTGTAAAGGGATACAGCACTATAGCTTGGCCACTCACTGAGCAGTTGAAGAAAGAAGGGTTTTTATGGGGGGAGGCAGCTACGACAGCATTCGAGAAGTTGAAGAAAGCTATGACCACAGTCCCAGTCTTAGCTTTACCAGATTTTACTCAGGTCTTTATAGTAGAGACAGATGCATCGGGATACAGACTAGAAGCAGTGCTGATGCAGAGTCACAGGCCCATTGCATATTTCAGTCAGGTGTTGACTGCCAGCCCGGCTGAAATCTGTCTATGAGACGGAGTTGATGGCAATTGTTTTGGCCATCCAGAAGTGGCGGCCCTACTTACTCGGAAGACATTTCATCGTCAGAACCGACCAACGGAGCCTGAAATATTTGCTGGAGCAGCGCATGGTGACAGAGGAGCATCAGAGGTGGTTATCCAAACTGCTCGGGTATGATTTTGAGATTCAGTACAGGCCAGGGGTAGAAAATAAGGCAGCAGATGCCTTGTCCAGGTGCATGGGGGAGCTGCAAACAGTGGCGGTGTCAGTCCCAATGATGCTAGATTGGGAAGCCATAAAGGAGGAGAGCGTCAAAGACGAGGAACTAAGCAAGATCAGAGCTGACTTACTGAAGGAAGAGGGAGGCCATCCAGGGTACTCGTTGGAGGGGGAGAGAATGTTGTATCAGGGGAGGTTTGTGTTACCCAGAATGTTAGTACACATCCCACAATTGCTCCAGGAGTTCCATGGATCTGCAGTAGGAGGTCATTCAGGAGTGCTAAAGACCTACAGGAGACTAACGGCAGAGCTGTACTG
Source organism: Dendrobium nobile (assembly GCA_022539455.1). NCBI lineage: Eukaryota > Viridiplantae > Streptophyta > Magnoliopsida > Asparagales > Orchidaceae > Dendrobium > Dendrobium nobile. Next base: position 3,373,660 of record CM039722.1, on the reverse strand, counting down.
GAAAGGTATGCATAGAGATATGGAAGAGATGGTATCCAGGTGCAAGATTTGCCAAAGAAATAAGTATTTAGCTATGTCACCAGGGGGGTTACTGCAGCCATTGGCGTTACCAGGACGAGTCTGGGAGGAGATATCTATGGACTTCATTGATGGGCTACCCCGCTCTGAGGTATTCACTGTGATTTTGGTGGTAGTGGATAGATTGAGCAAATTTGCTCACTTTATTCCTCTACACCATCCATACACTGCGGTGACAGTAGCGGCAGTTTTCATCAGGGAGATAGTCAGATTACACGGAGTGCCCGAGACGATAGTATCAGACAGGGATAAAGTGTTCCTCAGCCATTTCTGGAAAGAATTATTCAGACTGCAGGGGACGGTGCTGAAAAGGAGTACTGCTTACCACCCACAAACAGATGGTCAAACAGAAGTGGTCAACCGGAGCTTGGAAACTTATCTGAGATGCTTCGCATCAGAGACACCCAAGCTATGGGCTAAATGGCAGTCATGGGCCGAGTACTGGTACAACACCTATTTTCATTCAGCCTCTCAGATGACCCCATTTAAGGTGTTGTACGGAAGGGATCCGCCCCACTTGGTGCATTTTGGGAGTAGCAGCACGCCCGTGTCTTCAGTAGAGGAGTATTTGAAGGAGAGGGATAAGACACTAGAAGAGTTAAAAAGACATCTGTTAAGGGCTCAACAGATTATGAAGAAATAAGCTGATGGGCATCGGAAGAATATTCAGTTTGAAGTGGGCAAGAAATTATTCTTGAAACTCCGTCCATATCGACAGAAAACGGTCGCCAACCGAAGGAATGAGAAGCTTGCTCCAAGGTACTATGGGCCTTATGAAGTGTTGGCGAAAATTGGAGCCGTAGCATATCGTTTGAAGCTACCACCGACGGCGGCGATCCACCCCGTTTTCCATGTATCCCAGCTGAGGAGAGTCATTGGGGATTATGCTACCAGTACGGAGTTACCAGGGACATTAACTGAGGAGATGGAGATGATACTGGAACCTTTGGAGCTCATGGAGGTTCGTCAGAAAGCAGATGGAGCAACTGAAGTCCTGATCAAATGGAAGAACCTCCCTGACTACGAGGCCACGTGGGAGCCATATGAGCGGATGAAGTGACAGTTTCCTGACTTTCACCTTGAGGACAAGGTGGTTCTTTGGGAGGGCGGTAATGTTAGACCGGTCCTCCTTGGACCGGTCCAGCCGGCCTAGCCCCTTGGGCCGGCTCAGTTCGTATACAGCAGGAGGAGCCGGCGGAAGCCAGGGGGGAGATTTAGGTGGGGTCCACTTGAAATTCAAATTGAATCTTGGAGCCAAAAGGAGGGGAAGCAAGGGTAATTAGGTCCTTTTGTATTAGATTTGAATTGTATGCATTAAGTAGGGAGTAAAGAGAGGATTAGGGTTACGTGATATTTTGTAAGAGTTTTCTTGTTCTTCTTTGGTGGCTAGGGCTCTAGATCGAATTCTAGAGATTGGGAGAGTGCGATCCTCCTCGAATAGAGGATCCTTGTATCTTTGCTATTTTCCTTGCATCTACTAGTAAAATACAAGTATTTTCTCCAAGGTTCTTGCCGTTTTTTTTCCTGTTTTTTTCCTCTGTTTTGGACTATTTTCCTGCTGTGGACAGCAGTTTGCCTTGAGAGTTGTAGTAAAAGCGAATAGGAAATACTTGAAATAAAGTATTTCCTATCACCCCACTTCCTTGTTCAAAATAGAATGATGATGAGATCAATAGTCTAATATAAGGTTCATAGTCTGCCGCTAGCATATGCTTGAACAAAGTTTAGACTTCTCACAAGAAAGTAGATGCTTGTTTGCCTTGACAATATCCAAATTTCCGGTCTGAACCAAAAGAACAAAAACAAAACATGAGGATCACAATGAAAACTCCAATAGAATGATTTCTGGCAAGGAACTATGCGTGACATAGAAAATCCTAAATACTCTCATCATCAACCATCAGGATAAATGGCACCTTACAAAATTTTTCAAATGATTGGGACAGGTGCATGATGTAGACAAATCTCCTGTTTGTCAAGGTACTTACTGATTTTCTGTTTGAAGTATGATTGAAAACATTCTGCAATTTTATGAGAAGACCAAGCTGAAACTCATCATATTTAGTAATTTGACTTACAAGGAACCACGTACTTTCCTCTCATCCAAAAATAAATCAATAAAACAAACGAACGTCCTGTCTTTTCTTGACTAAAAATGCTAAAACAGAGAAATCCTAATAAGGATCAATGATAAGTATAAATTAGACTAGAGACGTTCAGCATCAAGTTTTAATATATTGTGGCAACCTACAGTAGCAACTGATAATTAACCAATCAGAATCGATTAGACAACTAAATATTTCATAATGAATCAACATGAAAGAATATCTAATAGCTATTAAAAATCTATTTAATATGTGAAAAAAAAATTAACATGGAGTTAATTTTGATCAACCTAGAATTCAATCCCAGAACTTCGGCAAAAAATCCAAATTTTTTACCAATTAAACAAGCAAATACCCAAAACATGCGAAACATATAATCCTCACACAACATGCTTGTTAAAGAATGATCATATGGCCAGCAATAAGAAAATGTTTAGTGTTAACGCACAAATTTGATCCAACCAGAATTCAATCTCATAACTTTGAAAAAAACTTCCATGTTTTTTACCAACATAACAAGCAAGCACCCGCAATATGCGAAACATGTGATCCCTACACAACTTTCTTGTTAAAGGATGATCACATGATCAGAATTAGGTAGAGCCGTAGAGGCTTCAAGGAATACACCGATATCCATCATTCAGGATTAAAGAATAAAGGAAATTAGGAGCTTAAAGGAATAAAGCGATGACGCGCTGTAGCACGTAACAAACCTGATCCATAGCGAAGTTAAAGTAATTCCCCATAGGACGGCGGATGATGCGTTTCTTGCTGCTCATGTGGTGGACTTCCGCGTATGCCTGGAACCCCGCGTACACAAACCCGATCACATTCACGGAAAGGCAGTACCTGCACCATACAGAGACCAAAACAACGGTAAGAACTCCGGCGTAGTATGGGAATCATCAGATCCTGACAACCGGAACCTGGAAGAACCACCCACCGGTACTCCTTATAGCTATTGAAGGCGTCAGTAGTCCAGCCCCTGTCCTTGTCAGCGGCCATCACTGAGAATGAGATAAGGCAAAGCGCCGCCGCCACCATTCTCGCCACCACATCCGCCCTTCTAACAGCCTCCGCCCGCCATTTCCGCCGCAGGATCGAACTGACAACAGTCGAGTTCTCCGTTTCCAGCACCTGCTTCGTCTCCGTAGGTGCCCGAACAGCCGCTTTAGCCGATGATGGCGACGACAGCGGCGACAAAAAGGAAGTAGGCGGGGTTTCGCTGCCGTCCGGCGAACGAACAACGATAGCCTTAGAGCTGGGGGTCAGATCATCCGAGTTCTGGAGAGCTGATCGTAGAGAAGGGCTTATGCCCTCCTCCATCGCCTCTTTGGCCATTAGGAGAATTCTTCAGAGGGCAACGGCGTTCGGCTCAATTAGTTAATTGCGCGATGTATTTAAAGGTGTGAATGACGCGTCAGTGGGTGGTGGACCGGTTAGTCAGCTCAGTTCTACGAGCCTCGTGTAAATAGTGTCAAACTTGTGACTGAATTCGGGTCTAACTTGACACGCAGCCAAGTTTTTTTTTTTTTTTTTTGATATTTAGGTCATTTAAGATAAATTCACACACAACTCCTACACAAAGACTTGAATTCAAGACCTCTTAGTTGAAAGCCTAAGCTCTCAATCAATAGGCTAAGATGAGTTGTGTGCAGCCAAGTTTTTCAACCACAAAATAAGCTAGTTACCACTTCGTTGTCACCGCTTACTAAACAAATAAGGGCACAAATGGGTTTTTTCATATCATTGCTTCTGTAAAATTAAATATCATGAAAATTTGATTCGAGTCAAGTCGGCCATTCAAGTTAAGCATGCCGAGCTCAAATCAAATCGATTTACTCTGACTATACTATAAAAGTAACTTGCTAGCATACAAAAAGACTGGAGGCAACTATCTTATATGAACTCATCAAAAGAATGTGAGTATAACATATCAAGTCGGCCTAAATAACTACTTATGTAAGCATCACTAACACTCAAGTTGACCTTAGCATATGGGTTATTGAGATTAAGGGTGCAAACGATTCTAATCGAGCTCGAGCCAGGGGTGTTCGAGTTGAGCTCGACTATCAAATACCAAACTCGAGCTCGACTCGTCTTCATGTCAAGTGGCTCGTCGAGCTCTGCTGTTGAGCTCCACTGTTGAGAATCGGGATTCATCGCTCGTCGTCGCGTCTGTGTCCCTATTGCAGATCTAGACCAAAATATTATGATTTTGATGATAACAAACATTATTATTCCTTGACTATTTCCATTCATGCATATCTATTATATGTGCCCAGCTCACTAACCATTCAGGTCCTCAAGTTCGCTTGGAACGTCAATCAACTCAAGATCAGGTAGACTAAGATTGAGTCAGTCTGTAATTTCTATTTCAATGCATTTTACCTTTTCTTTAGTCAAATGTACATTGGTGGATCTTGAAGCTAAGTAACCTTGGACACACACACTCAGGAAGATAAATTTGGTGAGTTAGAATTTTTCTATTTTTGATCACATCGTACAGGACGATTTCCAATCGTCCTAGACAATTAGTTAAAAATAGAAACCCTAATTAGGGCATCTAGGTCATGTAAACTTGTTTAAGCAAATCATTATAGACGATACTCCCAACGTCCTGGATGATATGCTCAAATCAGAAATACTCAGCCGCCAAACTCATTTAGGCAAAATTTTATTTTTAAAATTTTGTTCTAATCATACATGACGATCCCATATCATCATGAATGATTCATTACAATCATGACTAAATTAGTCAAGTGATTAAGAAAAGTAATTAAGGTTAGATTGATCGATCATATCATCCTAGACAATCGCATGATCGTTCTGAACGATCAGTAAGAAAAACGTTAGTCTTCTGCTGAATCACTTGGACGTCCCAAACTATTTGTTGGACGATTAGCCATAATTATTCATATCCAGATGTTTCTCCTGCATGACTCGAACTATCTGTTGGACGATAATCGCTGATTTTGAACTAATAGTATAGGACGATCCAAGCATCGTCCTGGATGATAAGTTATATTTCTTTATCATCCAACATGTATCTCCTAGATGTCCCAAACTATCTTTTGGATGATATGTGCAATTTTGAACTAATCATACAAGACAATGTCCATATTGTTCCAGACCATCAGAATAAATAATGTGTTCTAATTGTACAACACACCTAGATCATCTTGGTTGGAAGGGCAGATCGTCTTGGTTGGAAGGGCTGAAATACACTGATCGTACAGGATGATCTATCTGGACAATATTTGATAGAAGGTTGTAAATTAGGGAAATTTTTAAGGCCTTCTTTATAATATATCTTATTTGTTAATGAGAGTATCTTTTGTGTTGTCCTGACTTGAGAGAGCTTAGAGAAGGAGAGGGAGAGCTTGGGAGAGAGAGAGAGTGAAAGAGAGAGAGAGAGAGAGAGAGAGAGAGAGAGAGAGAGAGAGAGAGAGAGAGAGAGAGAGAGAGAGAGAGAGAGAGAGAGAATCTTGTGAGGGGGAGTTTTTGAGGTATTCACAAAGGTTGTTTCAGGAAAGTATTCAAGTCATCTTCTCCAATCATCATCCTTGGTTCCTTGGTGGCTCTAGAGAGGTCTTTATCAGCACTAGATCTAGGTTTTATGCCTGCTTCAGGAGGAAGCAAAAGGAGTTAAGGTTCTCTGCCTGTTTTAAGAGGAAGTAAAAGGAGTCTGGGTTATTTGCCTCACCGGAGTCGGTGAAAAGGATTTTATAAAGGCTTCTCTGCCTTGCTGTAGGAGAAAAGGGAGAGTCACTATGGTTTTAGTGTAATACATGGAGGAGAGGCTCCGGAGAGTGGACGCAGGTTAAGTTGACTGAACCACTATAAAATTTAGTGTGCTCTTTCTGTTTTATTCCTACACTTTATTTTTTGCATTTTAATTTATGTGGTTGACTGTGTTTGTTTTAAAATATTCAAAAAGGAATTAAAAAAAATTTCTTTTATTTAAGAATTTTTTAAACTACCAATTCACCCCCTCTTGGTTAGCCTTGGGCTACTTCATAAGGGCTTAACAACCCTAACAAACTTTTAGTCCCAACGTCCATCGTCATTAGTGCGTCTGCTATTGAGATCGTCGTATCAATCGGTCTGAGCATAATCGTTATCATCCCGAGGTCTGTCTATCGTCATCCAAAGGTATGTCCATCATTATCATCACTATTGAGAACCTTCACTTGTCATCACATTTACCGTCAAGATCCATCATCCCGAGCTTGCTCGTGATTGCTCTGTCATTTAGTAATTTGGATTTCCCACACACAACTTGGATTTCCCGCTCGTGAGCTCTGTCAATTTGTATTTACCACCCACGAGCTCCATCGTTGAGCTACTGGACTAGTTGACGAGCCGAGTAAGAAGCCTATTCGAGCTCGAGCTTGATAAGCCGTCGAGATTGATAAGCCATCGAGATCGCATGCTTGATAATCTTGACTTGTCAAGCCTGTTATTGAGTTGTGTTCGAGCTGGTCGGTGAGTCGACTTGACTCGTTTGCACCCCAAATTTAGATATTCATTTATTTTTTGCATGGAAAGCTAGTTGTATACAAATATATGCTTATATGTAATTCACATGTATCTAACAATTTCTGGTAAAAGAACTAGACCAAAGCAATCACAACACCCATCTAAGGCACCCGGTAGCATAGAAGGGTGACTTGTCCAAACTGATCAAATCAAAAAGCCTTCCTAGACATGCGTATCAAAGGACTCATACATGTTCATCCAATCCCTCTAAAATCTCACACCTCAGTTGAGGTTGACTTTCCAAAGCCTCTCACCATCATTCGTGTCATGCCTCATAATCAAATTTGGAAGAATTTTTTTTTATCTTTTAATATTACAATGATGACCACCCGATCAATCTACAATCTTTTATAAATAATAACATCATCGAAAATCAAATTTGGAAGATTTATTGTTGGTGTATGTGCTTTTGTCTAGACTCACATGTTAAACTCCTAAGACTCTGTGATGTTTATATTTTAAAACACAAATAATTTATTTTTTTCAGCAATCATAGCATGCATTTTACTTTCCTTCTACATACACAAAAATAATGCACACAAGCTGATGCAACCTATGCGGCAGGGCCAAGTATGCTATTCCTATTGGTATAGGGTCATTATACTGGCATATTTTTCTTAGAAAGCCGGACATGTAGATTTACATTAGTTGCATATAAAACTTTGGAAGTTAGGACAAAATTTATTTCAAATTGGTTTAATTAGGTGTATTTGAACTCTTAGCATCTTTGAAATCCTAATTTGAACTCAAAGTTTTAAAACCTTGACTCCTAAATAAATAGCCTATATATCCTGCATTCATTAGACTTAAAATCATATTTTTATAAAGTTGTTAAGTGGTTAGCTAGTTGTCCACTCGAGCCATATGTAAGTCCATTTGCACAATTCCTGCACTTTCTTCTAGGTGTATACTCTTGCTTATCTAATAAATTGTCAGCTTAAACCTAAAATTTAATCTTGATCTAAATTTGGTAAGGCCCAACTTTAGTATAGAATAGAGTGTTTCTAGGAATCCCAGAATCTTAAGCACTATCTACCTTTTCTCCTATTAATTCCAAAAATAAGTGTGTATTAATTTAAAATTGTGTTAGCATTTTCTTATATATATTCTTGTAAAAATATTTATTTTAGTTGATATTGTGTTGAAAAAGTCAGGAAAATGTGACAAAATAGGAATGGCTCTAGCACTACGGTGCCCCGATAGTCTACACCAAAGTCCTTCAATGCCCTAGTGCCACTCTGGAGCATCCGGGAGAAACTATTTTCAATAATTTTATAAATTAATTTATAACCCTAGTGCCAAACCTTTAAGATTCACAATGTCTATAGTGCCCCTGCTCGAACATTTGGAGTGTCATTGTGCCACTTAGTTTCAAAACATACACAATTAATTCAGTGCCACGATGTCGTCTCCTGGCGAGCACCACAGTGGCACAGTAGCACCAAGGAGGAAGTTAGAGTGGTTCAATGATGAAGCATCACATTAATTTAGACCAATGTCGTGGTAGAGATCATCTTTCAGTGTTGTAGCGTTAGTTCAATTTTTAATGCCACAATGCCCACTTTTTAATATCGTGGCACCAGTGTTAATTAGTATGCTAGGTATAAATAGTTTTCTTTTTGAATTTCTTAAGGGTAGTTGTTTATTTTGAAAATAAAACAGTGTGTGAGCTTGAGACAAGTGGGGTGAGAGTCTATGCTTCAAGGGAATCATTCCATGAGATCTCAAGTGTTTGTTTGTGCTTGTAAAGTGACTATACCACTTTTTCTTATATTTTATTGATATCGTTTAAATGAAATATGTTTTGTGTATATATATCTTTCCATGGCTAGTTAAATTAATGGTTTTGGATTTATGATGTGAAATAAATGAATGTTTTACTTATGTAGACTCTTGAGCTTAAATTGTTAAATGTTATTTTCAATTACTCTAGTGCTTTATTAGGTTAGTACAGTGGACAGTGGTCATGCTTTAATTTAGAATATAGTGTAATTCATTACCCCAAAGGAGGAATGATGGAATACTTAGGAGAATTGAAATCTAAAACTTTCATGCCTATATATAGGATGGTTAAGATTTTGGAATCTATAGAGATATAACAACTATACTAGGGTGAAAACTTTACTTTAAACTATTACAAACTCAACAGAGATCAAATAGTATATATGCTTTTATTCATAACAAACTTTAGAAGAGTCAACATAAAAAATATTGCATTTATCACCATCATAAGTTCATAACACTTAAAAATTATTGAATCTTTTCTCTTAGCATTTGCAATAGTTAAATTTTAGGAAACCACTCTCAATTAGATTTTTTAGGATAAATTAAGCAACTCCAGTAAACAGTAGCAGGGCAAATAAAGGATAGTCTAGTTTTCCCATGGGATCGACACTCTACTTTACACATCATTACTTGATCGACATGCACACTTATGTTTACAAAGCATAAACACATACCAAGTCTTTAGTGTTGTTGTCAGAAAAACTTTTAATTATCTTGTTAGTAGCTTTAAATTGTTGAAAGAATTGCACATTTAATCTCACCTTTGTTTATTTTTTTGCTTTGATTAGTTTTTGTTGTGAACTTATTTTAATTTTGTGAAAACTTTTGAATTTTTTCAAATTTGTTTGTTTTTTTTAGTGGATATCATTTTGTATTTACATCTTATGATTGTGCATGCATTATAGATATAGTAAGGGAACCCTATTGGTTGACCTTGAAATTGAGAGGACCCTTACAAAAATTAGAAAAAAATAAAAAGTTGTAGTGATGGTCAAATCCAACCAAGAGCATGACCAACCTAGAAATCTCAGAGAGTATGCCAATCTCATGATAGATGGTATTCACCAGAGCTTCCATAAGTTAACCATACAAGATAATAATTTTTTATGTTAAATCCATTGTTATCCAAATGGTTCAGAACTCAATTAGGGGAACACTTGTCAAGAATTCCAACCTACATTTAGCCAATTTTTTGGAGATTTATGCTCCATTAAAGTATAATGAAGTCTCTGATAATATTGTTAGACTTTGTTTATTTCTCTTTTCTCTAAGGGATAAGGTTCTATAACCACTTGGAATGATTTGGCCTACAAATATCTAGCTAAGTATTTCCCGTAAAGGTTAGGAGTGATATCACTTCATTTTCTTAATTTTATGGAAAGTTGTTCTATAAAGCATGATAAAGATATAAAGAGATGTTTAGTAAAAACCACTATATATATATATATATATATATATATATATATATATATATATATATATATATATATATATATATATATATATATATATATATATATATATATATATATATATATATATATATATAGATGCTTAGAAAGTATCCTCACCATGCCTTACCTGCTTTTTTAGTTATTCATACCTTTTATAATGGTATAATCCCTTAGACCTATCATTGATGCAGCAATGGGAGAGTCATTGATGTAAAAACTATTTAATGAAGGTTATGTTTTAATTGAGGAATTAATAACAAACAACTTCTAATGGCCTTCTGATAGGGTGAATCTTAGAAATATATATAGTGCTAATTGATGTGGGGTTGTGAGAGGTTAATGGTGAGCTAATATAAGACTTACTGAATTTGAAATATGCTCAGATTTTCTTTTATATAAACTTTATAATGGCACACTAATTTATGGAAGTATATATTGTTAACCTTTATTTCCCTAAACCCTGGTGTTCAGTGGGTTAAACCAGGTCTGCTGAGCCCAAAACCAGACCCTAGGTCAACCTGGGTTGACCCAAATTAACCCAAACCTCCTTTATTTGATTTTACATCTCTTCTAATGCTTCTTAGGCTCAAATCATACTTCCTTTGGACTCAGTAGGTTAGACCCAACCTGTTGGGCCCAAACCCCTGCCCTGGGTAAACCCAGGTTGACCCATTAGACCCAAGTGAGCCCAAATCAATTCCTAATCAAATCTAAACCCTTCTTTGGCTCAACTCCCCTACCTCTATGACCCAATTGATCAAGTTGACCAAGTCAAGCTTTGACTTGGTCAACCCAAGTCTTATTGGGTCAAATATGGATTATTTAGGTCAATTTGAACCATATTTATTGCATTTAGTTCATTCCAAATCTTCCTTTCACTCAAATCCCATCCCTCCTAATTCACCCTAGATGTGATCGTAGCCGTCCACGATAGGTTTAGGGCTATAAATAGGGTGTTTAGGATTTCTTTTTGGGGAGTTTTGCAATTTATCTCTCTCCAAGCCTCATTAACCAGAGATCTTTGGTGTGAGAGCTCCCACAACCTTCCTCCACCCTTTCCAAGTCAAATCCAATCAGTACAAGCGGCTAGCAGTGAGTTCTTCGACAATAGGAGACCCTAGACGTTCCAAAGCATATTGTGTAGATCCACTGCATTTCAAAATACAATTTCTTCTACAAATAGAAGCGTGAACAATCTACAAGTGCAACAAGCCCAAGATCTCCTGAATTCACCATGTCAATTAGGTAAAATCATGAACCCTAAACTAGAACACTTAGAACAATTTAACTTTTTTGTATAGTGCATTTTAGAAAGCAAAGTAGTCCCTCATGAATGCTCTTCACATGTACTACCTACGTTTAAAATTTCATCGCATTTGGATATGTCGTTTGAGAGTAGTTAAAAAAATGTTTTGAGGTTTCAATTTTGCCCTAGGTACGGTGTACAAAATCTCCATCATTGATTGTTTGATCAATGGTGGAGATTCAGTCATTGTGTGGTCTCTTCCAAACCATGAAAACGGATCCGCAGTTTCAGTCTCGGTTCGACGAGATCAAGGTCGTCCGCTCGAAACAACGGACGATCCGAAAGCAGAGAAGCCTGCTGATGTGGCAGTTTAATTATGCCGCAATGATTGCGGCAATCATTGCTGACGACGTAATCATCATGCTGTCATGCAATGATTGATCGCGATTTCGGGGACCAATCATGCCCCGCTACATGGCCCACCGAGCCGCCACCACCTTTATTTAATATAAATTAATTTTTCAAACTATTTTAGATATATTTTAGATCTTTTTTCTTTAAAAATTAATTAAAAATATTTTTAAACCTAAAAATTAATAGTTTATATCATAATTTTAAGAAAAATGAGTACTTTAATTTAAAATTATTATTAATTTAAAATTTTAAGTATATTTTAAATTATTTTAATAAATAATTAATTAAATATTTCTAATTAAATATTTATTTAAAATAGATAAAATATTTGTTAAAATTAGAATTATAATTTCTTAATATATTTTAATATTTCAAATTCATATTTAATATATTTTAACTTAAAGTTAGATTTAATATTTAATTATTTATAAATAATTACTATATATTATCATATATTTAATACTTAAGTAATATTTATTATTAATTATTTACTTATAAATAATAGAATATAATAATAATAAATACCTCTTTTTTCTATTATTTTATTTAAAAGTGAGAGTTATTTAATTTATTTTGATTATGAATATAATTTATTATGTAGTTATTTTGAAATAATTACTATATAATATTATATAATTATTATTTAAGTAATATGTAATGCAAATAATTACTTATATATGTATAAGAAAGAAATCATATTTTGAAAATAATTAAGAAAAAAGTGGCCAATGATGCCAAACCAAAAGATGCGCAATGGCGCCAAATTAAAAAAAAATACACAAAGTGTATTAAAATCAAAAGATGCTCAAAGAGCCATTCAAGTGATAAAGGGCATAAAATGAGCCCATAAAAAAAATATGCTTGTTTTTTCTTATACTACTAAAAACTTAAGAAAATCCTTGATATTTTCGAAACTTTTGTTTGAAAATCTTGGTTCCTGATTTAGCAATTCGTGCATTGATCTTCTTTTAGATATGTTTTATGGAAGGAGTTTTGAAAAATTATTGCTTCTTTTTCTCATTTATTCCTTGATTTGGATATTGAATTAAATTTTTTTTAGCCTTTAAAAGAACTTAAGCTTGGATTAACAATTTATGAATTTCTTACTTTTTTGGGCTATGCGTTGTCAATCCAATTCTACTAAGTTTTTGATTAAAACCAAGAGGTAACTTTCTCATTTTAAGAATATTTATTTTTTTCACTAGATCAGAGAATGTTTTTGTCTTTTGTTCGTTTTATTTATGCCTCCTCTCTTTTTGATAATGTCAAAAGGGGAGAACGTATTGTTGAATTTTTGTACTGTTATCGTGTTTTGTATCTTATTTTCAAAAAATTAAAAATAATAAAAAAAATTTTTAAAAGGGTTTATTCTAGTGAGGGGGAGATTAGGAGAAGTTGCTTTTTTTGAAAATTCAAATTGAAATATTTGTCATCATCAAAAAGGGGGAGATTGTTGCGGATCTATGGCTTAAGATTTTGATGATAACAAACATTCTTTTTCTCTATGACTGCTTTCTACTAACATTTCAGATTCACACGATCAGACTGCAATTTGGAATCAGCTCAAGATTGGGTAGACTAGGTCTGAGTTAGTTTGTACACTTTTTCCCTTCTTGAGTCTATTGTATTTGTTGTGGCTCCTGATGCTTTGTAACATATAAGAGTTTCTGATTGTTCCCTAAAAGATTTCTATTTTTGGTAATATCGGCCGGGATGATATTCATATCATCTTGGACGATATGTCCAAAATTAGAAACCCTAATTAGGGCATCCTCATTAAGGCAGCCGTCATAAACAGATCGGCATGAATGATACTTGTATCGGCCAGGACGATATATTCAATTAAGAAAGAATCAGCCACCATAATCAGTTTAGGTATTCTTTGTTTTAGGAAATCGGCCAGGACGATATTCATATCATCCAGGACGATCTAACTCAATTATGCCTAAATTGATCCGGTATCTTTGGAAAGCATTCATGGTTGATTGATACGATCACATCGTCCGGGATGATCGTAGGATCGGCCAGGATGATGTCCTGGATGATTTACATCGGACAGCTCGAATTCAGGGCGATGCTCTGGATAATTGAAATCGATTTTAAACTAATCGTCCTGGATGATCGTGAGATCGGCCAGGACAATGTAACCAATTTTCTTCTGATCGTCCCAAATCGTCCCGGGCTGATGAGCTGAATTTATACTGATTGGCCAGGATGATATACCTATCGTCTTGGACGATAATGTCGACAACTTGCATTAATGAGCTTATTTTGAGCTTTTCTATTTAAGCTTGGCATGACACTTTGTAAAGTGTCTTGGGCAGCCATTGTAGCTTCATTCTTGTGGGGAAAACTTGAAGAGAGAGCTTGAAAGGGAGAGAGGAAAGGGTGGAGTTTGAGAGGGAGAAGATCCTGTGAGGGGGGAAACTCAAGGGAGTGTAGAGGGGATTCCACACGGTTGCTCCGGCGAACTCGCACCTTAGTAACATTGGATTCAAGGCTTGTCTCGAGGTAAGTTCACCAAAGAAGAAGATCTCTTTGGTGTCAAAGGATCCGGCAACTCCACCGCACTGGGGAAGGTGGAAGTGATTTTGTAAGGGCTTCTCCGCCTAGCTGTGGGGGCTAAAGGAGAGACACTTGTTATTAGTGCAATACTTGGAGGGTGCCTCTAAGGAGTGGACGTAGGTCAAGGTTTGACCGAACCACTATAAATCCGGTGTGTTTTTTCTTTTTTACTTCCGCACTTTAATTTCCTCATCGTTGATTTTCTATGTGGTGATATTGGTTTGAGTTTTATCTTTGGTTTTAAAGTTATCCAATTCACCTCTCTCTTTGTTAGCCTTGGGCCAGTTCTAAAGGGCTTAACATCCCTAACGAACCTTCTAGTGCCATCAGAGTACTTTTATATCTTTTTGTATAAATATTAACTACTTGGGATGTGAAATATAACATGCTTGGGATTCTTTTCTTTATTAGGATAACCCTGCAGAAGAGTCAAGATTTTTATTTTTATTAGTGTAATGTAATGTAATTTGTATATATTGAGTTATGAAAATCTTTAAAAGTGAGGCGTTTCATGCACTCAGTATCCGAAGAGAAAAAGAAAGGCCCTTCATAGAGAATTTTTTAATCATTTGGGTACTCTTCTAGAGGATGAACCATTTGAAGCTCGAAGGAGACAATTCGAAGGAAAATGATTTGAAGCAGGGTGATCCACTCGAAGATAAAGACTAGAAGATGAAATGCCTTACTTTTAAGACTTGTGTCATTTAGCAGGATTATAATCCAAGTTGTCTTTGGTGGGGCCTGACCACCATTTGTAGACCATGGGTTATATTTATACAACACTTTCCATGGATTTAGAATTTTCTTTACTTTGTGGATTTATATTGATGTGTTTACTTTATGTGCGTAGTGGAAATTACAAGCTTTTTCTAGATTTTTTTCTTCCATGTGCTTGACTTAATTTTCACTAGGTTCTTTAAGGACTAAAACCTTTTTTTACTCGTAATTAAAATTTAACATTTAGAAATTAAATAACATAAAAATTTAATGACCTAGGGAATAGTTGAAATCATTCGGGGTTGCATGCATATTAATGCATTTTCTCTCTACTTCTATAAGATACGTCCCCGCCTACGGGTAGAGTCCGGATAATCTGGCCTATAAGGATGAGGTGATAGACCTAGAGAAGTCTAGTCTTTTTTTAAAAATTATTTTCTATAAGCCTTTTTTTAAAATTCTATGCATACCTGATTTTGACCTTTCAAACTTGCATGCATTGAATTAGATACTCAATAAATCAAAATTTTAAATGCATTTGCTATTGGAACATTCACCCTATATAAGTCCAAGGCAAATTAAGAAAATCTCTAGACGCCAGCCTTACTTCCAAAATATTTATCCTATATACACATCTTTCATAAAGACTGAATAACATGGATTTTACGTGCTTAGGTGGTAAGTTGGCTTGCCTTTTAATGCAAGATATAAGCCCATATACATTAACTAGGACACGGGTGTTAGTGTTGGGTGTAGAACACTAAACCCACTCTAAATTTAAGGTTTAAGGCTACTACATTGGGTGTCTCATAGCATGCTTAATCGGTGGGTAAGTTCTTTTTTTCAGGGGCTATAAATCATACCTATCTACGACACATGGATGATGCCACCTCCATCCTTCCCCTCTGTATGCTCTGAGTGCATGATTTTTTTTCTCTACTATCTTCCCAGTGCCTTAGTCCCTTTGGATGTCAGTGTGAACTGTGCATGTTGACTAGGCCACTTGGTATTTTCTTCCCTCTGAGTAGGAACTCCTTAGTTTTTGCCCTCTATGCCAATCTTATTTTGGAAAGAATAATGATGGATCATTAATTGAGAGTATTCTCATGCTCCAGATTGAGATGCAATTAACCACGGGGGCTTACGCCCGTGGGAAATAGAACTCCACGATAAAAAAAACTCCACTCGAGCTGAAGTATCGGGTGGCTGAAACCTATTATTTCCATCAAATCGTGTATATTACTACCCATCAGGGTGCGTTGGATAGAGCCACTATTCTTAATGGTTAGTTGTATGTGTGATCTAATATTCGCTTCCATTGGACCACTTGTAAAGAACATGGAGGTTTACCATCGTCTCGTCTCTTGAGATGGTGCGGTCGTATACCCCTCTGTACTTTATCGACCGTTGAGCAATTTCCTTTCAGAGGTACACATATATGTCAAATCAAGTTTTAAAATGATAAATTAGAGGATCAAGTATTAATATTTCCATTAAAGCATACGAGTTTATATAAGTATTTAATATGCTCTTTACATCATTAACCCAAAATAAGATAATCAACCAGACATGAAAGAAATGATAAGCAAACTCATATTCATTTTATTCATAGAAGAATACATTATAAGAGAAGCAACAATAAATTTATCTCTAAGGAGGACCAAAAGATATTCTCTACACTCCTTTTTCCGCCACTTATAGAGTCGCTTATATAAACAAAGGATAAGATCTCCTAGAGAATTTATCTTGAACTTCCCTAGCATCCCCTTGACTTTACTCTAAGGGGGCATTAAAGAAACACTCTAAAAAATATAAAATTTTCACTCAAGTGAATAAACTCCCCAAGCAATAAAATTGAAAACTATTTATAATAAGTATAAAGTCAAACTCAAGCATTATGATGCTGGAAAAGGTGGTGCTGCGGAGGTCAAAATAAGCTGTGCCTCGACACTACCATATTTTCTCTACTGCGGTGCTGGATGATGTGGCACAATAACTACAAGAATTGGTGCCTCTTTTTGATAAATTGGAGTGCCTATTAGAAGTTATAACTACTTTGACATTGGCGTCATAAATTGAGCATTGCGGTGATTGAAACAGAATTTGAGTGCTGCGGTGTTTGAGATGATAACATCACTACATAGATTTTTCTTAGACACCCAATATTGTGGTGTTGGTTTTTGGTGCAGCTATGCCGTGATGCATTATGGTGCTGACATTTGTGATTTCATGATGCTTGTAAATAGAGAAGATCAGAGCTGCCATATCAGAATTAGTGCTAAGGGGTTGACTGATCGAACATTGTGGTGTTATACTTGATGTAGCTACAACACTATCCAACACTTATAATTTTTACTTTTTTCCAGATTAATTTTTGTACAGACAAAACTAAAGTAATGAATTTTTATTAAATTTTAAATAAATAAAATTATTCATAATTTACACTTATCATCTATGTGTCGGTGTTCTTTCCATTTTATTGCTCAAGTAGCGACCATGTCTAAGAAATTGAACAATCATGGAGTTAGTCCCACCTCAAAATCACTCATGCCTTAAGTAGAAAATATTTTAAACCCTTCTAATGATCTGAATGTTCAAGGGGCAGAAATTCTAAATTTCATTGGTAGACAAACAACTCTTATATATTTCAATACAAGAAATCTAGGTTTAAGAAACTAATCAAATTTTAGTTGGAATAATAATACTAGTGGAAATCATTGGAATGCTAATCAGCCCAATCCTATAGGATCTTGGAACCCTCCTTAGTGATAATTTAGAAACCTTAGACCTATTTATCCCACATGATTTAATTAGAATATGCAGCCTAAGTATAAGAGGATGTCTTTGCAGGATTTAGTAGTACAATGGGAACCTAATTAAAGAGCCAGGCCGCTGCCATTAAAAATTTGGAAAGTTAAGTAGGGTAGTTAGCCAATTTTTTTAATAGAAGACCTCAGGGAGTTTTGTTTAGTACCACTGAAATTAATCCTAAGGTAAGGAGTATTGTATTAATCGGTTGAAGAGTAGTATAAATTTAAACTAGCCTAAATGAAAAAAAAAACTTGACATAATATAGAAAAATACTTAAAACCTGGCGCTGCTTGGGAGGCAACCAAGATCTATTTTATTTTATTTTATATTTGATTCTAGTTATATTAATTTGCATTTAGTCTATTACATACATTTTGACATTATGTTTGTTTGATTACTATGAGCATATGTATTATGATTTGATACCGACTAGAACTTTTTTGAGAATTGAAAAACTGTGCTTAATTGAATTAGAGTCATAATGTTGGGTAATATGATGTCATGATATGTGATGCCCTAGAATCTAATTTGGAAAAATTATTCTTTTATTTTTTAATAAACAATAACTAGAGCTATATAATATAATCTATCAGTAATAAATAACAAAATAGATTCTATAATTTAAAACATCAATGTACATATATGTATTCATTCTCAAAAATCATATACAATACTCAAGATCTATAAAATCATATTATAACTATTTTATCGTGAGTACAAAAGAATAGTTAAAATAAAAAGTTCTAACCAAAAGAAATCCTGATCAGTCTTACACTCCTGATCCTCTGCCCTGACCTAAAATTATTTAACCACATATAATGAGCTTTAAAAGCCCAATAGGTCACTAAATCCTACAACTGAATTCAAAGTATGATAAAGGAGTAATATATATGTCAACAACTAAATCATAGCAACTACATTCATATGATTATTGAATCAGTGCAAAAATAGTAAAATTCAAATACAATAGTAGTAGAATCTATAATTAATGAAATAATATATTACGAAAGCCAATAAAGTAGTAAACCAATACAAGTGTTAAATCTATAAAATAATCATCATATCCGTAATACCAATAAGTAGAGAAATTTTATAAAGTATCAAATCAAAACATCCATCTTTAAAATCAAATCAATATAGTAAACTCATATAGGAATGTAGACAAGCTATCCAATTATTCAATATCAGTATCAAATCAATAGTTTATATATTCAATATGTCACATGCTTATTATATATAAGTAGTATCAATTAGTATCAATATATTTATCAATAGCTTAAATAAGTAGTATCAATTAGTATCAATATATTTATCAATAGCAGTAACAATATAATGGTAGGAGTAGTAGAATAATGTAATAATAGTAATTTCATGCAATAACAATAAATTCATACAATAATAATGTCATAACGGTAGAAAACAAAATATCCTATTAGGCAAAATACACATTTTTAGAAAATTACCAAAATATAAAGAATTATATAAAATAATATTTTAAGACTCTTATTGTACTAAACTACTATTTTTAGACGTCAAAATAAATTTTGGGGTAGATAAAAATTATTACATTTTCAAAATCATCAAGTAAAAATTTTCAAATAAATACTCATAATTATGATCTCTATAATATATAAAAAGTTACGCGGTAAAAGTTTTGTCAAAATAAAGTTATTCACATTTTTCGATAATGAAAACATAAATTTGATTAGAAAAATATCAAAAACTCAAAAACTTTGAAATAAAAAGTAGAATAAAGGTTCCTTATAATGAGATGAATAAATATCTCAACTGGCCCTATTGACGAAAATTGCTCCACAGCCTCAAAAACTGGTTTCTCTTTTCTCTCTCCTAACTTTTTCTCTTAAATTTCCTCTAAATCTCTCTGTTAGCAAAAGTAAAGGGAGGAAAAAGGATTTCATAATAAAAATTTCTTTAATACTTTAGATATTTTATGATATTTTAATATAATATTAATCTAATATTTAATTTAAATAATTCTTTAGTATAAAATTTAAATAAATTATTTTAGGAATTAAAATTTTATAAAAAAATATCCATAAAATAAATTATTTTATTTAAAAAAATATCGATGAAATCAGTTTGCAAAATGGACACTTGACGATCTTGAAATCCTCACTTGAACTGATAGGTACCAATTTCTTAAGGATGTTTACCGGTGCCCAAAAATTATGAAAAACTTTGTGTAAGTAAAATACTACAATCAAAATAATATGCCAAAGACAGTTTGTGATTTGGAGTTAAAGTGACTCTAATAAAAAAATGAAGAAGTTAAAATACGGGTTATTACACTATACCTGTGAGTTAGCACTACAACATACAACTAAAAAAATTGGATTCAATGCAATGTTGTCCTGCCATATGTTCAAGCATCATAGTGCTATTATTTTCCATGGGTGTCTCAGCTCCATAAATTATAAGGCCACAATGCCAAATAAGCTTACCCATAGTGTCGAGGCACTGAACTCGAGCGCCGCTAAACCAACTCACTTAGAAATTTTATGAAATTAATTGAGTACCACAGTGCTGTATTTAGCGTTGTAGCTTCCAATTAAAGCCATAATTATATTAGGTGAGTTTTAAATAAATTTATTTGAAATATACAAAAAATTTGAAGTAGAGCACTTTGTCACTGATCTAGTGAATGATACGGTGCTAGGCTATGAATAAATAGTATTTATATATATTTATAATTATCTCTATCTTACTCCGCTGCCTCCCTCACTTGGTTTCTTGGACAAGATGAAATTGAAGGAGTAGGAAGAGAGAAATGTTTTTTGGATCGTATTTGCTCGCCATTTATATTACAAATTTTATTGTATTCATTGTAGGTGACTAGTCTCTTACTCATATTTTTAATGGCTTTAAGTAAAATGAAAGGCAGGTGAAATTTTTCTAAAATTAATTATAGAGCATTACACAGTGACAATCCTCTTCTAATGCTGCAATGCTGTAACATATCAAATGCCACGATGCTTAGTCAAAAAAACCTTGCATTTTGAGTTCCAATGCCAAATATTGTGGTACCGTCTAACATATAGCACCACAACACTTATACTCGTTTGATTATTTTGTCATATTTCATTACATGGCATCATAAAATTCTAGTTTTTAGCATCGCAACTCTAAAGTTTTTATATAAGCACTTGAACAAAAAATATATTCTTTTTATCTTGTTCATTCTTTATCTTTGGTGAGTTCTTTTCCTTCAAACTTTTTTTATTCTTCCTAAACTAATGTTAGAGAAGAATGGCCCCCAAAGTGCATATTGAAAAAAAAGTATGATCCATCCTCCTTAGATAAGAATCACTTTATCTCTGTAGAGATTGAGGAAAGGTATAAGATTTCTATTGTGTACAAATAATTGTTCCCTTAGACAGGCCTTCTAAGTATGGAGGGGGATATTAATGATCACAATATGAATCAGGGTTGGGAGTATTTCTAAGATTAGCCTAGTACTTGTGTTGTTGTTGTAGTTAGGGAATTCTTTGCTAATGCAAAGAGGGCCCAAAATAATAGATGCTTTGTTAGGGTAAAATGGGTCTCCTTTGATCCTATGAGCATTAATAATATCTACAAATTTTATGATTATTAGTATGATGATTATACTTCTTTTGTCCATTCACTTATTTACCCTCATAAGATCCTTAAAAAATTGGCTAGATGTAATAATGGGATTGTTTTGAGGGAGGGAGGGAGAGAGAGAGAGAGAGAGAGAGAGAGAGAGAGAGAGAGAATAAAATAATTAGTTTTCTTGCTTTTACATTGACTTAAGTTTCAAAAGCTTAGTATTATTTCATTTTAGTCCATCTTTTGCCTAGCCCAAATATTAGTGAGGTGACCTGATGTCATGCTCTTCTCAATTATGTTATTCAAGTGGGTCACTCAATAGAACCAGGGAAGTTTATTCACTCTTCTTTAATGTATACGATTAGAGGTTCCACTTATATTGGACTATGATACCCCTTTTTATACTCTTTATTTATTTTCTTTAGTGTGATGAGTGATCTTGGGTTGGAGTAGCTTATACCCATTTCTGCTCTTACCCAGTCTAATTTAATAAATTCAAAAAAGTACCCAAGAGGAGAAAGTGGAACCTAGTCAGCCCAGTTCAAGTCAGCCTAGTTCGAGTCAGGCTAGGACCTGCACCCTAAGACTTTGGGAGATTAGGTAGCTAATCTTAGGGATCAAATTTGAAAGTCTGAATAGGTTGTTAGACAAATTAAATTTGTCGTAAGGCAACTAAGAGGGGGGGGGGGGGGGGGGGTGAATCGGTAATTTTAAAAAATCTCTTAAAAATTTTAGAAAATTGATTAATTTTTTTAAGCTCAATGAAAATTTTCTCAAAATAAAATTTTCAACCACAAAATTAAAAGTACAGAATAATAAAAATGCAATAAAAATAAAAACAAAAGAACACAAAAATTTATGGTGATTCGGTCCAACTAGACTTACATCCACTCCCTAAAGACTCCATCTTCAGGTATTACATTATACCAAAGTGATTCTTCTTTTGCTCCCACAGTAAAGCGAAGAATCCCTTACAATAACCTCTCTTCCACCAAACTCCGGTGAGGCAGAGTACTGTTGTCTTTTCTCACCCTCCTAGTGATGGCAAAGAACCGACATCCTTTTGTACCTTCTTGCTATCGATAGAGTACTGTCATCTTTTCATATCCTCCTGGTGTTGGCAGAGTACCATTATCCTTTCTCACCCTCTTGGTGATGAAATAGTATCGGTGCTCCTTTGAAAATCTTTTTCCAAGAGTCTTCAAGGAAGTAGGGAAGAACTTTAAAGAACATGTAAGGGATACTCACCATTGGACAACCTTGTGAATCCCCTCACAAATCCCTCTTAAGATATCTTTGACTCTTTAATCCCAAGAAATTGTTCCAAATACTCTCCAAGTGCACTCTCAAAAGAAATTCATAGCAGGAGTTATTTTATAGTTAGTTTTTAAAATTCTTATATATGAAATACAAGAAAAATCATCCAGAAAACTAAGAATTTCAATTTGTCCATCTTGGATTGTATAGTACTATCATACATCATACTTATGAATAATTCAAAAAATCATCACACGATCCTGTACGAACCGATTTCATACTCTAGCGATCGTACATACACATTATTCAAAATTGAATAGATTCTTCTAGTATAATTTAGTACAAACATATTTTATACACTGGTCAGCATATTGTACAAACCCAATAGCATATAGTATGATTAGTTTAACCAAATCATGCTTTGTTTGGTACGAAAATGAACGAGTCCATTTTGTACTCTGGACGTCTTCTATACAAAATTAATTTAGTAAAGTACGAGCAGTTCAAAAAATTTATATGTTTGTATGGACAAATAGGTACGCACACATTTCGCACTCTGGACGTCGTCTGTACAAAACTCATTTCATATAGTGTGATCAGTTTAGAAAATGGTGAGTTCATTTGGAATGAACTGTTACGTAGCCATTTCGTACTTTGGACATCATCTATATGAATGTAACTTTATATAGTATGAATAGTTCAATAAAAATTTTCTAAGACATGATTCGATTAACTATTTTTTGGAGGAACACTCAGGTCAAATCGTCACGTATGATCCCATAATTGTATATTATGATTAGTTTTAAAATTACAAGTTTTTGTCTAACTCCCCTAGTGTATGTGTGTATATGGTTATCCAATTACTATCATACACTCTTAAACTCAAGAAAATAGAAAAAGTACAGACTTCAATTATAATAAACTCTAATCTAATCTATCTTGAAGTCTTCAATAGTCTGAAGTATGATTTCCCTGGAACATTAGTACACACAAACAACACAAATGAAATTTCCAATATATATTAGGTGAAATAGTAATCAACACAATAAGATTTTGGAATCATCAAAAAACACTTATGATAAAAAAAATATTATTTTTAAAACTAAGTTGCAACAATCTCCACCTTTTTATGAGGCAAAATAATTATTATTTGAGTTAACATAGTAATCAAATTTTCTCCTTAGCTCCTCCTAAATGAAAGACCAAATTAAAATAGGGGTTTCCATGAAAATAAAAAATACAAACCTAAAATTAAAAGGAATAAAAAACTACTAAAGCAACAAAATATATACACATTCATAATACAACCAGTACATTCACACAACACACATATAACACATACAAACACACATACATCAAACAATAACTAAAATGACTCTCTCTTTTGACAACAATAAAAAGGGAAGTAACTCTTAAAATGATAAATTTCTTTTGATAAAGCATAATAGTTGATGAAGATGAAGACTTTTAAAGTAATTGCAAAGACAAAATTAACTTTCTAATGCTAAAAAGGAAAAAAAAAGCAAATTTTAAATCAAAGAATAACTAAAATAAGAAAAGTCAATCAGGTTCACTATTTATTCTAGAAAAATCAAATAAAAATAATTATTGAAAAATGACGAAATAAAGTTTAATTATTTTCTAATTCAATAGTGAAGATGATTGCCGGTTATATGGATTTGTATATGAGATAGAATGATAAAGAAAAAAAACATTTTAAATTTTCTAATTGGCGACATTGCGCATCTTTGCAAGTTTGGTACACTTTGTGCATCCTTTTTTTACTTTTCAAGTCTTTCCAATGTCATTGAATCTTAACACAAATTACAATAATAAATAAAAATAAACACATTGAAAAGAAATAAACTAAAAACAAAACATCCATCTCACAATAATTATTATTAAGTAATACTCATCTATAAGAATATGAAATTGATCTTCTAATCTATATCAAGTCATAATTTAAATTTAAATTTTGAGATATTAAATTTTACAAGGGAATTAATTTGTAGAGCAAAGTAATTTAAAATCCCTTTCTAGAGATTAACTATAAATGATTTTTCTCTAAAAATATAAATATTTCAAGAAGAGAAATTTCAATGCAAGTGAACACAACATTTCATCATTTCATTCATCTTTAGAAACATATACAAGCACATTTTTCTCCGAAATGCAAGAACAACAATAAGAAGACACAAACACATGAAATCACTGAAATAACTGGAAAACAACTCAGAAATGCAAAAACAAATGCATAAACTCATCAGCAACTATAACACATAAGTACAACTAATAATCATAGGGGCCTTGATCTGGAGGAGGAGGTGTATTGAACATTGAAACGTAACTATTGATCATAGCTACATTGGTGTTAATCGAGTCAAATTTCCCTCAGATCCAACCCTTATTCTTGTTGTATCTAGCATCTTGCATATTCAAGTGATTCTTAATTTGATCAATGCGTTGATTAAAATGAGATTCCATTATGTCAAAGGTCAGGTCCAGGTGCATGTGCAGGAGTAGGAGCTCCTTCTTCTCCCTCGAAATCTTCTCCCTCAGAACATTAATCCCACCCATAGAGTGCCCGAAAAGAGGCATCAGTAAAGAAAATAGGAAGTTCAGTGGGAGGACCAAGATGGATTATGTTGTACTTTTTTTCTAAGATATAGTCAACAAAGTGTCCTAAGGTCACATTTTTCTTCCTCTTATTGTGAGGAAGTCCAATATCATAAAGTTTATAAGTGTAATCCATGATAAGTTGGGGTTCATCAAAAAGTTTTTTAGTCATTATCAGGTATGTGACAGTGGACAAAAGAGGAGTCAAATTTATGTGATCACCAGCTTTTGGAATAATAGAAGTTTGCAAGACATGATGGATAATCCAGACATTTTGATTAAGAGTGTACAAATAGCAAAGATGATTTACTTGGGCAACACCTCTAAGAGTCTAATTTATTTCTGACCAGTCAAAATATGCTCTAGAGGTTAAAGAGTACACTCTAGCTCCTTGGGTTATAAGGTGAAGGAAGTTGCCTAGGTCTTCCTTAGTGATTTATACATGCTGCTTGAAAATATAAGAGGTAATCCTGGTGTTATCTTGGTTTACCTTCATGTTAGCCAAAAAGTTTTGAATGTCTCTTTATGATAGGCATAGATGAGGATCAAGATAAAGGAAAATTGTGTTCAGGCAAAAAGTGGTATAACATAAAAGTTAATGTCAATTTGAATCATAAGTCGATGTTGACTTCATTTTTGTATGAGGTCACCAGGAGCAATTCAGATACTAGATCTACCTAGACCCAAACCTTGGTCAGGCCTGGTTAACCATGTCAAACTCTTTTGACAAAAATACCACTTAAGGGTTTAATAGGTCATTTTGACCAAATCTACCCTTAAGTTTTCCTACTTCGAATCTGTTGGAACTTGTTCAATATGAATTAGGATGTTAAGCCTAATTAATTGTCCCAAGGCTAACCAAGAGGGGGGGGGGGGTGAATTGGTAATTTAAAAATTATACTTCTACTCTTGGATTTTTAGAAAACCTTTTTAATTATTAATGCAAGTTAAATTTAAAGTTTAAAAAATAAACTTTTCAACCAGAGTAAACAACTTGCAATGAAATTAAATGCGGAAGAAAAATAAGAAAGAACACACCAGATTTATAGTGGTTCAGTCAAACCTTAACCTACGTCCACTCCCTGGTGGCACCCTCCGAGTATTGTACTAATACCACAAAGTGACTCTCCTTTTTCCCCCACAGCAAGGCGGAGAAGCCTGTACAAAATCACTTTCACCTTCCCCGGTGCGGCGGAGTAGCCTGGTTCTTTGACACCAAAGAGATCTTCTTCTCGCCAAAACTTCCCTCAAGACGACCCTTGAATCCGATGGTACTGAAGTGCAAGTTTGCCGGAGCAATCGTGTGAATATCCCCTCCACACTCCCTTGAAATCCCATCCAAGGATCTTCTCCCTCTCAAACTCCACCCTTTTCTCTCTCCCTTTCAAGTTCTCTCTTCTAGTTTTCTCCCAAAGAACGAAGAAACAATGGTTGCAAAGATACACTTTGTCGTCCTTTTACACTTCTCCAAGTGTCGGCAGAGAACCAGACCGATGTTGTTGAACTTCACTTGAGAGCCTTCAAAGGAGATGGGAAGAAACAAAGAGATCTTCTTCTTCAAGTAACCTTGTGAATCCCTCACAAACCCCTCACTTGATCTCTCACTCTTCACTCTTACAATCTCTCCCAAACATTCACACTCAATGATCCCTCTCAAGAGAAAAAAACTCCAAAGGCACTTGTAATAGTTTCTAGGACTCCTTATATAGAAAGGACATGAAAAACCGCCCAAAAAATTGCTAAATACATGTTTTTCTGCGCACTGGATCGTCCCGTACGAAATTGAGTTAGTACGGATGAACTGTGTAAAAAACTATCCCGTACGAACCATTTGTGCATCTGTACGAACCAATTTCGTCCTGGACGAAATAGGTTTGTCCCGTACGAAAAAATTTCATCCGGTACGAATAGTTATATCAAAAGTTGGTTCCGAAAACTGTAGAACATTGCCAGAAACTACCATAGTCAGTTCCCATCGTTCTGGACGAACAGGACTTTGTCTGGACGAAATTTTTACAGAGAGCAACTCGTCCTGGGACGAAAATGATTTCGTCTGGACGATCATGATTTTGAAAAATTTTCCAGTTCAGTTCCTGTCCGTTCCATTACTCTTACAAGGAGATAACTGATCTGATTGTCCCGTACGAACAATGTTCGTCCTGTACGATCAGTACAAAAACTTTTTCAAGATCTCCTTTAGTGTGTGTGAATTTATTCACTCAATTACAATCACTCCCTCTCAAATTTAATTCAAATAAAAAGTACAATATTCAAATTCACAAAGTATCTTATACTGAATTTGATTTGAAGTCTTCGTAGTCTGGAGTTCAATTTTCCTGAAATATTAGTACACACAAGAGCCAAAACAAATCTTCCAAAAAATATTAGGAGATAACAACACATAAAACAATAATATTTGGAATCATCAAAACTATACAAGTTACAAGAATGTAAAACATGCAAATAGCAACTTTCCTAACAGAATCAAACCACCAAATCAAAATCCAAACCCTCAAATTCTCAAACATATTCTAATTAATAACCCAAACCCACTTTGAGTTAAATCACATAGTTTTAACTTGGTCAAACTTTAATGATTTAGTTAAAACATCAAATTCAATGCATTCATCCATTCAAGCTCGAACCCCTTTCAGTCTTTGATTCAAATACATTCAAATTTATTCAAAATCATGTCACCTTGATTTGACTTGGTCAAACATTGACCTATGACTAAAGTCATGTATCTTATATGCCTTTCCACTCAAGTGTTAAACCGTATTGATTTGATAACTTTTGATACCATTTTACTTGACATTTTGAATATCCCTTGATATGACATGACTCAAACCATGGTCAAGTTCACTAAGTCAACCCATACATGTTGGTCAAATCCTCATAGATCTAATCAAATCTCTATGCATTTTTATTTGAGCTCTCAAGACTTTACCCAACCATCTCTTTAAAACACCTTCATTGCCACCTTAGTATGCATTGACCCGTTGACTGGTCAAACAATCAATGGGTGGTCAAATGAGCTTCTTAAGGGTTAAGTTAGCTCTAACTGCTTAATCCCTCTTATTTTAAACCTCTCCAGCTACTTAATCAGACTCTAGAACATTCCTAGGGTCTATCTTAGCCTTTGGATTAAGATCAAATGGCCCTCATCACTCCACATGTCCAAGTGGGGACCAAAACCCCTCTCCACATGGCATGTCCTTGGCTCCTACTCCTACCTACTCTCTAGATAGATAGCTTGAGCATAGACACTCCCTCAGTCGATCTTAACTATCCATTTGATCTAAGGACAAGTAAATAGGGGGCAAAATGCCGTAATCAAGCCCATTTTCCACCTAGCTCTCTCTCCAACCAGAGCACCTCAAGCCCAACCTCCTATTTCCTGGAGCTCACCAGGTCCTCTTCAACACTTCCCCACTACAGTCCCTCCGGTCAAAGCCATTACGGGTGATATTCTAGCAAACCTAGGCTAAATCCAACCAAGGAGCCTTACCGTTCGATCCAGACTTTGAAAGCTCAAGTGGTCTTCTAAAAATGGAGCGTGGACAGTCTACAAATACAACAATTTCATAAGCGGTTTAAACCATCCATTAAATCAAGGTAAAGCCAAAACCCTATGATAGAACACTTAGCATTAAATAACTTTTTATTAAACGCTTTTAAAATTATTCAAATATATCCCCATTAAATATATTCATGTTCTTAGCCTAGGTTTAAAATATCAATCAAAATGATCAATCCGATCGAGAGAAAACTCAAAAAAATGAGTTCTAGGGCATCATTCGTAGCTGTTGTGAATGCACATTTTCTGGACCATTGATAAAATGATCAACAGTCCAGATCGAGCAATTCCACAATTTTGATTAATCACAAATATGATCCATGGTTTATTCCATCATCTAGCTCGATCTCGTCCGTCCATTCGAAACCATGCCTGATCTAATGGCTACCGTGTCGAGCTAATGAGGACAAGTTAAAATCACGTGGGCCCACCGACAATTCAATCGTGCGGCAATGATTGGTGGTGGTGCCAATCATTGCCAATGATTGGGCACCGACACTATGGTTTGGAGCACCCAATCCAGTTGTGACACGTGGCAAAGTTGGCAGCCACTGTTGTTTCTTTTTATTATTTTAATTAAAATTTATTTAAAATTTAATTTAAAATATAGAAAATTTAAAAAATTAGTTAAAAATTAAATAAAAATAAGAAAAAAATCATATTTTACATTAAAATATCCACGAATTTAAAACCTTTAATTTAAGTTTAAAATTATTTTAAAATATTTAGTATATTTTAAATAATTTTAAAACACATATTTTAAATATTTAATTAACATTTTAATTTTAAATGTTTTATATATTAAATTTTTTTAAATGATCAAACATTTATTCTAAATTAATTAAATTTGAAATTATGTTTAATTTAAGCTATATTTTAAATATTTTTATTTTGTATATATTAATTAATTATTTAAATGCTAATTAATACTTAATTGAAATTAAATTGAAATCAAATTATTAATAGTAATTTAAAATTTTTTAAATATTTCAGACTTAGTTTAACCTGATTTAAGAATTATTTTAATTATTAATTAATTTTTAAATTTATTTGAATGCCTTTATAACTTGAAACGTTAAATGTTCCAAATAAATTCAAATTAATTCATAAAAATATAATTAATATATCAAACTTTTCAGAAAATTGAGAATTTTAATTTAAAACTATTTTCGTAATTTCAAACTTAATTTATTTTGATTAATTTGAAATTTTTGAATATATTAATATTTAATTAAGTATTATAATAATTATTTTAAAAAATAATATTTATTTTCAATTAACTTTGAAAAATCAGAGGGCTTCTCATTAATATGTTTATCTTATTTTGATGATTTTTTTTAAATTATTCTTATTTAAGACTTATATTTACATATGGGTTTATATATGTACATATTTTAAAACTACTTTAAAATTATTTCTATTTAAATCCTTAAGTGTTTGAGAGACCTCATGGAATTCTAAACATTGATTAAGCATACTTTAACAAAATTAGTGGGGAGTGGTGGTTAATCAATGAGCAATTACTTTGTTAATTATTTATTGATTAATCTCTTAATTAATTAAATTTTATTTGATTATTTGCATGTTTAGGGTGCATATACTTGCACATAGCTTAGGCTCTCCTAGATTTAGGAGTTGATTGTGATTGTTCATATGCATATATGTATGTCCAAGGGTTAGTGACATGGATTCAAACCCATTAAACTTTGTAACATCATTAAGGAAAAACATTAAGGACTCATTTAAAGAACTTAGAAAACTTCTAGGGATTAGAATACACATCCTCTTTACTTGAAACTTTGAACACTTTAACTTTGTGATATATCCAACTCATAGAAATTTTTTCACTGATTTTTGAAACCATTAAGCCCCTTAAATAATTTTATTAAGTTTAAACCCTTAATTAGCCTTTAAAACTTTCAAAAATTTTAATAAATCAAATTTAAATAAAAAAATACATATAATATCTCTAGCTGATCAAAATTGAATCCTTAATCAATGAAAAATAAAAGCTCCTTGATTGGACTTTAAAATCAAGCTTAATTTAATTTTAAATAAAATTTAAAATTAATTAATTTAATTAATTAAGAATAACTAAAGTTTTAGAAAATTCCCAAACACTTGAGAATCTCTTCTTAGGCCATTCCTAACCTTTGGAGCTGATTTCGCAGAGTTGGGAGTTCATTTGGAGCAAAATCATAAAAAAGGGTCATTCTTTAAATCAATTGAAAAGTTCAAATAATTACAAAACTTTGAAAAATCATAATTAATTCAATAAAAATCAAAATTAAGCAAACTGAAAAGCATTCAGCTCAAAATAAAATCTAACATTTATTAAAAATATCAAACTTCCATAAATCATTCAAATTTAAAAAAGTCAACAATCCGATCAAATCTAAGTAGAAAAATTAAGTCAAAACTTCAAACCTACATAACTAAATGTAGAAAAATTCAAATCCAACAAACTTAGTATCTAACAACTCATTTTATGGTCTAATATTTTATAAAAAAACTAAATTTCTGGATTCACTCTTAATTAGAAGTCTACTCTTGACCCCATAATTAAATGAATAAAATAATCTAGAAAATTCCTAAAATTTAAAAATCACTTTAAAACTCTAGAAATCTTTAATCAATCTTAAAACCAGTAATCAATCAATCTTAATTAAAATTCATTAACTTTCAAACCTTAATCAAATCAAATTGCTTAAATATACTGGTTACCACTAGGTAACCCAAGCTTACGAGACTATTAAATTAGTCCTAAGAAAGGTGAAATAAACTTCACGGCCTCGGTGAAAAAAAAAAGTGGTAATTAATAACCTTTAAAATATACTTTAAAATTAACTTTAAGCCATTAATACTTAAACTCAAACTTAAATCCCTTAAGCCTTTCAACCAACCAAAACTTCAAACAACTTCAATTAAATATCCTATATAGGACATATCCAAATCACACAGCCTTTTACACAAACTTTAGATTATTTGCTAGGATAACCAACTCTAGTTTTAGGCTAAGATGGTGTTTACTTTTCTGTAGTTGTGTATCTAGTTTTCTATGGTTTTCATTGCATACTAATGCTAGCTTAGAATTGATGTATTTGTTTACTTACTTTCTACACTGTGATGTATTTAATTGTGCATTAGATCTACCCTTAGGTTAGGAATGCTTTATACTAATTCAATCTTGTGTAGGTGGCCATGCTCATATAGGGCAATTAAAGTAAAGGGGGCATTCAATAATAAAAAAGTATTATTATCCTTTACACATGTGCTCTAGAATGCTTAAGTCCCCCTTTAAATTAAAAGAGCATGGCCAAGTGTGGCTGTGATTGAGATATTAAATTTTAAATATTAACTGCTTTGGATTATTCATATGTTAATTATTAGGATAATCCTAAAGGATTGAGTC
Organism: Dendrobium nobile; assembly: GCA_022539455.1. Lineage (NCBI taxonomy): Eukaryota > Viridiplantae > Streptophyta > Magnoliopsida > Asparagales > Orchidaceae > Dendrobium > Dendrobium nobile. Next base: position 3,341,493 of record CM039722.1, on the reverse strand, counting down.
TAGATCTTTTTATTTTTTCAAATATAATTTGATGCAAAATGAGTTGTGAAGTGACTAATTGAGATGGGATATTAAAGATCCAATTTGAAATTCAAAGAGGAAGGGACATCCCTTAGGGAAGAGTTCCTATCCATTTGAAGATCTAAAGTAGGATGACTTCAAATATCCGAAGAGAAAATACAACACCCCTTTTGAGGGGGAGTTTCTTTTCATTTGGATATCCAAAACTGACAAATAAAGAAACTCGTGAGAAGGCGAAGAGGTGAAGAATGAGAAGAATCCCAATCTCAAAGTCACTTGAGTTTTAGGAGTAGAATCCAAGTTGTTATCAGTGTTACCCGACTATTTTACTTTTTCTGCAGACCCTGGTTTGTAATATTAAGTGACACTTGCCACATGAACATTCAATTTTGAGCATTTAATTTAATTGATTTATTTAATTAATTGCATAGTAAAACTACTTATTTTTCTAGACTTTTTACTTGCATGTCGTATTTGTTTTAGCCTGAAATTCAATTGTAGGCTTATAAAGACTCGTTAAAAATATTTTATACCTTAATTAAATTTAAAAACATTTAAGCACATATAGCAACTCTAACAAATTTAAGAAGTAAGTTCGGGATCGCCGAGAGTTTACATGCATATTTGTTGCACTCTTCTTTCCTTTTATTTAGGCAGTTCCCCACTTACAGGTTCTGGCAGACCACTTGGCCTATGAGGGTGCAGTTCTGTCAAGGGGATCTGTGCATCTTTAAGATAAAACCTATTTTTAAGCCTTTTTTAAAAACTGCTTCATATCAAATTTTGAGCATTCAATTGAGTCAATTAGCATGCATTACATTAGATACAAACTTAAAAGTGTATAAATCTATAATTTCATTTTACTTAAGTTATATTTCACCCAATATATGTTAAGGGGCCAATTAAGAACATGCTCTATATGTTAGCCCTATTCTCAAAAATCTATCATAAATAATGTCCCTACCACTAAATATTAAAAGACCAGACTCATGATTTTAAAGCGCATAGGTGGTTTAGCTGGCTCCTAATCCAGGTCGGGGTAAGTTCAGATGTGCATCGCATTAGCTAGGTTTGGGTCATTGATTTTTAGTACCCACTTTAAACTTAGGTTCTGAGGAAAACTCAGGTTATAAGACCTCAACTTTCGAGAATTGAATCCCAACTTTCTAATAAAATTGATTATTTAAACTTAAAATATCTTCCAATCAAATTTAAGCCCAACACTTAGGATAGACTTAGATGTTTCTGAAGTAATTCAGAATCTCAAAACACCTTCTACCCTTCTTCCTTTGACTCTAAAAATGAGTGTTCAAATTTGATCCAATCTCAATTGAAATTTTCACCCTCATTTCCTTTGATATCAATCTTTGAAATCTTAAATAAAATTTTTATCGCTATTTTAATCAAGAGTATTCATAGAAAAACTCTGATTTCCCTACGATATAATTAACTACGAGAGCTTGCGGTCGTAAGAGATTTAGAAACCCAGATCTATTTTTTTTTTAAATAATTTTTTCAAAACATTTAATTAATTATCTTTGGGAAAAATCAAACCCTACAATCATTGTCATTATTTTCAAAACATTAATAATAAGTGATAGCTTCTTTCTCTAAAAAGATATATCATTATATTATTATAATCTTGATTATGATATTAATGATTTCTTATTCAAATTATTATAGTCAAATATTTGATTGAACATTATTTTGATCTTTCAAGATTATATATTGTCTCTCTTGAGTTTGACTATAATAATCAGGATAAATTCAAAGTTTTAAAATTTGAACCCATTAGGGAACAATATGTTTGCCTCCCGAGGAAATATATTATTCAAAATGAGGAGTTTGATTTCAAAACTAAAATTCTAAAAATTTAACTTTCCCAAAAAAATTAATGTTCTTCAAAACCATATTTTTTAATCAAACAGTCGAGAGGGAGTAATTTTTGTAATAAGTACCTATTGAAAGCTTCCTCATTTGCTTTGGAAAGAAAGTTGTCTTCCGTACCAAATCGGGAGGACGAGCCCTTAGAAGTACAAGGTTGTTTGCTAATATAGGATTTATGATATATAATATATTATAATATATATTATATGGTATATTATATATTTATATTTAAAAAAATAAAAGAAAATGAAATTAAAAAATAAAAAGAAAGAGAAAGAGAGATGGAGGAAAAGA